>JAFFSR010000232.1:1730000-1975000 GCA_017163975.1 Anastatus disparis
CTAACTATTTTCCAGCTATCCACCCTCGAAATTCGTGTTCAAGGCACCAAAATACATAGGAAAAACTTTGGTGGAGCCGTGGATCTCCATCGGCTACGGAAACTCTCCTAGCTACCTATATTAGTTATAAATGTCCTCCGTATTCAGGTGAAATACCCCGGTGAACATGTACATTAAGGTTTGGAAAGATTCTGATGTAAAAGAACCTTTCTAATTTTTTGCGGTTTTTGGTACCAGTCCATAATACAACTTTGTGAACTCTTATGAAAAAAATTGTCATGATTTTCGTTGATACCTTCTGAACTTTTTTGATTCATTAAGTTTTACTAAGGAATAGTAACCTTAATTTTATCGTATTCACAATTAATGAACAATTAAGATCGCTTTAGAATTGAACAGCACTGTAAAGTTTTCAGGAGAATCCTTCTAGATTGTATTTTAAAAAATTCTTCAGAAATATTTTTCACGTTTTATCATCATATGAATATATTTATTAAATTATTGGTAAATAAATGATTATAAATCTATGAGATCATTTTTTTTTTTTTTTTTTTTAACGTCGCTATATTTATGCTATGCTATTATTGCTATGCTAATCAACGACGGAGCTCGTAAGTGTGTTTGTGAACAAAGCACATGTAACGTACAGTGGTGCTTGTATCAATCGGCCGAGAGCGGGATTCGAACTCGGAACCTCGAGATTACGAATCCAACGCTCTACCGAATGAGCCACAGACCGACTCCTATGAGATCATTTAAGAATACGGATGAATCTTTATATTTTCTGTATATTGATTGAAAGGTTAATGAAACTTCACGAACTCTGTGGAAGTAAATCGAGATGAATTATTACAATCTTGTAAAGAGTTTAATAGCTATTAAAGATCCTTAAGAGGAGGTCGAGTATATATGTCCTATTGTAATCAAAAAATTGATTTTTTTACAAAAACTAATAATTTTAGCAAAAAATAAAGAAAGCCCCATCTCGTATCATAAAAGCAATATTTTCTTTGATTAGGAAAAAATTTTTTTATCGATTCCTTTTGAAAAAAAACCTTGAAAAACATAAAATATCGAGGTTTGGATGGACAATTCAGTTTTTCAAAGTTTTCTTTGAAACGAAGCGATAAAAATAATTTTTTCTCATAAGAGAAAATATTGCTTTTAGTATACGAGATGGGGCTTTCTTCTTATTTTTGCTACAATCATAAGGTTTTGCAGAAAATTGAATTTTTTTATTATAAAAGGATAGAGATGTACGACCTGCTATTAATAAAATACCGTGAAAATTATTTATGATTCTCAGTAACGATCTTGAAGTTATAAAAAAATATACATATTATTAAATTTTTTTAACTCTTGAAATAGTTAAGCATACCATGGAATTGATTGATAGTGGAAATAAAGCCATTTTACACGACTAAGCTATAAATTTTTTTTGTGAATAAATACAATAAATCGCACTAATTTATTAATACTAGGCAATTTTTCAGTTTATTAATAAGTTAATTTAATTAATACTATGATATGCCCTTCAAAAATCACTATTCAATATATTAGAAATTCATAAAGAATCTGAAGAAGTCATAATCATATTTTTTGATATATGGTGATATCCACAAAACTTTTAATTGTCTAGTAACAGGTCATATTACAGCTGTTACTGGGTTACCGCATGATGCACATTGTTTAAACTAGGTTCAAACCTTTTGTGCTATCCTGTAACTCTATTTCTGATGTATTTTGTAAATGTTTAACAAACGGCGCAGTAGATATTTCTATGAAACATTCATTTTTACACATAAAAAATTACCGTAATTTATCTTATGTGTAAATTTACTTTTTATAGAATTATCTGCTGCGCCGTTTGTGGCACATTTATTACAAATACATCAGAAATAGAGTTACAGGATAGCACAAAAGATTATAACCTAGTTTAAATAATGACCTGTTACTAGAGAATTTAAAGTTGGATGGATATTCCCATATAATACCATAGTGGTACACATGAAATTGGAAAGGTTCTAAAAATATATAAATTACAACAACTTTTCTGATGAGGATATATTATTCAGATTAATATTATTTTTAAAATTAGATAACATTATTTTTATTTATAAGAGCATGACGAAGCTTCCAGTCTTCTAATAATATTTCCAATCCGAAGTTATGAATAAACAATGCGTTTAATAACATTTCTTTGCGACAAAGAAAAAATTTGTAAGATTCAACTCGAGTGCGGACAACTCAAGAAACCCACGAAAATACTACATAAAAAGTAATAATACAAACTTTCAATGTAACGTATTTTAAGATTAGGTTTGTCGAGCTTGATATAATTTCCAATCCAAGTTCATAAAAAATTTACAAGTTTAAATGATTTTTTATTTTAACAAAAATTATTGTATTAACATAGCTTTAGTGCGGACAAGTCATTATATTTGTTTTTCTCATCCGTGCTGAGTAAGCGGCCTATAGCGCATGCGTTTTCGGGGTAGTGAGTAGCTAATAGCGCGCGCTGCGTGTGTTGTTTTTTGAGGGCGTGTGTTTCACAGCTATGTATAATATTATTTTGTATTAAATCACGTAAATACGTTACATTCTGTAAAATAATGTCACGCAAAAGCGTTAATTAATGTAAAATCGCAAAGGTTTATACAAGCGCAGCGCCCTCATACTGTATCTCATCGACCATATGATGAATTTTATACTCTATCTCGCTTTAACCTCTGACAAAGTAAATCGTATCATCTATTCTTGTATTATTTTTACATTAACGAAATCGTAATTATTCCGTATAAACGTGAAATTGGTGAACTAAAAGTATGTAATTTAATTACAAATAATAGTACCAAAAAGTATTGAAATATACTATTGCGAGTCAGTCGTACGGCAGATATGAGAGAGTGAGAGAGAGTCTCGGGCAATGGCGCTATTCGCTACGCTCGTGCGCCAACTTGCCCTCGTGCGCAATAGTCAACTAAACCTTACTCGTTACACAATATACTATTAATTTACGAATTTAAAATGATATTAATGAAATAAAAAAAGCAAAACTTGATTGCTGTAGCTCCAACATCAGATAAATATTACGGAAAGAAACATAATGAATCACCCAAATTCACGATTTTATAAATTACAACTGAATCAGTGGAAAAATAGTTGCATACAATAGACTTTTCCAAATTTTATGAGTAACGGCTTATAATTGAAATTTCAATGTCGGAACGATTCGGAAAACTTGAAACATTTATCAATTTTCATTTCATAATAGTTCTTAAACATTCTTTAAAGACCAGAAAAATATTTGTTCCGATTCTTTTAGAAATTTTCGGGTCATTTTAACGAGGATATAACTGATGATGATGTAACAAAATTCAACTGCAATAATCACAAATTTTCCAATCGAAAACGTTTCCATAAATTATTTCCATAACTTTATAATTTCCGCGAAAATAATCATAATCTTCATAATTCTACAAAAATGACGATTTATATTGACTTTTTCATAAATTTAAGTAACTTATAGAAATTTTCTCAAATTCAATTTACTTGTTTTTGTCATAAAAAACGAAAGTTAATTAGTCTCAAAGCAGACTTAACGTAGGTAAATATTATTTTTTTATATACGCTTTTCTTATATTCGCCTTCATGTCTGTTTGCATGTTTGTCTGTCTGTAATCAAATCTTGCGCGCTCGATTTCAGGCACTTTTTGACAGATATAAATTCTGACAATTGGCATGGACTTTGGTCTTGGATGACAATACAATAATCAGCTGTCATTTTGGTACCTGGACATCCAGGTCGATGATAATGGGTGTGAAAAGTCATCTCCGAGGAAGTATAAATGGGGAGGCTTTCTTTGGGTCAAGGCGAGTTTCTCGGGGGTTTTCAGGGTTGCTAAAACCGAATTTGAGATCAAACAATTACCACAAAGTGATGCACGTTGTCCAGAATACGCATGGACGTCGTCTCCGAGGAAGTACAAGTGGGGAGGCTTTCTCTGGGTCGAGGTGGGTTCCTCGGGGGATTTCGGGGCTGCTAAAACCTAATTCAAGGTTCGAAAGTGAATCTATAATGCATAATAATGATTTAGGATGAAGAGGTCGAACTGGAGTACCAAGTCGCCGATAACGGATGTACCTGAGTCTAATCTTCGAAAAGTCTGGTTGCAATGTAACTCTAAATGATAATAAAAACAATTTTAACTTAAAAATAGAAAATACAAAATTTTAAAAACATGCTTTAAAAATAAAATACAATAATTGAATAAATAGACTAAAAAGTATAAAATAAGTAAATTAACTTTTTTTAAATTTTTTAATTAATAGCGCTTATTACCTGTATATCGGAATGATGTTTGATGAAAAAATGTTAAAATTATTCACTAATTACAATAGTAATATGCTTTCTCGAAGTTAAATTTCGCTGGCATTATTCGAACGAAAAATTCATAAATTAGTAGGGATACTACCGCAAATTTATATGCGAGATGATTTGTATGAATGATCTTTATATATGGGTATCGACTACGAGTAAATCAACATATTTCATGGAACTTGCATGAATCTTAAACAATTGTTTTTTTAAAATCTTTTTATTTCCGAGTATTCTCCGACCTAATCAAACAACCTTAGAATTGAAATCTAAAAGAATCTCCAAGTTTCATTTGACGTAGTCCCTGCAAATATCTGTAAACTTCATAATCGGTATGGAAAATTTTAAAATTCATTCATATAGACGATTTCTAGGTAGCCAGGATCACCTGGATATTGTGAGATGTCATCTCGGAAAACGTACATGTTATTAATAAATAATGGCTAAATTTCAAAAGATATTCTTGTAGACAATGTTTATCTTACTCGGAACATCCATGTTTGGCTAGATAACATTTGAAACAACTTCAAAGTAGTTATTAAACTATAAGTTGAATTTCAAAAGTTTTAGCTGTAGATGATGTTTAAGTTGTCATTAACACCTAGGTATCCAAAGACGGTGATCGTGGGTACCACAGCATAATAAATAACTATTTTTTAAATATTGTCTACATCGATAAGGTAAAGTATGTATATATATATATATATATATATATATATATATATATATATATAAAGTTAAATATGTGTTTGTATGTGTGAGCGTGTGCGTGTGCGTATGAGTTGAAATTAAATGTTCCATATAAACTTGAATAAACCTGTGTGTGTACGTGCGATTCTACATGAAATGTCTCTTATGTATATATATATATATATATATATATATATATATATGTTTATATCATGCTTGTAAGTCGACATGAAAAGTCCCACGTACATGAACGCGTGTGTGCATGCATGCGAATTGACATGAAACGTTTCATGTATATAAACCTAAGGGTACTTAGATAGGTGTGTACAAGTTGTCATGAAATGTCCCATATATATATAGAAAAACCTGTGCTTGCGAGTACGTGCAAGTTGACATGAAATGTCCTATATATATATATATATATATATATATAGAAACAAAAAAATTGCGGGTGAACGTGAGCAATTTGATATGAAATGGACCATATATACATATGCAAAAACCTGTCAGTAAGGTCGTACATGAGTTGACACGAAGAGTCGCATGTATATAAAAGCGTGTATGCATGAATGCAAATTGACATGAAACGTCGCATATATGTAAACCTGGAGGAACTCGAATAGGTGTGTGAGAGTTGTCATGAAATGTTCCATATATATAGAAAAGCCTGTGATTATGAGTACATACGAGTTGACATGAAATGTCCCATATATATATATATATATATAATCCTGTGTGTGTGCATGCGCATTGGCATGAAATGTCCCATATATATGAACCTGTATGTGCGTGCGTTGAAATTTACAGAAAAAATCCCATATCAACGTGTGTGTGCATGAATGAAAATTGACACGAAACGTCCCATGTATGAAAACCTGAGAACTCGGATAGGTGTGTGAGAGTTGTCATGAAATGTTCCATATATATAGAGAAGCCTGTGATCATGAGTACGTACGAGTTGACCCGAAATGTCCCATGTATATATATATATATATATATACATATATAATTCTGTGTGTGTGCATGCGCATTGGCATGAAATGTCCCATATATATAAACCTGTCTGTGGGTGCGTTCTAATTGATGTCCCACGTATGTATGTATGTATGTATGTATGTATATATATATATATCAACTTGTCTGTATGTGTGCGTTTGGGTCGACACGAAATGTTGCATATATATGAGCCCAGGTGCGTATGTATGTGCGCGTCCACATCTGTTTTTCTATATACATATATATGATAAAAATTCCTTCAAAACGTTTAATTAAAAAGGAATTATGAAATTTTTAATTAAAGCCCTCGAATTCACAAATCATAATTATAACTGACGCTCTTTCAATTCACGATTACATTTTGATTTCTCAATTGAAATTTATTTAATTAAGGATTCCTTTTGATTTTGGAATTAAAGCCCTTTCAATGCACGATTAAATTTTGATTTCTTAATTGAAATTTATTCAATTAAGAATTCCTTTTGATTTTGGAATTAAAGCCCTTTCAATTCACGATTACATTTTGATTTCTTAATTGAAATTTATTTAATTAAGGATTCCTTTTGATTTTGGAATTAAAGCCCTTTCAATTCACGATTAAATTTTGATTTCTTAATTGAAATTTATTTAATTAAGAATTTCTTTTGATTTTGTAATTAAAGCCCTTTCAATTCACGATTACATTTTGATTTCTTAATTGAAATTTATTTAATTAAGAACTCCTTTTGATTTTTCAATTAAAGCCTTTTCAATTCACGATTAGATTTTGATTTGTTAATTAAAATATTTTTAATTATTAATTTAAAAGGAATTGTTAATTAAATAAAACTCTAATTACGAATTCAAAAAGGATTTGTGAATTAAAATTTATTTAAAGCCCAAAATGATTTAAATATTTGCAACCCTGTTCGCGTACTAATCACTTTTATAAATAAAATGAGAAAAAGAAAAATTTCTAATTTTTATTCTATCTGTTTTTTTTTCATTCGGATTCTCCCGTGACCCTGTACTAACCCCGTGGGACAATATAATACGATTTATATAAATTTGTACTTACTTGTTGCAGCAGAGAGTGAGCAGCGTGATAAGGAGCACTCTCATTTCTTCGGGTATAAGTTTTTTTGGACGTCCTTCCTTCCTTCCTTCCTCTCGTCCCGATCTTCTGCGTTGCAAACTCGCGACGTGATATTTAAAAAAATATTTAATAAAGAATTCGCTAAAAAATCTATTGGCTCGCTGTATTCAATTAATCAAATTATCTCTCTCTCTCTTTAAAAAAAAATCTCTATTTCATCTGACGCGCTTTAAGTTTATTCTTGAAAAAAAATTTTATTTTTTTTTGCTAAAATCCTCGTTGCGTATCCCACACCGCTGCCACCAAAATGTTACGTGGGATTTTTGATACGCACTCCTATGGGGATCGTGAGGATGCAAAATAATTACAGAAAGAATTAATATAAGTTAACTGGTATTTATTATAACCCAAAAATACAGTGAGAGAGAGATTAGTTACTATTGTGTTCTAGCGCGTCCGGCGATGGTCTGTCGCTCGTCGTTGTCTAAAACGACGATGTAAGTTGCCCGCGACGAAGTGCCGAATCAGCACTTCGCGCATCGTGCGACTCTTGGTCCGAAAACTCGGAGTCGCATTTCTCTGAGTTTCTACCTTATTTTATGTTATATATTATAATATACGTACAATATAATGTACGTAGCATAATATAAAAATTTTTCTATTTGAATGTCTACATACAATTATTCGATGTATTTTTCTATTATATAATTGTTAAGTAATGTATAATTATTGGTAATGGAATATAAGGAAAATGGAAAATTCTTAAATTATATTGTTATTTCAAACTTGTAATATTTAACATTTTTATTTTTTATTTTATTTTTTTTTTTTTTAATAGGAGATCGTCTTAAATTATTTGTGATTTCGCTTATAAATACTTTTCAATTAATATAATTTATACATTTCAAACTTTCTTACAAATAAAGTTTTGTATTATAGCTTATGAGATATTTTATAGCAAAAATAACAAAAATGCTTTGTAAAAAATAACTATTTAAATAATATTAGATTTGTCATGATAATTATAATTTTTCAAGTTAAAAAATAAGAAATTTTTTATCTTTTTGTTTTTTTTTTTCTTTTTAATTGTATAAATAACAATCTGTTATAATTTATGGATTCTTATAATTGTTAGAAATAAAATGAATATATAAGTGAATATTCATTCACTTCCCTCCCGGCTTAAGATGATTGCGCAGTTGACAACTAAGCAATATATAGAAAAATTTTCTGAATTCTAATTTTTAATATTTTCACTTAATACATTAGATTTGGCTATAGATTATTTATTTATTTATCAAACCATAAGTAAAATCTTATACGAAGTATAGGTTACAATGCAAATCCTTACAGAGACAAAACTATTTTACCTAATCGTAAGTTTGGTACAAAATTAAAATAGCTAAATACATAAAAAGAAAGTTAAAACTAATTACAAATACATAGATTATAGTTATTAATAATATGTGATTATAATTAACATTAAATATGATCCAGTTATAATAATGATCTACTATGATTCGTATAGAATTGTGTTTTTTCTTTTTTTTTTTTAATAATTTTCATGTATGTATAAATTATCGTAATTTATTTTGACATTTTCTAAAAGCTACAAGTTTTAAGAATATAATAAGAGATCTAACATGAGTAAAAAGTAACTTTATTAGTAAGTTATTATTTCAATTTCTCAAAAATGTTCTGCTTTTGTCTGTAATTTGTGTAGTACTTTAACATAAATCTGATTGAAACGTTAACTAATCAATTGTAATTTTTGTCTTTATTTTGACAAATATGTTTACAAATAATCTTAGAGTTTAGAATGAAAATTGAACTATGTTCTTTCATTCTATATAAAACTTATTATAAAGTTCATTATTTCTTTTTTTCTTTACAAAAAAATTTTTTTCAAGTCTCGATAAAGACTTTTTTTTTTTTATTCTTGCAATACATTTTCTAAATAAGTTTAGAAGTTCAAATATTCATTTGAATATTGATTTATGTTGCATTGGGATGAAAGTATGTAACTTTCCGCCCTTTTTTTTTGTTTGTGTGAAAAATGAAATTAGTTTTACGAATACATGTCAGACAATATATGTTTGTATACCGAGTAAATTCAGAGACAAAAGTAATTGATTTATAAATAAAAAGTATAAAACAAAATATGCATTTATAAGTTTAATGATAGTTATAATAAAATGTTAGATTTCTTTTACAAGATGTTAATTTTGAATGAAAAATAAAGATGAAAGTATAGATAAAAAGATTGATATGAATAAAATTTTGAAGTTTAAATCTTATAATACAATATACGTTTTATAAATAGATAATATATATAATGATTTTACTTATTTTATTAAATTATTAACTAACCTATTGATTTAAATTAATTGATTTAAATTTCTTAATATAGATTCCATTCATTATTTATCAAATCAATTGATTTAGATGTAAATATTTCTTATTATTTAAAATGATTGATTTAAGTTAATAGACTCCTTAAATCAAAAATCTGTGAATTTTCAAGCCACATTTTGAAAACTTACAGATTCCTCGTATTTTATAAAAATTGTTTATCAATGAAAAATTAATAATATGTATAAATAGGTATATGTAACAATAGATGAATGAATTAGCACGTAACTAGAAAAGATTACAGAAATTAAAAAATCTTTAATATTTTAAATATTCCTGAAAAAGAGAAAAAGATATCAGATTTTTTTCTAAAATATTTATAATTTTTTTTCATGATATAATAATAAGTATCAAATATGATTCTCATTTATTTGATCTTATTTGATAAAATATCAGTGTATTTAAATATATTATTATCAATTTTTTTACTGGCTATATCTTGTTGATCAAGTGTAAGTGTGATATAGTTGATAGGTATTTTAAAACATATTTTATTATCTAATTGATCTTGTTTTATTTCGATGATATTAGTTTGTTCGATATTTTTATCAAATATTATTTTATATTGATTTTTATTTAAATTATTAGAGCTTATTGGTATTTTCAAAAATTTATTATTTTCGTCTAGAAAATCATCTTTGTAATTTATGAGTACTTCCGATATATTAATTTTGGTAGTGAGTTTGGCTTCACTTTTACATACTTGTATTAATTCATTTAGAGCTGGTATCCTTGTATCATTTAGATTATTTAGTTCTGATGTATGACTTTCAATTGCATAAAATTTTTTTGCTAATGTAATATTATGAACATTGAATATGTTACTTTCGTTATAGATTACTAATTCTTTTTCGAAAAAACACTGTTTTGTTATTATTTTAGGATTAATTAGTTCTGTTACCAAATTTTCGGTAATATTTTTATATTTTACGCAATCAATTTTTAATGGAATAATGTTATCGAAAATTATTTCTGATTCTTTTGCAAATTTTTCACATAATGTATTAAGAATTATATATTTTTTAAATTCATTTTGTTTGATATCGTTTGTGAGCGATTTTTCATTTTCTACGCAACTTATTATTTTTGTATCATTTTTTATAGTTGGAACAAATGAATGCACTATTTCGAAATCTTTTGGAATTTGGTGTATTATGATTTGATTACTCTGTAATTTTTCGGTTTTGTCAGATTCAATTAGAGTGCATTCAAATTCTTCTGTTTTTATAAAATTGATATGACGTTCATTATATTTCACTTCATTAGTGATTTTATTGATTAATAAAGTAGTTTCAGCTTGAAAATTTTCGTGATTTTTTTCTATGTTTATTTTTTTGTTATCCTATATTTTATTAATTTCAGCATTTCTTATGTCAAAAAGTGTGAGTGTTTTATCATCAATAATTGAATCGTCCAATATATGTGATTTAGGTTCTGTGGTTTTATGTGATATAGTTTTTTGTTCGTTACAGGATGTATTATTATATAATTCTGCATGTAAATCATATAATTTCTTGCAATTTTCTCTCGTATGACCTTTTATTTCACAAAATAAACAAAAATTTTTGTTTTCAGAGAAATCGTTTTGATATATAACATTTAATATTTTTATAAAGTCATCTATGCTGTTAATTTCTGCAGAATTAATAAAAGAGCTAATGTAACCTTTTAGTTTCGATTTTGCAGTCAGAAGAAGTTTTATTTTATCTTGTGCTAAGCTTCTTGCTAATTCCATTTTATCAATATATTCTTCAGGTAATATATTTTTACCATTGAATTCTGGTAAAAGTTCAAACAAATAATCATCATCATAATCCATTATGATTTTTTATGTATATTATATTTTATTTTTATTATATTTGAATTATTTATGCACTTTGTATATTTTATTTCATTTATGGATATTCACTTCATATATTTTATTTTATTTATGTATTTTCACTTTATATATTTTATTTTATTTATGTATTTTCACTTTATATGATTCATTTTATATATTTTCACTTTATATTGCTTTTGAATTTATTTGATTGCCTACTTTTATATATATTTTTGTTATTTTTCACTTCTGATTGAATATTATATTTTAATACTAATAATCTTCAAGTATATTTAATACGATCCTTCAATTAAAAATTTGTACCGGAACCAAAATGTTAAGTCCTGGCTTTACACCAGGACGGAATTAATGATTGATTATGTTGTTGATATGAGGAAAATATATTTTATTATAATATTAAATAAAAGAATAAAGTTTAATTTTAAAATATTTAATTTGAAAGTTAAGTCTAGTGATAGAAAAGCTCTACCAATTTTAATTGTTATGAATCGTTCTCACGATTAAATATACTTGAATTGAAATAATGTAGATAAATATAATTGTAAGAATCTTACCTTGATTCGGCTAAGTAGATACAGGCAGACAGTAAATAAGTACACTTGATTTAATATTTTAATTATAGTGATTTTATTTGTTACTTTTATAATAAACTGAATATAGTGCGCGAATATTTGAATCATTTTATAGTGCGAGGAATATAGTTATAATAATTGTATCTTTGAAGTGCTTGTAGAAATTCTTTGATAAAGTGCTTTGAAAAAGTGTCTGCTTTAAAGTGCTTATTGAAGTGCTCCTTTATCCTGATTTGATCTGTCTTTTTATATTGATGATTCTTGCCTTGTTTAAGAATGATTGTTTTATAATTTGAAATTTTGAATTGATGTCAATCGATGGAGCAATGCTTATTTTGCATTTTGATGCTTATTAAATGATATGGTTAACGTGGTAAATCTGGTTCATGTAGTCTTCGTAATTGTACTTATTTTGTTGATTCTGAAAATCGCATTGCACTTTGTTTCTTAACAAATGACTTACTTTTACAATATGCTTGCTAAGGTTAATTAGCTTATTGATCAATAACTGCATATTTTTGGAATGATAAATTTTGAAATAAAAGATACGTCGTGACGTAACAGTAATACGCGGAATAAAAACTTTATTTCCTTCATTTTCGCCTGTAATTACTTCAGTTTTTATGTTGTATTTAAATAATCTTGTTATCTTTAATCGTGTTTTATTGCATAATCCATCTTTAATACTTAAATTTCTAATCAACATTATCACTGCATTTATTTTTAAATTAAGTTCATGTGGAGGAAATCCTTCTCTTATATTATTTAACATTTCTATTGGATAATTTATATGAATATCATTATCTGTTTGATCAACACCCTTATATGTTGCATAATCAATACTATAATATGTCATTGTTTCATTATTAATTAAATTAAATATTTTATTGTTTATAATATTCACATCTTCTTTATGTGAACTTAAAATAACATTTTTTGAAAAACAATAATTATTGTTAATGTTTTCATAAATTTTATTACAATAGTACATTACGATACAAGTGACCTAAGTGGCACTTTGATAATTCTGATAATTTCTTTGATTACATATTTAATTTTTTTAGCAAAATCATCTTTTTTATTTAATTTTAACCATGCGGTTAATGTTGTTTCGTACTTGTTTAGTGCTGAATGTATATCATTTTCATCAAAAATAATTTTTTTGTTGATTTTCTGTATGGATATTTAATCTTATCACTGTATGACTTCTACCGCATAGTGGAAAGTCTTGTAATCTTAATACGGTTTCCATTGGACTTATATCTTCCATCTATGTATTGAGTTATTTTATCATAAATATCATCTTTATTATTTTCTTCAATCATATCTTGTTTTATTTTACAGTAAGCTTTATCTACACTTTTATAAATATAATCATAAATATATTTTATACTTTGTATTGACATACAAAGTTCAGTAATGATATGAGCATTATATTTTGTTAACAAAAAACTGTTGTAAGGAACTACCATTGAATTATCAACTTGTATAATTTTTTTATTATTTTTTAAATTATACGTGTGATTATCTGAAATATTATTTTTTTTTGTATTGTGGATATTCGTTTTCTTTAACTATTGTAATTTCATTAAATGATTTTGGAAACTTTTTTTTACATATAGTTTTATTTTTATCGTAACAAGGTGATTTATCTGTATGTGGTCCATGTAACATGTGTTTAATTACTAATTTTTGTAAATATTTATTTTCTGATAAAGGTATTTCTACTGAAATAAATTTATCAATTAAGTATACAAATGTAATATTAACGCTCACGATAGAAATTGGTAAAAAAAATATATTTTTTTTAAATTTATCAATATTTTCTGGAGTTCATATCTTATGATTATGATGTAATGTTATAATAATATGTGCGTGAGGTAACCCTCTTTTTTGAAATTCAATCAAAAATACATAAGCTATAACAGGACCAAAAATCTTGTTTTTTATAATATCATTCAATAACATTTTAAATTTTGTATAAAATAATCTTACTGTGATATTTGGTATATCATTGGGAGTTGTCCATTCTGGAAAATTTTCGAAAATTTCTTTTAATTCTTTTAATTTAGGATTACATGTCATTGTTATAAATAAGTCTGGTTTTCCTACTGTTCTCATCATTGCCATGGCATCTTGATAATATTGCAGCATATATCTTGGACTACCAATACATAATGAGGGTAAAATAAAAAGATTTGCAATTCTTCCTGTGTTTTCAAAATTTGTTGAAACATTTGAAGCACTATTTATTACATGATATAATAAACCTGCATAACATTCTATGCGTAATCATTTTTGATTATTTCTAAAAAAATTCATTCTATTACTTTCAATCATTACATATGCATGTATTATGTATTGTTGTGTTAATCTTCCGCAATATAAAATAGGGTTGAAATTTTTTAAATTTGGTCTTCAATGGATTCTATATAAATAATATTGTAGTATTGTAAGACAATCATTATTTTCAGTATTTTCATTTTTTTTATATCCTATACTCCAACCTTAATCTCCTGCTGGAAACATTAAAGGAAAAACCAGTGGATTCACGTGATGAGATAATTTATTTAAATAAGTATGAGTCATTTCATCTCCAGAAGATAATTTCATACATACTCAAAGATCACAATTATCTGAAATTCCTGAATTAGATACTATGATAGCACCACATTCTAAAGTTAGTGGCTTATTATAACGATGTTGTTGTTTATCATTTTTTCGTATGAAATACAATTAATAATTTGGAATATCTTGTATATTTGATAATTGATGTAAGCTTTTGTAATTCTTAGCCGTGGAATTACCATTCATTATCTCTGTTAAAATTAACATATGTTCTTTTGTTAATTTTTCATTAGTTTCTAATCGTTTCTCAATTGCTAATGTATTATCGTAAATATATAACTGTCCACATGCAGGTTTAATGTCGTTAGTAGAAATTAATGTATTAGATGCTGTATGACAAATTTGTCCTTGAATATTTAAATTATATATAGCTTTTCCTTAGTTTTGAATGGCATTTGCATTAAAAGTTGCGAAACTAAATAAATTATTGTAATATCTAATTAAATTTCTAAAAACATGATCATATTATAATTAATTTTTCAATCTTTCATTATATTCAGTTAATTGTTATAAAATAACTTTTCCTTGTTGACAACAATTGAACTTTTTTATTTCTTTTTTCCAAAATAAAGCACTACAATATTTACATTCGTAACTCATTCTGCCTAAATAATTTTTCAAAATTTTATTTATATTTTAATAGTAAAAGTTTAAATATATTAAAATTAGAAAAAATAAAAATTATATAACTTTATATACTTTTATAAAGAGTTTAAAAGATAAAATTTTACATTAACAACATAATTTTTATTTTTACTTTTTTATAAATAAATGAATTAATAATTATTATAATTTTATTCCTTTTAATAAATGTAAATATATCATAACATTATTATTTTTGACATTTAAAGAAATGTAAAAAAAATTTTTAAATTCAAATTATTTTAAAAGTAGTTGTGTAGGGCTACTGGCGAAGGGTACCACTTTAAATATTTGAATTTTCATCAAAAACCAAAAAAAAATCCAACGCGCCATTGACAATACCTCATTATACTGATAAAAAAAATAAAAACTCCTACTCAAGACTTTCACAAGATCAACTGAAGACAAAAACAAGAAAACAATTTTAAGCTAACCTGGAAGAAGAATTTCTTAGACGTAGGAAATTTTTTAATAAGTTTTTCTGACCTCTCCCTCCATCTGTAAGTAGTTAAACACGTTTTATTTTTCGCTCTTCTTATTTTTGTTCTGGTACTGCATTTTTGTGCCCTAGGGCGTTTTTCTTACAGACTCTTGCACGCTCAATTTGCAAGGAACCGTCTCAGCTATAAATCATCAGTTTTATCAGCGGTCCTTGCATTTTATCTTGTATTTAACATTAGGGTGCTGTTCCTTGGAGGTTAGAATTATCGCAGTTTTGAGGTTAGTTTGGAGGCAATTTGGCATCTGCAGGCAGAGATCCTGGTGGCTAATTTTTCCAACCAATAAAATAGAAGTCTACCTTACCCTATAAAAAGGTCAGTTTTAGTTACTGTAGTGTACACTAGAGGTCGGAGTAATGGACAGTTGTGCGATTTGTAAGCTATCCACCAATGATAAATGGGGCATGGCAAAGCTCCATTTGTGTTTCACGTGCCGGCAGCGTTGTTATGCGAAATGCATGACGCGTTCAAAAATGGAAAATAGCACAAAGTATGAATGTAAAAGGTGCATTAAAAAAATAAAAAATAATTCAACATCATCAGCCAGTGGTAGCATCAAGGTCAATGGAGTTTCGCAGATTGCACGCAAAGCTGTTTCCAATCAGCCCATCAGTGCCTCAACACCTTCACGAACTGACTCGAAAGTGACACCTATCAACACCGCTCAGAAGCAACCTGAAAGAGTAAAAACTACTTTGTCATCGCAAACTTCAACCATCAACAACAACAGCGGGCCACGGTGGATGGAGGGAGAAGTAGTTTAAGTATACATTTATCTGATAAGCAATTGGGAGGTGGCGCTGCGCACGCTGCCCCGAATAATAATAATAGTAATAATCTTAAGAAAAATAATTTTGATGTGGTCCGAGGTGACTTAGATTCTTCCTCATTGCAGGCAGCTGTATCTTCTCTAGAGGGCGCACTATCTGGCAGGCTTGATAAATTATTTAATTCTTTTGATCGGCTTTTAACTTTTGAAAGCCAAGTCCAAAATTTTGACAAGGGCCTGCGGGATATTGTGTCCAAAATTGAAAAACAAAATGAATTTATTAAAAATTTAGAAACTAAGCAGATGCAGCTGTTAGAGGGAAATCGCAAACTTAAGGAAATAATAGTCACTTCGGAAAGGAATTTCCTGTCTGCTCTAAACAATAAAACTGAAACGTATAATAAAATCATCAGTAATAAATTTGATAACATTCAAACTTTTCTTAACAACGAGTTTTACGGAGTGGACAGGGGCTTCTTCAACCTAACAACCGGGGTAGCTGGCGTAGCGCAGGCCGTTGCGGATCTCACGGGAATAAATGAGCATACATTACACGCATCTGAATCTGTGGAAATAACACAAGCACCACATACACATAATATAATTAGTGAGGAGGCACCTCGTCAAGTTGAGACGGAG
Organism: Anastatus disparis; assembly: GCA_017163975.1. Taxonomy (NCBI): domain Eukaryota; kingdom Metazoa; phylum Arthropoda; class Insecta; order Hymenoptera; family Eupelmidae; genus Anastatus; species Anastatus disparis. The sequence goes on from JAFFSR010000232.1 coordinate 1,747,142, forward strand.
TGTGGTCCTGGGAGTGGTACATTGGTGATCTCTGGCGGGTTTGACTGCTCAGCAGTCAATGTTGGGCCGGATGATTACGCCTGTGCCGTTCTTGGTACCATTCTCCCGGCAATCAAGCGTACGAATATAATTTCTGTTAAGAAAATTGCTAAACATGACAATGTAAACGAGGTGTCTGCAGATCGTGAGATCAGTGGCGGCCCGAGGGGTTCATTCTCATTGCTGGTTAGACTTTCTGAGGAGGACCTGGTGCAAAAGGTGATTGAAGCTAAACGACAATTCACAGGGTATTCGACGGCGGATCTTAATCTCTCCCTCCTTAGCAGTCTTTCTTCCATCAAACACCACAGCTTGATATTTATTAATAAATTTTTGCTTAGAGAGAAATATGCTAATTTTAAAAAATTGAAAAAGTATGCCAAAGAAAAAGGCTTTAAATTTGTTTGGCACAGACATGGCAGATTTCTGGTGAGGAGGGAGAGAGGGGAGAGAGCACACAACTTTTTTAACGAAAATGACTTAGATAATTTATTGATAGATAGCAAGAAAATAGATCACGGTGTAAATGCAAATAAAGACAATTCTGAAATTCTATCGAATATTAAGTGCAATAATAATAAATGTGATACTGATACTACTAAAGCCTCTGATCATCAACGAAATATACTGGCAAATAATGGATTAACGTCAAGTGTGGCCTCTCCCCAATGACTGCGCCTGGCCTCCTCGGGGGGTCGTACAGGGAGGAGGGGTGAACTGCGAGCATGCTTTCTGAATGTGACCTCTTTGAGGGCTCACATTGGGCAAGTACGTGAGTTTCTAAGTGATGGTCCCTCTTACGACATATTTGAAGTGACTGAGACCTGGCTGGGTCCATCTGTTTTGGATGACGTCATTCAGGTCAAGGGGTATAAAGTATTCAGACAGGACAGAAACTTGCGTGGTGGAGGAGTTGCCTTGTATATTAAAGATAATTTAAAGTGCACTATTTTGGCTACTTCGGATACTCAAACTAATCATAGTGAAGGTAAACCAGAGGTACCTGAATATATTTTTTGTTCCGTGCAATTGGGCAGCTCCGAAGCCGTGCTAGTTTCTGTTATTTATCGACCTCCTGCAATTTCCTTTTTTAGAAATACTGATTTTTTGGATAACTTAAGAAATTTTGCCTCTGAATACTCTTATAAAATCATAATGGGAGACCTGAATGCCGATCTCCTGCGTGAGAGCAGTGATGCCAAATTTATTAATAAATTATCGGCTGAGCTTTCGTTACAGTTGGTTCAGCACGGTGCCACGCATCACACTCCAACGTCTCACACGTGGATTGACCTGATTCTTGTGGACGATAATGACACAGTAATTGACGCACGCAACTTACCGGCGAATTTTCACAGTCAGCACAATTTAATTGATGTATGCATTTCTTGTAATTTTATGAAGATAGATGAAAAGATAATTAAGTATAGGAATTATAAAGATATCTGTCCAAACTTATTGGTGCAGAGTTTGGCCGGCTGTGATTGGACGCCATTTACAGTTGGTACAGTTGACCCGGAATCTGCGCTTGGCTGCCTCTGCGACAACCTTACGGCAGCAATACAAAATCTGGCGCCACTAAAATCAGTTAAAATTGGTAAAGATAAATTTCCTTGGATAGATAAAGAGTTGTCGCAGATGCGGTACAAGAGAGATGCCACGTATCGTAGGTTTAAACGGACGAAGGAGGAACGTTATCTCTCCGAATTCTTGAAACTGCGTAAAACTATAGACGAACAGACAGAACATGCTAAGACAAATTATTATTATAATAGACTGTTTGATGCTCTTGCTAGAGGTAATGTCTGGAAGGAGTTAAAAGACCTGGGACTCCTCTCCAGACCTCAAGGGGACCTGAATGGATTTACTCCTGATGAGCTTAATGCACATTTTGCGGGAGTGTCAGTCTCGCCACACGATGATACTGCGGAACGTAAGAAGATTCTTTCGGAGTGTAGTGAGAGTGGCTTTGCCTTCAAGCCAATTAATATTAATTATGTAATCCTTGCGATTTCGCATTTTTCATCACAGGCTTGTGGCGAGGATGGCATTCCGCAGAGTGTGATACTTAAAGCACTACCGTTTATTGAAGAGCATCTTGTGACTCTTTTCAATTCCTCTTTTGCGCGAGGGATCTTCCCTTGCCTTTGGAAGCGTGCACGCATTGTGCCTTTAAAGAAGTGTCCTGCACCTAAGATGCCTAAAGATTTTAGGCCAATAGCAATATTATGTTTTCTTTCAAAGGTTCTGGAGAAGATTGCCCATGACCAACTGCAAGAGTACATTACGACACACAAAATACTTGACTCTTTGCAGACTGGCTTCAGAAAGCACCATTCTACGCAGACTGCCATACTTAAACTTACAGACGACATAAGATCAGGTCTTGACAAGAAACTTGCCACGTTACTACTTCTATTTGACTTTAGTAAGGCTTTCGACACGATCTGCCCCTCCAAATTGCTTGCGAGGCTTAGATCGATGGGGCTTTCCAGGGCTGCACTTGAATGGATTAGCCCCTATTTATCAGGTAGAAAACAAATGGTTTCTACACACTTAAAAGAGGATTCAGATTGGCTAACAACCAATCTAGGAGTTCCACAGGGTTTTGTGCTGGGGCCTCTGTTGTTTTGTCTTTACATTAATAACATACGTGACACACTCGACCCCTGTTTCGTCAAGCAAATATTATATGCTGATGACCTCTAAATCTATACTCAGGTCCCTTATGAACATGTGAATGAAGGTATTCGTATTTTGCAGAGGGCGGCCAGGGCGGTGTCGGGGTGGGCTGTCGATGCTTCCCTCACATTAAATGCAAGCAAAACTAAAGCAATCGTTTTTGGCAGTAGTCGATTTATTAATGACTTCTATACCGGTGAATCGAGAACGATTGAGCTTGAGGGTGGTGTCGACATATCTTTCTCTGATACCGTTGTGAGCCTTGGTGTTGTGCTTGACGCTAGGTTGTCATGGGAGCCGCACATTAATGGTGACTAAAAAATTTAATAGGATAATGTATAGTTTGTGGTTTTTCCGTTAGTACACCACTGAGGCCCTGCGTAAACAACTCGCAGCCGCCTTGCTGTTTCCGCACCTCGACTACTGCTCAGTAGTTTTGCTCGATGCTTCGCAGGGGTTGAGAAGACGTTTACAAAGACTACAAAATTCATGTGTGAGATATGAAATGGGTATGAGAATGGGCGATCATATCTCTCCTCATAGAGCTGCTCTTGGTTGGCTGCGTACTGATTCAAGGAGACAGTATTTTATGGCAGTACTTAGGTACAAAATAGTGCGCATGAATACTCCAGAGTATCTAGTGAGTCTCTTTACTAGATATGTACCTAGGGTAGCCACTAGAGGAGAGATTAAGGACTTCGCCGTGCCCTTCATGCGTACTGAGACTGGAAGAAATTCCTTTCAAGTTCAAGGTGCGCATTTTTGGAACTCCCTGCCTGCCGATATAAAAAATCTTCCATCGCTCGGCAGATTCAAATCGGCTTTGAGGAGGTACTTACTCGACCTCGAGTGATCTTAATTTTAAGTATTTTAATTTTATGTTAATTTATTTTGTTTTGTCTTATATATAGATTTAAGGTGTGAATGTATTTATAGCGCGAATGATGGTTGAATGAATGCAGAAAGAATGAGTGATTCTGTTTCTTTTTATTAATAGTTATAACATTTTCGGTATCAAGTTTTTATTCTTTGAATTTTATTATTATATTATTTTTTATTATTTATTGTTGCATTGTTTTGTCCAATTTTATTTTTATTTGATGTCATGACTATGCTTTATGCTTTATCTTTTAAATTGTGTTATTTGATTTTAATTTGATTTTAATTTTATGACTGATAGATATTTAAGACTGTTTTTATTGTAATTTGTGTTTTCATGCTTTCTGCGTGTATTTAGAGTAGTCTGTGATATCGCTTTTACATAGTGACTTACTGATACAGTATTATATATTAATTTTAATATTTGACTGTGATATCTTATCATATTATGTGCAATACTTTATACAGAATTATTATTTATTGCTTGATGTATTACATGCCTTTTTGTACTCTTTTACAAAATAAATTAATATCTATCTATCTATCTACCAAGATAATGACTAATTAACACAAAGTAAAATATGCTTTACTTTTAGGCAAGTACAGCTTCGACACAAAAAAAAGTAAGCTTAGATGTTGCAAGTAGAAGTTTCGTATTTTTTTGTCTCAGTATGGGTGGTATGGAAAGTTGTCTAAGGAATGTAGGTATTAGATGCTTAAAAAAAACTTATATCAACAATCTATAATAATGGCAACTATAATAATGGTATCAAATATATACTCCATTACGTAGCCTTAAGTATTTCATAAATATAAAATTGAATAATTTTTTGAATATTTTTCTCAATGGTTTATAATGATTTTATGAAAAGTGTATGAGGGGTATGAGGGGTTATGAGGGGTAACTTGTGGAGCGAGGGATGACTTGAGTAGTGAGGGTATCTTTTTAATATAAAAAAAGACATTTCAAGAGACATTTTTACGTTATTTTAAAGGGCTACTTGTGATTTTTCGAGGAAGAGAGAAATATAATGAGGGGTAGTAGTGGAGGGGTAGTAGTGGGAAGGGTGGTAGTAGTGGTATATATATTTTTTTATATAACTATATAATATAGGGATATATATATATATATATATATATATATATATATACATGGGACGTTTCCCGTCAACTCACCTAACAAAAAAATAGAATTTGTCGAAAATCTGTGAGAATGTTCTATTTGATACCCAAAATATACAAAAAAAATTTTAGAGGTCCAGGTCAAAGGGGTCAGGATTTAAACGTGATGGAATTTTTTGAATTTTCCAAATTTTTTGCTAAATAAATATTTTAATGAATTTTTTCCTCAAAAACTATCAATTTTTCGTTAAAACTTAATAGAATACTTTTTCTTGGAAATTAGATGTAGAATTCACTTAAATTTTTGCAAATTATAATATACTGATTTTTATGCTTACTTGATCGATTTAAACATACTATTTAGTATATCTAAAAATCAAGCAGGTTAAATTGGCTTTTTAAAGTCTTATTTTTTTTGTTTTTTTATTAGGAAAAAATATACGAAGCCTCCAGTTAGGCAGCCTTCTCAAAGTTACTTAATTGTGCGAAGAAGTCTGAATAAATCGTTATTTTGGATCAATGATCAGATTCGTGATTTTTTTTCTGAAAAAGTATTGATTTTTGGGACAAATGTATAAAAATGTTTTTTATTTGAAATTGTATGTAAAATGTATGTAAATTTTTGTAAACCATTATTTGCTAAACATCACAAATTATAAATGAAATTTTGAAATTTTAAAATTTATTTTTTGTTAAATTTTTAGTATATATTGTTCATAATGTTTTAAATTACAATTTGTAAAAATATGTTCATATTCTACACATGATTTCCAATAAAAAACGTTTTTATACATTTGTCCCAAAAATCAATACTTTTTCAGAAAAAAAATCACGTATCTCATCATTGATCCAAAATAACAATTTATTCATACTTCTTCGCACAATTCAGTAACTTTGAGAAGGCTGCCCAACTGGAGGCTTCGTATATTTTTTCCTTATAAAAAAACAAAAAAAATAAGACTTTAAAAAGCCAATTTAACCTGCTCGATTTTTAGATATACTAAATAGTATGTTTAAATCGATCAAGTAAGCATAAAAATCAGTATATTATAATTTGCAAAAATTCAGGTAAATTTTATATCTAATTTCCAAGAAAAAGTATTCTATTAAGTTTTAACGAAAAATTGATAGTTTTTGAGGAAAAAATTCATTAAAACATTTATTTAGCAAAAAATTTGGAAAATTCGAAAAATTCCATCACGTTTAAATCCTGACCCCTTTGACCTGGACCTCTAAAATTTTTTTGGTATATTTTGGGTATCAAATAGAATATTTTCACAGATTTTCAACGAATTCTATTTTTTTGTTAGGTGAGTTGACGTGAAACGTCCCATATATATATTGTAACGTTTTTCCCTTTCGGGAGGGGGGAAATACGTATTTCTTCTGTTGACGGACGCTTCAGTGAGTAACCAAAATAAGATTGGTAGGAGTGGAAGGATCGGACGGTCGAAGATGAAGGAAAGTAACCGGGTTAAACTCGTTTGGTTATGCTAGGAAGTACCTTGGCTTTATTGTACCCGTTAAACTCATTTACAACGACGATTAAAATAATGAAATAATAATAATTTGTTAATCAAAACTAAAACTATTATTTTATATAATAAAAACAAACTAACCTAACCTTAAATGAAAATATAATTTACAAAGTAATTAGATTTTTATTTATCTTGGCCACTTGACGGCTATTTAATTAAATCAATTAATAAATCTTTAAATGAATCTAGATAATAGTTTTAACTAAGAAATTCTTTGGTCTGGACGGTCTAATATACACCGGCGGCTTTTACCTACAACAATGGGCAAACAAAAGAAACAAATGATTAATAGCTAATTAAATATAATATAAATAGGCAACGGCACTTAATATCGCTATACTTAATACTACGGCAATAATGGGTAGCCAGCTTCCTTGATTATCTAAATTACTAATCTCTATGGGCATGCGGAGCCCTTAAGTGATGTGAAGATAATGGATGGCCGACACCCTTAACTTATTCTACGACTTAATAACTACGCGACGGTCGGACGGAGTCCTTTAATTAACATAACAAAATGTAATGGGTGGACGACACCCTCAATTTACCGTTAAGTCTATTATTTATGCGATGGTCGGACGGAGTCCTTTAAACTAATATAAAACATGTAATGGGTAGACGACACCCTTAATATATTCTATGGTTCTCATGTGCAAGAGAGAGAAGCTCTGCCTAAGCTGTGGTGCTCTACAAGCCAAGGTAGCCAGCTATTACCTGTCTCCCTCTTTCTTAGCCTTGTGTGCTCACTTAGGTAAAGAGAGAGGGGAGACCATAGTCTACACTGCTCTGCTCTGGTTAGCTTCTCGGCCTCTTATATACTCTGGCGTCATTTTTCTCGTTGCGTGCAACGACGTTCGAGGTTGCTGCCTAGCGGCTGAGCTTAGAACTACTGTTGTATAGTAGCTTGGTTGTTAGGCGAGATTTGAAATGCGCGAGTATGTATACTCGTCGCAATATACAGTATGAATATGTTTAACTTATTACTAATTTTAAAAACAATATTTTTGTAGAAACAATTGAAAATTGATACTTGAAAAATTTTATTGGTTATAAAATCTAGATAATATTTAGATGAAACAGTTATACTATTATTTTTGCAAGTTATATCAGAATCAGGTTAGAAAAAGGATAACAGATTCTATCAATTTGTTGGCAATCTATTTGTTAAAAAATAAAAGTTAGTATGACACAGGTGGATATTTTTTAATCATATTGTTTTACGCTAAATCAAATCCAATTTTACGGTATCATGCCAGGGATAGAGTCTGAAAAAAAAATTAAATTTAAATATAATGATAAATTTTTTTTTTATGATATTAATTGATGAAAGTTTTTTTCATCTTAAATCCTATATTATATTAAAGTGAAACCACTTTTTTCCGTTTCTCCCGTTCTCCGGTTCTCCGCATTTGTTGTGTCTAATCTTTTGGTAATAAGAGTAGCAATTTTGTATTGGGCCCTATATAATTAGTACTCATTAGTCATAAGCATCTTTTTGGGCCCAATATTTTTTTTTAATTTATATTTTCTTGGGTTCTATAATTTTTTTGGATCCTATATTTTATTTAGCTCTATATTTTTCTGGGCCTTATATTTTTCGGGCCCTACTTTTTTTTGAGTCCTACTTTCTTTAGGCATTATATTGTCTTGGGTTGTAATTTTTTTTGGGCCCAATATTTTCTGATTTTTATATATTCTTTAGCTCTATATTTTTTTGAGCTTAATATTTTTTTGAAATTCATATTTTCATAGGTTTTATAATTTTTCTGGGTCCTATATTTTATTTACCTCTATATTTTGCTGGGCCTTATATTTTTTAGGCCCAACATTTTTTTGAGTCCTATTTTCTTTGGGCCTCATTTTTTTCGGCCTCTTATTTTTTGTCTTCCATATTTTTCTTGGTCCCATATTTCTCTAGGCCTTATATTTTTTTGGACCTACTTTTTTTCGAGTCTTGTTTTTTTTGGGCCTCATTTTTTTGGGCCTCTAAATTTTTTGGGTTACTTATTTTTCTGGGCCTTATTTTCTTTTTTTTTAGTTTCATATTTTTCTGGGATTTATATTTTTTTAACCTTTTATTTTTTTGAGCGCAATATTTTTTTGACTTTTATATTTTGTTGATTTTTATGTATTCTTGGTCTCTATATTTTTTCAAACCCAATATTTTTTTGATTCTTACATGTACTTTAACTCTATATTTTGGGCTCTACATTCTGTCATAATAAACTGAATTTAACTGAATTTTTAATAATGTTTATACGGCTTCCATGTCGTACAATTGGTAATGTTTGCCTATAATCTCGCGATACAATTACAGTTTGACTATCGAAGTGTTGGTTCACAAAGCATAAATCTTGAAGGAGACGATCAACTGCTTCAAAAGCAAATTTTGAAGTCATGGATATTTCATCCCAAATAATTATTTGTGTTCCCTTTAATTGTTTGCCTTCTGCAGAATTAGGCTTAATATTACAAGTTGTACAATCTGTTATATTTGACGGTAGTTTAAATGTTGTATGCACGGTTTTTTCATCGACTAATGAATTCGCTGCTATACCTGTCCAAGCTACACATAAATAATGTATAGTATAATATTCAAAATAAGCTATTAAAACGTTAATTGAATAACTTTTCCCACTTCCACCTGGTCCATCAATAAAAATATATTTTACTTTACTTTGGTTGTTAAAACTTCTTATAGTAGAGTTGAATATTTGCCTCTGTTTATCATTTAAAGAATTTATTTTCATTTCTAATTCATTAAGAATATTATTTTGATTTAAAATTGTCTGATTATCTTCTTCCATTAATGTGCTTATGTTAGGTAAATTAAAATCGTTTAAAGAAAATCCATTAACTTGTAAAATATTTTTAATAACATTCAATGCAAGATTTTCACCTATATTTTTTTCGTATTTGGGATGGTATAACTTATTTTTATATTTTTTATGTAAATCTCGTGCATTTATAGGATTATGAAAAACGCAAATGAAAGCAAATAATTTACAAAGAATAAAAAGGAATTCTTTTGAAGATGCTTCTTCCAAACATATACCCCATTTTTCGTCTTCATTAATTAATTGTTTTGCCTCAGCTGCCTCATAAAACAGATTGTACATTACATCATCAACAGTACGCAAAGCTTCAAAAGATTTGGCTCCTTTAACATGTAATGAAAATAACCTAATGAAATAACGTTCTCTATCTTTCGGACTTACTAAGTACATTCTACTAAGTATTAATTTTTTTTTTTTTCTTCTATTCCACTTTTTCAGTTTTTCATCAAATGTATAAAAATTTAGTATTTCTGAATACAAGTAATTTCGTGCTTCAAAATCTTTTCTATTCAATTCGAAATATGCTGTGAATGTTGTTTCCACATTTTTGTGCATGATCATTTCTTCTTTTCCTTCTTTAAAAAATACGTTTTGTTGTTTTTCTTCATGAACGCTTAGACCTTTTATAGTATAGTAAATAACATGTAAAGGATATTCTAATAATCTGTGCTTCAGGTGGACATAAATATCGTGTATTAATGTATTGTTGGATTTCGTCATATTCATATTCAACCTTTTCACGATTGTCATTCTTAAAAGTTCTTTATTTTCTGATTGAAAATCCACATTTACTTGATGTACTTTAATGTATGCACAATCATGACCTTTATAACAGTATTTGAATAAATATTTAATGTATTATACAGTGGAACAAACTTCTACGTTTATGTGTGCATTAAATTTAAATAATAAGTAAAGATTATAAGGAGCAACTAATCCATTATCTGCAATTCCTTCCGTAAATTTATTTTTGAGAATTATTTTGACACTATCATTTTTACAATTGCATAGCAGATATCCATTGGATTTAAATGTTGTTGTATTATTAAATGTTTTTGGAAAATTTTCAGTACATTGTTTCGTATTTTTATCCATACACGAACAATTTATATTTTGCATACCACAGGAACCGCGTATCATAAATTGTTTAACAATATTATATAATTTTGGATAAACATATCTATTTGGGATTTCTGCAATTATTTTTTTATTAACTTTTTCGGGAATGTCAAATTTATTATACTTATCTGAGAGTCACAACATATGCATATGCGGTAATCCTCGTTTTTGAAATTCAATTACATAACTATATGCAATACATTTTGCTAATATTCCCTTTTTTATTACTAAAGTTTTGAATTCTTCTACTTTTTGATGAAATACTTTTGTTATAATATCTAGTCTATATATTACATTTTCATAAATTTCCAAGTTTTCAGTAATTTCTTTCCAATGTGGGTTACAGGTCATAGTTATAAAAAGGTCAGGTTTACCATGATAATTTACAAGTGTTATTGAGTCAATGTAATTTTGTTTTAAAAATCGTGGACTTCCTGTAAAGTTTGGCGGTAATATTACCATTTTTCCAATTTTTGAAGAATCTAATTTTTTTTTGTTATGTAAATAGTCCATAACACCTTTGTAACAATTACTTCTTAATACGTGTTGGTTTTTTCTTATGAAACATAATCTGGAGGTTTCTACTTTTTAAATGCATCAACAATGAACTGTTGAGATAATTTTCCCAAATTAAGGAATGGATTAAATTCATTTCTAACACTAAATCTATAACTATGAAATTTCAAATTTGAAATATTAGATTTTCCAAATTTACTTTTCATATTTGGCATCAATCCGAAACCACCATTAGGATAAATAAGCAGATATATCATAGGATCTGTATGTTTGCTGATTGTCGATATACTAATTGGCTTATCATACTTAGAGTATATGACAATATCACGTTCAATAGGAGGAAGATCGTCTTCTCCAACATATACTATTGCAGCTTCATTACAGGTAGGTAGATTATATCCATTTTTATCCAAATTATTATTGCGGACAATAGACATAGTAACAGTTCTTGGAGAACAATAGATTTTTGCACATCGTTGTAGTTCCTCTTCATCTACTTTATGCATCATTTTGTAGGTTTTAGCATAAGGGTTAATGTCTCTTATCAAGATATCTAAATGTTTCGAAAATGTTAAATTTATATTAAACTTATTCTGTTCAATTGTTGCCATTTCATTATCTAAAATGTATAATTGTCCATATTTACGTGCTTTATCTTTATTAGGATGTAATGGATATACATTATAGTAAATTTGTCCACATATTCTAATAACTTGTGGTTCTTTACCCGGCAATGTATTAAAATTGGCACCAAAATTTGCGAATGCTAAAGCATTATTGTATAACCTAACATTTCGTCGAAAATCAATAATTTCTTCCGTTAATTCAGTTGCTAAAAACTTTAATTGTTCTGGGTAAGAAGGATTTTCTAACAATTACACTTCACTTTCATGACAACAGTTGGAGAAATCGTTACTTTTAGTATATTCAAAAACAAAATGTTTCGCATCACAATAAACACGTGTTTGTCATGGAACTAATCTTATTTTCAGATATGAGATTTTCAACGAAATATATATTTGCTATACAACAAATCAGTTTCGAATCAATTTTCGCAGTTAATATTTTTTCATTTAATTTATTTAATTTTTTTTCCACTTTGCTCTTTATTGTTTTATGAATAACTTTGTTTAATACAATATTATGATTGTTATTATTATTATTATTGTAATTTTCATTATAATTATTGTCTTCAATTCCTAATCGTTTACACTCAATAGATATCTTTGATTCGCGATTATACGATACCGTTACGATCCTGGCGGATTTACTTGGGAGCTGTCTGAGAGAACCCAGGTAATATATCTATATATATATGAAACTTCTCTTAAGAGGGTTCCGAATTTCGCCACCTTATGGAAATTAGTATGAGGTTTTGGCGCTGCAGTATCGTATAATCGCCAATTGATAAGAATCATATTTATGTTTTCCATTTATTGGTTTATTTTATGTAGTATCATTATAAACATATTTATTGTCATCAATTTCTTATCGTTTACACCTTGTGCGTGATTCTTTTAATTAGTAACAATCATTTTTTACTTGTGTTTTCTCAATAACATCGGCAGTTTCTAATTTTTGATTTTTAATTCGTACCATTCTCTCATATTCATTATATTGTTTACTAATAACTTTTCTATAAGTCTCTTTTTTGCGTAATTTTTCTTTTTCATGTAATTTTTCCCATTTGTTAGTATCTCTATTTTAAATTCTCTATGAAATTAGTATCTCTACGAAAACTTGATCATATTTTATATGCTAAAAATAATAAATAAATACCTAATAATATTTAATTAAGAATAACTTTTGAACCACTAAAGATTTTTTAATGCAACAGAGCTTAAATTGAAGCATTCAATTTGTGCTTCATTATCCAAAATTTATTTTCTTGTAATAGTCTTAGTTCTTTGGTTATTTAAGTTCTTATGAAGCTCTTATTCACCGTATTTTTAAAAAAATGTCTATATCCTTGTCTAGGAGACCTATTCGACGGAAAGAAAAAAACACGGGTTCATTTTTTTTTATCAAAAAATCATATCCTGCAGTTTCAGGCAAATCCGTTTCATAGAGGCGGGGTGCTCTCCCTGTTAGTTCTAACTTATCATTACTTCTTTTCCTAGCATTTTCATAATAATGTCTTTTTCTGAAATTTTTTTATATTTATGTGATTGTTACGTTACCATTTTCCTGTTAACGAGATGTCAGAGCTGCAGCAATCGATTTTTGCTTTTTTTATTTTATCAATATCTTTTTAAATTCATAAATTAAACAAATATAATAACTTGTCCGCACTAAAGCTGTATTAATACAATAATTTTTGTTAAAATGAAAAATCATTTGGACTTATTATTTTTTATGAGCTTAGATTGGAAATTAGGTATCAAATTCGATAAACCTAACCTTAAAATACGATACATTGAAAGTTTTTATCATAACTTTATATGTATAATATTTCGGTGGATTTCTTGAGTTATCCGCACTAAAGTTTGATCTTACAAATTTTTACTTCGTAGCAAAAAAACTCGATTAAACGCATCGTTTAATCATAAGTTAGGATTGGAAATATTATTAGAAGGCGGGCAGCTTCGTCATGCTCTTAAGTCCTGTTACAAATAAAGCTTCTTTTTTATCTATTTCTTTTAATTCTTGTTTTTCTTCATTTAATTTAATTACAATAGTCCTAATTTTACTATCGTTAAAATTTAAGTGGATGTCATCGATTCCCATTATATCATTATCTGGTTTTAAAAAATTTGTATCTGAAATGTCATTGTCAATTTCCATTAAATTTGTTACATGATTCAAATTCTTTTGTTTACGATACGTTTCAATGAGTTTTTCTTGTTCTGACAATAAATGCCTTTGTGAGTTTTTTCCTAATAGTTCAAGCTCGGTGAAATTTAAATTTAATGGTGTTTGATTTAGACGTTGCTTATAACAAAAACTCCTCCTTATCATGTTCGGTAGATTATCGTAATTAATATTTGCATTATTATAATTTTGTGAAACTGGAAACATTCTTATTTGTTGCGTTTTAAAAATTCTTGATAAACGTAATGGCATTTGAGAAACATCGTATCTTAAACAGCATGGACCTAAATTATAAAGTATTGTAACAGCAAAAACAATTGCAAAAATGCCACAATCATTATTATTTGTTTGTGATTGTACTGTTTAGAATACTATGCTTAATTCTGATTTGTTTGAAAATAATCTTTTTATATCAATCTTATGCTCATCTTGTAGATATTTAAAATTTAAACTTTAATATATATAAATTACCTTATTATAATACACACAAATCCGATGACTTTTTTCTAAATTTCCGGAAAATAATAACTGTATAAATTCTTCATCAATCGTTACTGAATTAATATATTGTGGTCTTTGAATTAGTGAAGTTAATTGCATGTTAAATCAGGTGCACCAGTTTGAAATATTATTAAATTCTAATATATGAATATCAGTTATCATGAAAGCAATTCCACTATACAATCCCTGTCCTTTAACAATCAATTTATCTTTCTCAGTCAAAATCATTATTGAAAATTAAAATTCTTTTAAGAATTTTGATTCATTTTGAATGAACTTTTTTCAAAGATATTCACAAAAGAATTGCTTTTATATTAACTAATTTAATTTACTGCCTTTTTACTTTAAAAGCTAAAAAATAAAATAAATTATGAAAAATGCTATGAATTAATTGTCATATGATAAATAAATAATAATGAAATTCGTAAAAATAATATAATGATAAAAAATGGTTATTTTTGGCAATTATACATTTATATATATTTATGGGACATTTCACCTTAAGAGGCGGTCGGGTCTATTGGCCGCTACACATAGGGTGGCGCTGCGGTCAGGTGAATCTATTAAATATTTTTTATACAGCTATTTAATATACTTTTAATGTTGTCACTTCCTCTAGCCATATATATGTAGAATAATTATTAACCCTTATCTTGTTTAAAAAGTCTAAAATATTGTTATAAAGCGAAAAATGCGATGCAACGTAGGACCGATGTAAACATGCGTGCATCTCTCTTTAGTGCGACAGAGAGAGCAATACTGAAGAATGATGTATACTAATGTTTACGTCGGCTCTACCTTGCGCCGCATTTTTCGCTTTATAACAATATTTTAGACTTTTCAAACAAGATTAATATTAATAATTATTCTACATATATATATCCAGAGGAAATGATAAGATTAAAAGTATATTATTGTTTCAGTAGATTTTAAATTGCTTTATAAAAAATATTTTTTATTTTTCTCTCACCCGACCGCAGCGCCAACAAGCGGCGAATGGTTCCGACCGCCTCTTAACTGAAAGAGCAAAATAATAAAAATCGCTGGAACTCTGAGAATATGTTCTATTTGTTACCCGAAATGTGTTAAAATATTTCAAGGATTTGGGTTGAAAGAATCAAGAGCCATAGATCCTTGAAATTTGGAAATTTTTCAAAATTTTTGGATAAGTCTTAACTTTACCTTTTTTTTTGAAAATCCTGCTGTTTTAGAGAGAAATTCATAATAATACTTCTTGTTGTAAATAAAGAGCAGAGTTAGCATGAATCTTTACAGATCTGAATTTTGAAGTCTTCTATTGGTTCATATATGTATTTCTTGGTAATTGAAATTACTCATTGTTCGCTACTTCAGAAATTGATTTCAGAAATAAATTTTTGATCATGTAAGTCAGAGCCATCAATAAGGAGTTATGACAGTTTAAAATATATATTTTAATGCATGATCTATTTTTCATATTGAATATGAATATATATTTTCATGTGTGATTTATTTTTCATATTGAAAATAAATCATACATGAAAATATATATTTTTATACATATAGGAACCAATGGAAAACTTCAAAATTCAGATCTGTAAAGAATCATGCTAACTCTGCTCTTCATGTACGACAAGAAGTATTCTTATGAATTTCTCTCTAAAACATCAGAATTTTCCGGAAAAAAATGATTAAGTTGGAACTTTTCCAAAAATTTTGAAAAATTTCCAAATTTCAAGGATCTATAGCTTTTGATACTTCTAATCCAAATCCTTGAAAATTTTTGAACACATTTTGGGTAACTAACAGAATATATTCTCAGAGTTTCAGCGATACTTATTATTTTGCTCTTCCAGTTGGTGTGAAATGTCCCATATATATATATATATATATGTAAGATAAGGAATTGATTCAATTCAGCAATGCGATTAGATTCGTCTAAAAATAAGAGTTTTATTATTAATACATATATTATATACAATGTTACAAGGAGCACGTGTTAACTAACCTAAAAATAAGAGAATCAACAATCAAGCCTATTGCTTAATGGATCTCTCAACAATCACAAGGTTAACAATAATTTACAGTTTCAGAATTGTTATAAACTAACTTTAATTAATTCACTTATCTTAGATTAACTTAGCTTAACAATATTTTGTATAGAGTTCTATCTTATAGAGTCAACGCTCCATCTTCTATCTGTCTCTCTCTCTTCTAAAGCTCGTGTTGTCTACCTACAGTGACCGACACGAGACGATTTCTTACCAGCAGTATTGAGTATGTGCACGATGCTTACACACACACACACACACATATATATATATATATATATATATATATATATATATATATATATATTTAATCATTAAAAAAAGTTTGTTGTAAAAAGAACTAAAATGAAAATTATTTATGGTAATTTTTAATGATTGTATTTTTCAATTTATTTACAGTTATTTACGGATATTTGCAGTATCTACATTTAAAAAATGTATAAATGATAATGAACAACTATTATTTATCTCCAGCCTAACGCTTTTCTGTTGTTACTTACAGTTTCCAATATTTTTTTATAACCATTTGCTTATTCGCAGTATTATTCTACTTTTACAAAATAATTTTCATACAAGGTGATAAAATATTTTACTATAAGATTACATATGTTGCATATCACAAAAAAATTTTAACATCAAAACTAATTCTCTAATGTAAAGAATAAAAAATTAAATTAATAGAATTTTGAAATTTTGATATGGGAATACTTTTTATAAATAACTTTTTAATAACTTTGAATAATGGTAAATTTTTTAAATAACTTGTGAAATTGAATGCTAATTAAATTTAGTTTTAACATGAAGTTAATAATTTAAGTTGAAAATGTATTTAATAAAATAATAGAACTATTTATGAGTTATCACTTAAGGTATTTCTATCGCGCAAACAGTTTATGTTAGTTTTGTTTTAAATTCGGCCCAAGATTTTATAATGTCTTTATTTATCTTCGGTGAAAACTTCAGTCATTTCTTGTGTGGGGTTTGATTTTTATCGCACTTTAAAGATTTGGTTTTTAACATGGAAGAGATAGGAAACCATTTGTTATGCAATCTTTTTGAAGTTGTTTATGACGACTATTTTATAACCGTATGTTAGAATTATTTAATTTGTTATTTATTAAAAAAAGATTATCCGACGAAAATTTTGATACTTTAAAATTTTTGTTGTTGTGTTTAGTTTGTGAGAAAAGTGCGTGGCAAGATACGTATTTTTTCCAAATGGTTTCGATTCGTCTTGTGTCAACAACGTTGCAACTCGCGCGATCTCTTTTTTTCTCTATCTGTCAATTTTATGTAGTCATTTTCCACAGCATTTGAAAATGAACTACTGACAAACAATAAGTACTGTATAAAATTTTTAAATCTTATAGTGAATTTATATAAATATTGAAAGAAACTAATTAAAAGTTAGTAAAATTAAAAATAAATTAGTAAATTTCAATAATTATTTTATGTAAAAAAACACATTTAAATATTTTAATTTATATTTATTAGTTGTTGAATAATATTTTAAAATCTTTTAATAATTTTACTGCATAACAAAGCGGCAAAACTTTAATATTTCATAAATTCATGAATTAAGGAAATAAATTCATGACCATCAATTCCAATCATAACCAACAATTGAAAACAATATGACATTTAAATGTTTATTATCGAGTGCTACGCTGTTGCCACGTTTTTATTTATACAAATCCTCAACTTTTATCTCACTCACACAAATTTAGCATTCTCTCTCACCTCAATAGAAATACCTTAATTCTAATTTTTTTAAACTTTTTATTCATAGTTTAAAGTAATATTAAATATATGATTATCATTTTAATAGTTTTTATGAAATATTATGTAAATTTTATAAGTATAAATTATTTAAGGAGATGTAAAATGGACAGTACACTTGTACGCTTAAATATTGACTATATTTCTATTGTATTTCAAAATTTTGAATAAAGAGATGCATTAACATATAATATGTATCACGAAGATTATTTAGTTATATTTTTAAATAAATCTATTCATTAGTTATTGAGAAGTTTAGGTTCCAATATTATTTACTGAAATTTTTCTATTTGGAATCAGAAAACTAAATATCTTGAAAACTAATGATCGGAATAATTTAAAAATTTAAATAAATAATCATCATGGTACATACTACAAGTGAATACATTCCTTTTATGGGAATTAAGCAATAGAATGGAAAGACAGTTAAATATGACCGTTAATTTTTATATCTTCTCATAGTGAAATATAATCAAACTTTGACAACGAATTCAACATACTGAAATAATTGTACTTTCAATAAAATTTCCTTTTGAAATGTTTACTTTTTTGGGAGAAATTTTACTTATATCTAGACAGTTTATAAATATAAATTCATAATTATAGACATAATCAGAAAAATTTATTCATTTTTTATATATTTTCCTATCTTTATAACTAATTATTATAAAAAAATTTAATGTCAAATATGTGTAGAATTTAGTGGGGTAGTGGTTAAGGCGCGTGATTCGTATTCCCGTTGGCGCGGGATCGATTCCCCGTCTGGTCGCTTTTTCGCTGTCTCTGCCGTGGGCTGACACCACGTTAAATAATACTCCAAACTGTGTTGTATTAAATGAATTTTCAATGAGTTAGAAAAGGCGGTAATGCCCGTAAATATAATAATAATAAAAAAATAATACATAATTTTTTAAAATTGCATTCCATAAAATTTGTGTTCGAACGATATTAAAAAAAAATATTTTGATATCGTGTAATGATAATTTTTCAAATGAGGTAATTTGATATATTTTAAAAATTAATATGTTCCTCTTATTGAAAATATTAAATGAAATGAATTTTAATATATTTAATTGTTAGGAATTTTTAAATAAATGACAATTAATTTAAATATAAATACGTGTACAAATGAAAATGTAATTAAGGTAAATATAATTTTAATATATTAAAATTTAATTTCAATATATTTGATTGTTAACAATTTTTATATAATTGACAATTCATTTAAATACAAACACGTATACAAATAAAAATGTAATTGAGGTTAAATGTATGTTATTCATTAAAAATTGTTAACAAGTAACTTTTTAAATAATATATTATCATGAAAACAAATTTAAATACTTTATTCTCTGACTGATAGCTGAATCAAATTTTAATTTAATAAATTTGGTTATACAATTATAAATATATAATATTTATATAACTGTTCATCAAATAAAATTATTATTTTTATAATATATATATATATATATATATATATATATATATATATATATATAATATATAAATATATGGAAAAATTATTATTACAATAGATTGTAGTTAAATAAAAATTTTTATTTTAATAATTATAGCGTTGAAATTTATTTTGAAGAAAATGTTATTCGATTGACATTTACAGTATTATTTTAACTATATTCGAAAAGTTACTTGTCATCAATGAAAAAATATTTAATGTTTTTAATTAATAATCTATTAATAGCAAGAATTTTCTAAAAATTATAATATTTATGATATGCAAACCTTAATTGTGATACATCTACTTTGTAATATTTGCATCTCATTAAAATTTTATATTGGATGCAAAAAGGATTGTTGAATAATTGCAAATAGTTATTTTATTATTCTGAAATATTCAAATTTAAAATTGACCAAAAATATGCATTTTAGTCTTATGGTTTTTTTATTTAAATTTTGTATTTCATATATATAAAATACATTTGTAAAGATATTTCTATTAGGAATTAACACAAAATTTTTTTTAAGCATGTTTCACGTAAACAATTTCGTCATTCAAATTCTTGGTCATATATTAAGGTCTGCAAATTATAGTTGTTACTCAGTTCCCAGTTCTCAGTTTATTCATATCAAATATCGTACTATCTTTGTTTTTCTTATGGAAATAGAGTGAGAAATAGTCACTAAATGAAATAAATTATACGCTTTTTTACTTTAAGCACATGTGTACATATATTTTTATATTATGTTTCATCAAATTATTTTCAATTTTATTCAGTACTTAAAATTAACTTAAATCAATTAATTCTTATTTACTTAAAATTAGTCATTTATACATAATAATATAATAAAAGAACATTCAACCAAGCAACGTTAGGAACGAAAAACTTCAATATAATTAATACCTATAAACGTAAAACCCATTAAATTGTGTAACTATTTTCAACAGTCGATAAATATAATGTAAATCATATAGTATATATATATATATATATATATATATATATATATATATATATATATATACATATGTATACACGGTGGGCCATTTTAATCTATGCACCTGAAAAACTCAGTAAGTTCGCATCCTATCAAAAAATGATTTCTACAAAATTGTAGGATACAAAGGGGGTCAAACAATAGTGACCTTGAATTTGACCTTCAAGCTGACCTTTAAGGTCAAATCAAGGTCAACTTGAGTTTTTTGAATGGAAACCCCTATTTTTACACCGGAATCGGAAAGGGCGGGAAATTTTACGTCCGAATATGCTCTCAGGTCATCTGACCTCGATGACCTCAAAGGTCAGGTGAAGGTCATAAATACGAAATAATTGGGTAGCTGTCAACATTCTTATGTAAGGTGTTGTCGAAAAAATAAAGATCATAATTTGAGTAATTTTTAACGAGAAATTCAGTGTTGACCTTTACTTTTTCGGCAATACCCTACCTAAGATTTTTCATAGCCATCCGATTATTTCGTATTTATGACCTTCATTTGACCTTTGAGGTCATCGAGGTCAGATGACCTGAGAGCATATTCGGACGTAAAATTTCCCGCCCTTTCCGATTCCGGTGTAAAAAATAGGGGTTTCCATTAAAAAAACTCAAGTTGACCTTGATTTGACCTTGAAGGTCAGCTTGAAGGTCAAATTCAAGGTCACTATTGTTTGACCCCCTTTGTATCCTACAACTTTTATAGAGGTCATTTTTTGATAGGATGCGAACTTACTGAGTTTTCCAGGTGCATAGATTAAAATGGCCCACCGTGTATATAAATATTAATTTTAAATTACTAATAATTAATTTAAAACTGAAAAGTAATCATTTTAAAATGGAAGATAAACATGAATCGTTTTATTCCTTAAGTATCACGTATTAGAATATTAATTATTAGTAATTTTAAAGTGTTATATATTATGTAAATAATTTTATATTCAATCATTTTTAATTTTAGTAACAGGAAAAGCCGCACGAAAAGAGATTAATAATCACATTTTCTGTGAAATAGTGCCCTTGAATCGAGTAGGTGAAATATCAGTCTTGGTACCAAAAAAAAGACACCAAGCATCGCAAATGTATGCTCTTACTTCATAATATAATAGTACCAACATTGGTCCCTAAAATTCAAGCTATAATACTAATTGAGATTATATTGTAACTCTTTTTTCAAATACCTTAGTACATGAATTAGATATACTAGATTTAGAACTTATTTTAACAATACTTTACTTTCTCCGTGCAGTTGTTAGTTCTAGTAAACGTCGAATACTTTTGAGATTATTTCATGGTCACTGTTCGAAACACGTGATTAGAAAGAATGAATTCTTATCATATTTTTTCATTGATCCAAATGCAATTTAGTAGAACAAATTTATGCTCTTACTTCATAATATAATAGTACCAACATTGGTCCCTAAAATTCAATCCATAGTACTAATTGCAATTACATCGTCACTCTTTTCTTAAGTACCTTAGTACATAAATTAGATATACGTGATTTAGAACCTATTTTAACAATACTTTCCTTTCTCCGTGTAATTGTTAGTTCTAGTAAACGTCAAATACTGTTTTTAATTAATTCATGGTTCGTAATTGAAACACGTGATTAAAAAGAATGAATTCCTATCATATTTTTTCATTGATTCAAATGCAATTTTGTACAACAAATTCTTAATTAATCATAATACAATTTGTATTTAAACAATTTTTATGCACATTTTACTTTAATTAATTTTTTTATAAAAATATAAAAATTTAATTTCGTACAAAACTATAATATCAAAATTCATAAGTTGCGGCAATTCTTTATTATTTTAAAATTGGCTCATTTATACATAATAATATAATATATGAAAATTCAACCAAGCGACGTCAGGCGCGAGATATTTTTTGCTAGTATATATTGAATATAAGACCTTAATCTATGAGTAATTTCAGAAGACATCATCCGATAGTTAAAATCCTTTTCTTTTGTCGATGAATTAATTTTGTCAATTTTTTTAGTTGCCGTAGAATTTCTCAGCCAATTTTCAACAAATTAATTTCAAAATTTGCAGAGATCTTTAATCTATATATCTATACAAGTTTATTGTTTCAGTTTTCTAAAAAAATGAATTTAAAAGGTTTGGTTTGGAAAAAGTGGAAAATAATAGAAAAAATAGGTATTTTTTTAAAAATTTTATGTAAGTAATTTTTTTCAACATTCACTTGAGCTTGTCTTATCAAAATTCCAGGTGAGTATACTTGTGAAGATATATAAATTAAAGATCTCTGCAAATTTTTGAGTCACTTGGTTAAAAATTGGCTGAGAAATCGTGCAACAACTACAAAAATATAAAAAATGAATTCATCGACAAGAGAAAAGAATTTTAACCTTTAGATGAGGTCTTTTGAAATTATTCATGGATTTAAGCCTTATGGCTGATTCCATTTCAAATCGAACAGTCAGTATACACTCAAGTCACCAATTACTGCGCTAATGGAGTATGTTATTCTACCCTAAAAATAAGGGTATACGTATTTTTTTATTTTGCTGAAATATCAAAATTGCATCAGATATGCACTTTTGAAAATTGCATACAAAAACTAAATGTTAAAACTGAAAATGTTTAAAAGAATAACTTTAGAGAGCTATCGTTTTACCAATTTCCAATGAATTTTGATAAACCTTTTTTTATTTTATTTCGTTTTGAGCCCTCTTCAACTCCGTGCAAAAAATTTAAAAAAAAACTAAAAAATGACTGAGATATATGCATTTTACCAAAAAATACACTTTTTATGCACATGCATTTTTCTCGAAAAGGCCATTTTTTTTTTTGCTGAAATTTTTTTTGCTGATAGAGGACCAAAATACCTATCTAATAGTACTTGTTTGATCCCGGGTTTTTTGGTTTGGAGCGAGAAAAAAATTCACAAATTTTGTTAGTGAAAAATGCTTGTATATACGTTCGGAAGTCTTAAGCAGTCTGCATTCAAACACTGTCGTATGCTTGGCTCATCATTTGTTTACATTCGTATGCATGTATATAGCATCAATAGTGATATATATATATATATATATATATATATATATATATATATATATATATTGTGAAATTAATATAAAAATAAATATTTAAACATGAAAAAAAAGAATTCTATTCGTGTATACCTATATTATGTATGTTTCAATGTACAAACAATAGGAGGCTAACTCGCGGACAAATACATCGCGTAACCAAAACAGCATATTAGAACTGTTATATAGAAGCTAGTTATTTTTACGGCTGCTTTGAAAGGTGCTTCTCGGGCTTGTGAAAAATTCAACAAAATTGTGAAATAACAATGTCCGAAATTTACTCTTCTAAAAGAATTTCATGTCCCGATTTTTTTCAAATGCATAAAAAAGTAGTTTATATGAGCAGTAATTCACGTTTTAGACCGTTGGAAGATTTAGCCATTAATTTGGCACAGCTTCATCCAGATTTAAATATATTGCCATCTACTAATGTATGTAAAAATTGCCATAAACGCATATCAAAAATGATTTTAAGTGATCTTGAGTCTATATCCGAAAATGAAATCACTGAACTTTTTAGCGGAAGAGATGATGATTTTATTCCGAAGACACCCGAACGAATAGAGGAATTAAACGAGAGTATTAATTCAGTTTTACCTGAATGCATCTCACCCCTAAAAAGAAAAACTGCAATACCTGAAAATTTTAGAGGAAATTACGTATCTAAAAAGAAAAAATCCTTAATTTCAGCTTTTTCTGCTACTGTTGGAAGTAAATTAGAAGATGCGTATGGCATTTCAGTTGAATCAATAGAATCGGACGAAAATTCCGTTAAAAACTATTGGAATGAATTTTTAGAAAATTTTAAATTGGCTTTAGAAAAATGCTCTTCTATTTCGGAGAAAATAAAACTTCTAACTCTACTACCTTCAAAATTAAGCAAAATAAAAGTTTGCTCACTATTCCCGAATATGAGCGAGTATATGATAAATAAATCAAGAAATCTCGTGAAAAATGAAGGAGTTTATTCGGAGCCAGATTTATATACTGGTCATCCTATTGATGAAAGCACAAAAAATATCGTTATGGAATATTTTTTAAATGATGATTTTAATTGTAGTAGACAAAGTCCAAATAAATCTGATGTCGTAACTGTTAAAATTAATAACACAAAAACTAAAAAAGTCAAACGGTTTCTTACTCGAAGCTTAAAAGAAACATATAGTCAATTAAGAAAAGGAAATCCAAACTTACAAATAGGAAAATCGAAATTCTATAGTCTAAGACCAAGTTTCGTCTTAACTAGCCCTGTGAAGGAAGCTTGTCTTTGTGTACATTGCGAAAATTTTGAACTGTTTCTTACAAGTTTGATTCGTTTTAGAGGCGATAAGAATTCCGAATTAGATTCAATTCGTTCAGAAATAACTAACACAATGTTGTGTTCTGAACCATCTGATTCATGTTTCTTGCAAGAATGCAAAGATTGTCCCGGTGGTGCGGGTATCACATTAGAATTGTTAAAACTGAAACAAAATTGTGAAGATGAAATTACGTTTGCTTTGTGGGATAATGGTAACCTTATTAAACAAACAATAAGCTTAACAGTTTTTAAAGAAAAACTTTCAATCTGCGCATTGAAAGCAAGTACTCATATATACATAAAAATATTCAACGTGAAGCTATAAAAAAGAAAAAGAAGAAGGTAAAGCTGATCCTACTAAGTTAATCATCCACGTTGACTTTGCAGAAAATTGGTCTGTAATAAATAATAAAGCGGTTCAAGGAAATCATTGGGTAAATAACCAAATTTCTATTTTTACTGCAGTCTGTTACCAAGGAGAGATAACACAAAGTTTTGCGATAGTTAGTGACGACAAAAAGCATGATACTGCATATGCACTGCTAGCAATAAATAAAATTATCGATCTTATGAAAAAGAATTATTTAGTTACTAAAGTCACTATCATATCAGATGGAGCTCCAAGCCAATTTAAAAATCGTTTTCAACTACATGAATTCAAACATTGGTTTTATGAAATGAAATGGTTATTTTCTGCGACTGGTCATGGGAAAGGAGCCGTTGATGGAATAGGTGGGCTTCTAAAGCATTATGCTACTTCACATAACTTGAAAAGAGTTCATGAAGAATCGATACAAAATGCTGACGATTTTATAAATTGGGTTCAAAGTTACACCAATGCAATAAAAATCATTTTACTACCAATAAATGAGATTGAAAGATTTAGAAAAAAGAAAAATATTGAATAAAGTGGGGTTTCTAAATATAATGGAATTCAAAAAAGTCATATGTGGTTAAAAAAACTTGGGGAATTAAAATCACATATATTTATTGGCAGGACAGCTATATATGCACTAAATGAAGTGAAAAACAAGAAAAAAAAGCCAAGCGTCGTGAGACTACATTTAAAACTAAAAATAATAAGCGCAAAAATAAAAAAAAATAATTATCTATAATTATTTTTTTGACGCATCCCAACAGTGAGAGGCAAGGGAAACTCACTCTAAAAAAGCACCCCGAAGGGAACAGAATCCTTCTACGTCCACGTCGTTGTTCCTGGATAATGCTAAACGAAGGATAATATTTAAATGTCGACTGCTTAAGACTTCCGAACGTATATACAAGCATTTTTCACCAACAAAATTTGTGAATTTTTTTCTCGCTCCAAACCAAAAAACCCGGGATCAAACAAGTACTATGAGATAGGTATTTTGGTCCTCTATCAACAAAAAAAATTTCAGCAAATAAAAAAATGACCTTTTCGAGAAAAATGCATGTGCATAAAAAGTGCATTTTTTGGTAAAATGCATATATCTCAGTCATTTTTTAGTTTTTTTTTAAATTTTTTGCACGGAGTTGAAGAGGGCTCAAAACGAAATAAAATAAAAAAAGGTTTGTCAAAATTCATTGGAAATTGGTAAAACGATAGCTCTCTAAAGTTATTCTCAACATTTTCAGTTTTAACATTTAGTTTTTGTATGCAATTTTCAAAAGTGCATATCTGATGCAATTTTGATATTTCAGCAAAATAAAAAAATACGTATACCCTTATTTTTAGGGAAGAATAACATACTCCATTAGCGCAGTAATTGGTGACTTGAGTGTATACTGACTGTTCGATTTGAAATGGAATCAGCCTTATATTTAATATATATTCAAGATAAAATGTTTCATAAATTAATATTATAAGAAAAAAAATTTATCATTACATTTAATTTTTTTTTAGACTTTTTTTCAGGCTTGATACCTCAAATACGAAAGCATGCACACTATCATTCGAGTAATATTCTATGCAGTCTCTGAGCAGTATACAGAGACCCACCTGTGTGATATTGTATTCTGTTTTTGTTGATTAAAGCTGTGCAGATTTTTTTAAATAGAATTTTTTTGACATAAATTACATTGAAATCGTTACTGAGAAAAAAATATTTTGTAAGTAAATATATATATATGAGCCATTCTTCTACTTTTTTTAAAAAGCTGGGCGCAGGTAGGTCACCGATTTCGCTGCAGCTTGGATATATTAAAGTACTATATAAATTAGGAAATTAGCCACAATTTCAGCTCTCCAGACCAATTTTCAGCTGTGTTATGCTCTTTGAAAGACCTGAAATTTAGTGATTTTCGGCGGGTTTTTATATGAATTCAAATGCCTGCCGAATCTTCAATTTTAATCCGATTTTGACGTTTGACCTCGCATTTTTTTTGTCTTTTTGCCATCTTCAAAAATGATGAGTAGTGTCTATATTGAAAATTGTATAGTTTCGCAGCTAGTAGTTCAAAAGCAGAGGCATGGTTTTATCATTTTTGCCTGTCTTTAAACGTGTGTGGAAATTCTGAATCTTAATGTTTTTCAATTCTACAAATAGTTATGTCTTTATCTTGGAGAGGACATATAATTTCTTGTTTTAGACGCTCAGAAAGATAAAAAATTGACGGAGATACGACACTTTGAAAATGTCAAAAAACTGGGAAATCGATTTTTTAGCCGTTTTCAAACTATTTTAATTTTTTTTTACCAACTTCGATTTGGACGTTCTTTGCTTTAAAAGTTTCCTTTAGACATATGGAAAACCATCAAATATATTTGCCCGTGTTTTTCGGATCGATACTACTATAACATGACGATTTTGCAACTGAAAATTCTTTAAATTTTCATTGTTTTCAAGTGTAGCTGTGTATTATGCTCTCTTTTCTCTCTCTCTCTTCTCTCTCCTTCCCTCTCTCTCTCTGCATATATATATATATATATATATATATATATATATATATATATATATGTATACTAGGGGGGTACCCCTCTGCTCGCCCTGCTCGCCAGCCCCCCAATTTGTGATGTACTTATTCTTGTGTATACATACGTACAAATGCCTCATCTCTGAGGCGTACCCTGAGGCGTTGTAAGAGGAGGGGATGAGGAAACATTGAGGCGTCTCTAAAGCGATGTATAAGGCGGGACAAGAGGCATACAAAAAAAATGCCTCATCTCTGAGGCGTACCCTGAGGCGTTGTAAGAGGAGGCGATGAGGAAGCACTGAGGCGTCGGTAACTATTTTTACGTTATTTTTGAAAATTTTAAAAAATATCGCTCTCACAAACTTGAGGCGTTTCGAGAAATTCCTAAGGCTTACCTGAGGCGTCTCTGAGGAGTCTTTGAGGAGACCTATGAGGTAATATGAGGCGAAAAACGTTGTGGCGATGTCAGAGGCGGGTCGAGGAGGAGGGAGGTTATGGGAGGCTGGGGGAGGAGGGGGGAGGCATCTCACAGAGGCTGAAAAAAACCTATATTTACGTTAAAAAAATTTAAAAATGTGAGGCTGGGGGAAGAGGGGGGAGGACGCAAGAATGCTATTTTTTGAGGCTTACGTCTATATCATATAGAAAAATATATATATATATATATATACATGTAATCATGGATTATGAGTGTTATAGACCACTATCAGGCTGGCAGCACATTCTCGTCATGTGATTGTTTCGTGTCTTTAATAAATGATAAAAAAGAAAAAAATTCATTAATTTATGATATAATATGAATAATTGAACTTTTTTGACAATATACAATTTAAGAAATATGAATTTAAAATATTATTAAATTTTATTTAGTATTTATAGGTTGAAATGACCGTCGAAGAGAGCATTACCACTCAAGATTAATTTTTTTAATCTTAAAAAAACAATAGAAACAGTGTTAAAAAATTAATTTTGTGATAGCGTCATGTTTATTTGAATTTTTTATGAATTTTCAAGCCTAATATATCACTTTTCGAAATAATTCTTTAAGACAAATAATTTAATTGTAAATATTGAAATATTATTTAGGCTTGAATTTATGGACGACAATTTTTACTTCAATTAAGTATTACATCTTTCTTAACGAGTATCTGTGTAGTTTGCACTCAACTGATGTAACAACTGATACTCAATTAACGATACTTAGGGTGCAGGCACATGAGTAGAATAAAGACTGCGTGATAGAAACAGCCAATCAATTCTATTCCAAAATGTTTCTGCTCCTACGATCACATGGGCGTCATAGAGACTCTTCGAATAGAATCGAATAGATGAAATGTCTTTTAATAAAGGTTATGCAGTTTTTTAAATGAATGGATATATTCTTAATCATAGAAAAAATATGCAATGATAACTTAATTAGTTATCTAAAGATAATTTCAATAATATACAAATATTTTTTTGTTTTTTTTATTGGTAAATTAAATTTTTTTTTCTATTCTACCGCCTATCCTACTGTTTTTTCTCTCCATGTGACCGTAGGGGGCAAGAAATCTGTGGAATGGAAAGAAGATGCTTGCCGAATAGTGCTGATTGGTTGTTTCTATTGCGCAGTCTCTATTCGGCAGTCTCTATTCCACTTGTGTGCCTGCATCCTTAAGTTCTAAGTTATACTCAATATTTAAGTCACGTCTATAAATTCTAGCCTTATTAAAATATGCATATGCGCTATGAATCACTACTATTTTGCAAATAATACAGCGCTCGCAGCGACTTGTAAGCAAAATACAAATTTGAGTACGAATATTATAATTACACCGACCACTATGGCCCGAATTTATAGTCGACACTTGGCACTCAGCACTCAATTTACATGTAACAAACATTATTCTATCTTACTCTACTTTCATAAGAAAAACAAGAATAGAGTGATGTTTTTTACACGTATACTGAGTGCTGAGTGCCAAGTGTCGACTATAAATTCGGGCTTATCTCACTTTC
Organism: Anastatus disparis; assembly: GCA_017163975.1. NCBI lineage: Eukaryota > Metazoa > Arthropoda > Insecta > Hymenoptera > Eupelmidae > Anastatus > Anastatus disparis. The sequence continues at coordinate 1,776,706 of JAFFSR010000232.1, forward strand.
CAGACCTGAGTAAAAGACTATGATTTTAACGCTGTGAACTTTCTAGTAATTTTTTTCTGTTATTATTTTGATTTTTATAAATCAACTAGTGTTGCCATAATGGCGAATTGTTGTATCAAAAATTTATTGACAAATGAAATCGGTAAATGTCATAGTGAAAGATTCACAGAAAATAATTCTATATTAAAATTGCGAGATATAAAAGATGATGATTTACTTCTACTGAGTTATCGTGTACCGGGTTTTCAAAAAAATACTGAAGGTGTTATATGTATTGTGAGCGCCCGAGTATGTACGGCCCTGAAACCGTACGATACTGGAAGATGCGCGCGCAAACACCCAAAAAGACCAAAGTGGTTGAACATGCAAGCGCGCGTATGTACGTATACGCGCTTGCATGTGTAAGTACCGCTGAAAATATACGGCGACTCTCCCTCTCTTCTACTAAGTTAGAAGAGTGGGAGAGAGACCTAAGAGAGCTGATGCATGCAGTGCGAGGAGCTCGTGACTCTCGTCACTCTTGGATCAGCTCTCTCACGGGATAGTCACACTTTGCTTAAGGCAGCAGCGGGCGATAGGCCAACGCATTGGCTTAAGCAAAGCAGACTTTACACGTGTTAACGTGTCTTATTGTAACTCGTACAATTATAATTTTGTATGTTTTTTAAATAAAGAGCTTATCCAAGCAAAACGATTCCTCTCCTATTAACCCAGTGTTAAGCCCTGAATGTTAAGGCATTTGGTCCTTGACAACAACGGGCTTTTCACTTAATACTCTAAAAAATTACTAATAATTTTTCAATGAAAATGTCTGCTATAGCTAGGCAAGGTGTCCTAGCTATAAACGACTTTAACAAAACAACAAAGACACACAAAGAGTCTGTACAAGCTAGGCATGGCGCGCTAGCTTGTAACGACTCTATAATCATTAGACGACGTTGAAATAATTATTAAATAAATAATTAAATCAAAGTAATAGGTAGGAACGTTACAGTATGCATCATTTTATGAAATATGTACAGTATTATTCAAGTTTATTTAAAAAATGTTGTGATCCTTTTAAAAGGCATGAAAAAAGTATTAAAAAAAACTTAAGAGTAATAAATGTGGAAATGTCAACAAATTTTGAGAAAGCTAGTAATATAACATTAATTCCTGGTTGTAAAGTTTGTACTAACTGTTTTAATAAATTACATTGTGCAGTAACTGAATTTGAAAATAAATGCAATTATTGTTGTGACCCTTTTAACAAACACAGACGACCGATCAATAAAGATCTACAGATGTTAGATAGAACAACAATAGATAAAATTAATAGGGCTTGTAATATTCAGGTGTTATATGGATTTAAAGTATGTTCTTCATGTTTTAATAAGATGAAAACAAAAATCGTTGAATTTGAAACGCTAAATTCTAATGCTTTGAATTTTGACAATCTAGAAACTTTATCAGAAAATAGTAAAACCTGTACTCCTGTAGAATCTAGTCAATCTTCTTTAAAAACTAACAGCCAGAAGATACAAGATGTTCATTTAATTATTTGGTATTCCACCAATAAAAAAACAAAAAATAAATGATGAAAAATTTACCAAGAAGGTTGTAAATGTATTAGAAAATATTGTGCATGAAGCTTCACTGCAATCAGTCAAGCTTATGACATTGAATTGCCTAATTTTTCAAATTTAACACAAATTCATCAAGATTCATTAACATTAAAAAATGTTATTGAAAATTTAATATCAAGATACAAACAACTATCAAAGAATAATCAGAAAATTGAAATCTTATCATTAGTCCCTACTCATTGGAAATATTCAGAAGTTCAAAAATACTTCAACTGTTCTCGTTACATTTTTAATGAGGCTCTTAAATTCAGGAAATCTGACAGTAAGTTTTTATATTATTTTAATTAGTCTTATTTTGACTTTTGAGAAATTTTTTAGAATTACTTCTTAAATACTTTTTCTTCATATCTTAGCCGAAAATTCGGGGTTCTGCTGGGTCAACATGTAAAGAAACTCAGAATTTCTGCTGAGTGAGACGACATCTATCGTAACTAACGCAGCACTGACGACCCAATGCAGAAAACTTTCAATGGCCGCTAGACGCTGGCGCCGTCTAGGCTAATAGTAACAGCTGTTGCTGTTACTATAACCTTACTCGAAGTTCTTAAAAATGAATTCTAAAATGTAAATACATGCAATGTATTTATATATGCACATGAATCTTTTTAATACTTTTCTTGTCGGTTTTTTATGTTGATACTGTGTTGTATGTGTGTATGTGTTAATTTTTATACGTAATACATCGTTATGAAATACATTATGTATAAAATATTGACAACGATGTTTAAATAGTGTTAACTTTTCGATTTATTATTTACATTTTTTAATAAATTTTTATATGCAGTATTTTTATTTTTTTTTAGATTTATCATTTCTATTTGTTTTTTGATTCATAATTCGTATTTGTTTTTCGATTCATAATTCGTATTTTTTTAGATTTATCATTTGCAATTGTTTTTAATTGCATTTAATAATTTATGTTTATAATTCATATTTTTGATGAATATTTAGATTTATCATTCGTTTTTTTAATGTTTCATAGGTTACATTTTTTGCGTATAATGTGTCGTTTTGCAATTGACCGTAATTTTTAGTGTTTAATTTTTTAGATTTATTATTCATATTTTTTGATAAATTTTTATATTTATCATTTTATTTTTTTAGATTTATCATTTGTATTTATTTTTAGATTCATAATTCGTATTTATTTTTAGAATCATAATTCGTATTTATTTTTAGGTTGATAATTCGTATTATTTTTTAGATATATAATTTGTATTTTTTTTAGATTTATCATTAATATTTCTTTAGATTTATCATTTGTATTTACTTTTAGATTTATCATTAATATACATTTAGATTTATCATTTGTATTTTCGGTAAACCCTTAGATTTATCATTCGTGATTTTTAAAGTGTATTTGAATCGAGGCGCGACGCGCGCCTGTGAATTTTGTTCAGAGCTGGCCCGCAGATGGCGCGTGAGCAAATCAGAAAGAAAATTCATGGCGGCGCGCTGTCGTCAGCTGGTATATCCAGACGAATGACATTTTTTTAGATTTATTATTTAGCATGGCGAATTTTCGGCTAGCTATGAAGAAAAGTAGTATTATCCACTCAGACATAAATTAGATCAACCTGCCGTGCGTTTGTCTCTCTCGGCTTCGCCTCGAGAGACAATTCTACGCACGGCAGAAAGATCTAATTTCTGCCCTCGTAGATAAATATACTATTAATTATTTTTTAAATACTTTTTTCAAAATACTATTGCAATATTTCAGCCATATTGTGAAATTGAATTTAATTTTACTCAAAATGATATTTATGACATATTTTTTGCCTTTTTTGCTTTTTGTACGTTAATACCTTTTTTACGTAAATCATGATATATATTTTTTAAAGCTCTGTTAGAGTAAAATTTTGAATTTAATTTTTTCTCTTGTACAAAATTCATTTATCAATCTTCATTCATCACATATAAATCATGTCAGTCATTCATTTGATATAGAATTTAAAAATAAAGAAAAAACACTACAAAATATTAAAAATTATTGCATTAAAACTAACTATGTTGACTATTTATTAGGAATGTTATTTTGTTTGTAATATTGTGCATTTACATGAATGTAATCATGCCTTTAAAAGTATATAAATATTTACTTCCTTGTATAGCTTGGAATAACTATATATTTTCTTCCATTGTTTACTAAATAGATTCGTAATAGCTTTTAGATCATATATAAATCTGTATCAATTTTTAAATGAATTTCTTCGAAAAAGTTAGTGTTCTCAAGAAATAACAGTTCATCTACAGTCATATATAACTTACAATATACAAGCATGTATATCCTTATATATGAATAGCAATATATTGATATATAAACTTATATATTTTGTGTATAAGTTATATATGATTATATATCAACTAATTTTACCCAGGTAAAAAAATCATTTTAATTTAAAAGAATTTCTCTCTGTTCTAAAGATTATATAGCATTATCTGAAAAAATAAAACTTTTTGGGACTTAATACATGTGGGACATTTCATATGAATTGCAATGAAAAAAAAAATAGGATTCGTTAAAAATTTGTCAAGAGGTTCCATTTGATACCCAAAATATACAAAAAAATTTTCAGAAGCATAGGTTGATATAACTATGTGAATCGTGTCTTTTTTAAGAATATTCTGCAAAACATACTTTATAAAAACTGAAAAGATTAACCTGTAAAGATATATAAATTTAAAATCTGGAAATTTTGAAGCCAATTTGTTGAACAGTCATTGTTCAATATTACACAGAAACTATTTACAATTTTGTGTAATATTAAAAAATCTGTACGTTAAATTTCTCGTTTTAAAATTTCCAAAAGTTTTTTTCGTATTTTTAATACAAAAATGTTTTATTATTCTAAAATGTAATTTTATCTTAAAATGACAAAAAATTTTTCATTCTGTAGTAACTTTTTTGTCTAAAATATTGCAAATTTCAAAAATTAATATGTTTTTATGGTATTCTGAAGCATAATTATTATAGGCTTATCTTTGTAAAAATAACCTTGCATGTTTAAACATACGTTGTACAGAAAAGAAAATAACTTTTTGCGAATACACGTATTATTTTTCAGGACTTCAAGCTCATTTGAGAAAAACTTATTGTCATATTTCGGAAGATGTGAAAAAGGAAATTATCGATTTCTATAATGATGATCGCAACAGTAGGCCTTGCAGTGGCATGAGAGAATGTTTTATAAAAAAAGTTTTAAATGCTGAGTCTATTCCAGTGGGAAAGCGCCTTCTCCTGTATGACCTCAAAGATTTATACAATATCTGGTTCTAAGAATCAAATTCTGAAAAAACCATGTTTCTCATTTTTTGCTAAGCTCAGGCCAAGAGAATGTGTTTTTGCTGGTGACCCTGGTACACACTCAGTTTGCGTGTGTGAAATGCATCAAAATGTGAAATTGAGATTGACTGCTTGGAACAAAAGTATCAATTACAGGTACATTATTAATGAATCCGTTTGTTCATTAGATAATAAATCATGCATGTTACACACATGTGAAATCTGCCCGGGAAAGCAAGGAATTCGTAAATATCTTGAAATGCACGTGACTGACAATAATTCAAATATCATTTCTTTTAAACAATGGGTGTCTTCTAAAACCCGTATTAATAATGAAGAAACAGTACAGGTTTCTAGAACCACTTTAGATGACTTAAAGAACCTGATGAGCAATTCTTAGAAGAACTAGTTACACATATTTACAATTTGCTACCTTATCATTATATAAGTGAATGTCAAAAACTATTTTTGAAAACAAGTAAATCAAATTTAGATCAAGATACTTGTATAGTATTGATGGACTTAGCAGAAAATTATTCTTTCGTGTGCCAAGACTCGACACAAGGTTATTATTATAATAATACGCAAGCAACTTTGCATCCGTTTGTAATTTATTACAAATATCCAGATAATAATAAACTTGAAGTCCAAAGCATTTGTATAATATTTGATTCGCTTGTGCATATTGCAGTAGCCGTGCATACATTTCAAGAAAAAGTTTGTAATTTTCTGAAAGAACAGTATCCATGGATCAAAATCATAATTTATTACTCAGATGGAGCTCCAACTCAATACAAAAACAAGTAACATAGATTTCTCTAAATCATAAATATTAAAATTTGATAAATTATTTTATTCACTCATGACAATATTGTTTTTTTAGGAATCATTTTATTAATTTATGTTACCATTATGAAGATTTCGGACTGACAGTAAAGTCACACAATTTCTTTGCGACAAGCCACGGTAAAAGCTCTTGTGATGCCATTGGTGCTACTGTTAAACGATTAGTAAGAAAGGCATCGCTGCAACGTCCTATAGACAATCAAATACAAACTCCTTGGCAAATGTTTGAATATTGTCGGGATCATATAACTAGTATTAAGTAAAACAAAATAATTTTTATTAAAACAGTCATAATCTACTATATTTATTACATAGTACGTTATTTTTCCAGATTTTATTATATTGAAAAAAAAATAGTTGAAGCAAATAAACAAAAACTCAGTGTACGCTTCAAAATGGCAAAAACTATACCAAATACCAGGCTAAGACATTATGTTGAACCGATTAGTAGAGAAATATTAAAAGTTAAAAGTTTTTCGGATGACGATGAATTTACGTTGGTTGGAATTATTTGAGAAAATGTTTGAAAATAAATTTTCATTTTTAATAAATCCTATTTGAATAGTTTGCTTTAAGAGCATGACGAAGCTGTCCACCTTCTAATAATATTTCCAATCCTAACTTATGAATAAACGATGCGTTTAATCGAGTTTTTTTACTACAAAGAAAAAATTTGTAAGATTAAACTCTAGTGCGGACAACCCAAGAAATCCACCAAAATATTATACATACAAAGTTATAATAAAAACTTTCAATGTATCGTATTTTAAGGTTAGGTTCGTCGAGTTTAATATCTAATTTCCAATCAAAGCTCATAAAAAATAACAAGTCCAAATGATTTTTCATTTTAACAAAAATTATTGTACTAATATAGCTTTAGTGCGGACAAGTCATTATATTTGTTTAATTTATGAATTTAAAAAGATATTGATAAAATAAAAAAAGCAAAACTCAATTGCTGCAGCTCCGACATGCCGTTAAATTGTTTTCAATACAATGTATAATTTTATATGTTTGTAGCTATAGAGATATAATAAATTGTTAGAGGTTGAAATGGAAAACATTCAATGAAAAATTGAAGTAACATCATATTATTACATTAAATTTTTTTATTATTATAAACCTTTTACAGTAATGCGACTTTAAATTGACTAAGGATAATATTCTGGTTTTTACTTACAGCAGATGATGACATAAATATGATTTTCATAATTCAAATGACTAAATACATTCAAAAAACATTTTAACCTGAGTCAACCAATAACAGCTGAAGATTAATCATATCAAGACACAGACATACACACGCGCGCGCGCACGCACACGGAAACCATTTTTTTTTAAAATAAATCAAACCCATGTTCCAAAATTGTCACAAGTTGTGACAATTTTCCAATTGTCACCATTCAAAGGTGCGTAACATGACAAAATTTAATCTTTTAAGTTCAAAGTAATGTAGGCTGGTTCCTAATTGATAAAATTGAATTTAGTAAATTACACCTTGAACCTCTTTTTATCAGTTAAATCATGTCGTCTGTCAAATTAAAATATGTTAAAACATTCAAATAAACAAAGACGCTATAACAAAATTAATTTTTTTAACACTGTTTCTATTGCTTTTTTAAGATTAAAAAAATTAATCTTGAACGGTAATGCTTTCTTCGACGGTCATTTCAACCTATAAATACTAAATAAAATCTAATAATATTTTAAATTCATATTTCTTAAATTGTATATTGTCAAAAAAGTTCAATCATTCATATTATATCATAAATTAATGAATTTTTTTCTTTTTATAATTTATTAAAGACACGAAACAATCACATCACGAGAATGTGCTGTCAGCCTGATAGTGGTCTATAACACTGATAATCCATGATTACATGTATATATATATATATATATATATGCAGAGAGAGAGGGAGGGAGAGAGAAGAGAGATAGAGAGAGAGAGAGAGAGAGAGAGAGAAAAGAGAGCCTAATACACAAAACAATGAAAACTTAAAGAATTTTCAGTTGCAAAATCGTCATGTTATAGTAGTATCGATCTGAAAAACACGGGCAAATATATTTGATGGTTTTCTATATGTTCAAAGGAAACTTTTAAAGCAAAGAACGTCCAAATCGAAGTTGGTAGAAAAAAATTATAGGAGTTTGAAAACGGCTGAAAATCGATTTTCCAGTTTTTTGACATTTTTAAAGTGTCGTATCTCCGTCAATTTTTGGTCTTTCTGAGCGTCTAAGAAAAGAAATTATATATCTTCTTTAAGATAAAGATATAGCTTTTTGTAGAATTAAAAAACATTAAGATTTAGAATTTCTACACATGTTTAAAGACAGGCAAAAATGATAAAAACATGCCTCTGCTTTTGAACTACTAGCTGCGAAACTATACACTTTTCAATATAGACACTATCCATCATTTTTAAAGATGGTAAAAAGACAAAAAAATGCGAGGTCAAACGTCAAAGTTCGATTAAAATTGAAGATTTAGCAGGCATTTGAATTCATATAAAAAACCGCTGAAAATCACTAAATTTCAGGTCTTTTAAAGAGCATAACACAGCTTAAAATTAGTCTAGAGGGCTGAAATTTTGGCTAAGTTCCTAATTTATATAGTACTTTAATATATCCAAGCTGCAGCGAAATCGGTGACCTACCTGCGCCCAGCTTTTTAAAAAAAGTAGAAGAATGGCTCATACATATATGGGACATTCTTTGTGAATCGGTACCTTCCCCTTCTCCAAAATTGTAGTAGACTAAAAAAATTGTATGATGGCTTTTGTCTTCCTTTTATCATCTAGTTTCAGATGCAGAGTGGCGTTTTTGCAAATTCAATATGGTGGCTCCAATATCGTGGCCAAAACTTGGGAAGTTAGTAAAAATTTTTCAAAATTTTATGATAACTCGCACAGTTTTGGATTGTTTTTTTGTCACTAAAAATAAATAGAGCACAAAATTTCACATAGAAATATGGTATTATAGTAAAGGTCAAACCACATTTTGATGGTTATTTTTTTGCAATCGCTTATTTTCTTGAATCGCTTGGCTATTATTTCAGCTGAAAACGGATCTTGAATCAGCTTTTACATTCTTGCGATCGCCGCTTACGATCCTCATGTCCATACGATTTCAGCATGTTGAGGTTGAGGTCAAACGGAGATCAAGATACTCAAATGCTCGTATGGGATCAGAGCTAAAATATTAGTAACGAAACAATTCATTATAAATGCTAATATGTTAAAAAAATAAATGGAGCAAACATAATTTGTTATTAACATGTTTTGTTTTTTAGAAACCTTACTTTTCCTGTTCCCGCTTAAGGTCACTCGTGCTTATTGTCTATTGTATTATTATATTTGTAGAAGTATTTTATGTAATAATAGTATATTGATTATGAATAAAGATTAATTGATACAGTATTCAGATTCATTTCACTGATTATCTAATTTCATGAAACAGTTCCCGTCGTTGAATTTTCTATTTTTATTTGACAATGTCATAATTGGATTTATTAATTAATTATCTAGAGACTCAGATTAGAGAGCAGATAAGGACTTTATTAATAAAGATATATATGGAGCACCGAATACATATTTCTGTAAGCTTGAAAAATGACGAATTATGATTAATCTAAGTAGGAAAAAATTATCATGATCTACGGTTAACCTTCGAAATCATTCACAAAATCAAATTATTAATTATGTCTCATACTTAAAACTAGACATAGAACATAGTACAACCCAAACGTGCTGGGATCGTGATTGGAGGTCGACTTAACCGAGACTCGCTTTTAGTCTAAATATGAGTTAAGAAAACCAAACGAAGGATTTGACCTCAGGGTAACCTTGAAATAACCTTTACAGGGACTTTTCGCTATTAGATCTAAACTTACCTCAACGTGGAATTTCCTGCTCATTCAGCATCAGAAGTATAAAAAATTGTATTATTCGTATTGAGGTGTTTGATCTCCGTTTGACCTTAACTGAAACATGCTGAAATCGCATGGACATGAGGATCGTAAGCGGCGATCTCAAGAATGTGAGAGCCTTACTGATTCAAGATTCGTTTTCAGCTGAAATAATAGCCAAGCGATCCAAAATAAGGATTGCGAGAAATAACCATCAAAATGTGGTTTGACCTTGTCTATAATAGCATATTTCTATGTAAAATTTTGTGCTCTATTCATTTTTAGTGAAAAAAATGCAAACATATGCAAAACTGAGCGAGTTATTATGAAATTTCGAAAAATTTTTACGAACTTTCCAAGTTTTGGCCACGATATTAGAGCCACCATATTGAATTTGCGAATACGTCACTCTGCATCTAAAACTAGATGATAAAAGGAAGATTTCAAGCCATCATACAATTTTTTTAGTCCACTACAATTTTGGAGAAGGGGGGTATCGATTCACAAAGAATGCCTCATATATATATATATACATATATATATATATATATATATATATATATAGACAAGATTCAACCGACCCCCCCTCAGCCCCCCCTCAAATGTCTGTCCGTACAACCCCCCCTCAAATTACGTTCTAATTCCTCTTATAAATGGCCATTTCAAAATTAACGTAACTGAGGCCCCCCCTCGCCCCCCCCCAATTTCGATAGCCTTTCTCAGCCCCCCTCAATATGCCCCCCTCAATTTTTATAGCACCCCCTCATTATGCCCTTCCCCTCACTATGATATTATGTTTTAGTAATTAGTAATAAAAAAATACTCTTGTTATTAATAATATTCTATTATTATAATAACAATTATAAGTAATTAAATATTATTATAATTAGTAATATTTTATTATTATAATTGTAACTGTAACTAATTGATAATATAAAGTTTTTTTGCTGCATTTCATTTATATTCTAATATTGAATTTTAATAATGAAAAAAAAATTATTATTATTAATATTTCATTAATATAATTGCAAACATAACTAATTGATAATACAAAGCTTCCTCTCTGCATTTCCTTTATTCAGATGAATATATAATATTTTTATTTTTATTGTTGCAAAAATTTACTAATTATTAAAGTAAATTATAAATTACAAAATAAATTTAGCTTAATATCCTTAGGTAATTTATTAACACTTGTATTTAAATGAAGAATGTTTTTTTTTTAACTAGAAATAAGATATTTACATATTTATCTTAATAAAAGATTTCTGGCCTTGAGACCAGCATAAAAGCGTACAGATTTATTATTTGTTGTCGCTAAAAAAGCTTATAAAAAGCATACAGATTTATTGTTTGTTGTCGCTAAAAAAACTTCAGATAAGCATAGAAATATGTTGTTTGTTGTTGCTAAAGAAAGCTTACAAATTTATTTTTCATAATCGCTAAAAGTAACTTTTTTTCCAAATCATAATGAGATATTTTTACAATTTTTGGATTAAGAATGTAGAAACCTGTAATGTCGGTATTTTATAATCAAAACGAGAACAATATACTTGACTTTTTTAAATTTTATGTAACGTCGCTGTATTTCAGGTATTATTGCGATGCTAATTAGCGACGGAGATCATCAGTGCGTTTGTGAACAAAGGACATGCAACGTACAGTGGTGCTTGTATCAGCATTGGAACTTGTGATCTCGAGATTACGAATCCATAGCTCTACAGTTAATAATATTATTTTTAAAATAAAATTTTTGCAATAGGAAATATTAAAGAATAGGTGTAATATAATTAAAATTAAAATATAATATACCCTATGTAATCTATGTCAACGTATATAAATATACACACTTATAAAAGAAGCCATCAATCACTGTATGAAGTAAGTTACATTTAAATACAATCAATATATAATTATAAATGTTTATTTTAACCAATTCATTTTGTTGACTTTTTTCAAGTTTCGAAAAAGAATTGTAAAAAACATATAATTTTATCAAATATATTTGAAATAAAAATTAAAAGTTAATTATTTATATTTTAAATTTTTATATTTGAATTTCAAATATTTCAAATAAAAAATATACTATATATATATATATATATATATATATATATATATATATATATATATATATATATATATATATATATATTTCTATTACGAGGTTAGTATATTAAAAATAATATTTTACAAAAATTAATATAAAAATTTTGATCAAATTATATTATATGCTTTATTACATTAAAAACTACATCACATCTTATATATTTTCATTTTTTTTTAAATATTAGCAGTTAATTAGTTTACATTGTTTAATATTTTAATTGATTTTATTTTTTTAAATGTGATTTAAATGTAACTATTCTTGCCCAATGCATCAAAGGCTGTCTTAAGATCTAAGGAAACTATATGAATTGTAAAAAACATATAATTTTTTCAAATATATTTGAAATAAAAATTAAAAGTTAATTAATTATTTATGATGTAGCTTTGGAACACGTAAGTAGCGCCAGACATACTTTGGGACGCTCTGTACTTTTTTGACTTTTTTCTGCCGCAAGCTGCCTTCGGGCGTTTTTGTTTCAGGGTACTTGCAAGCGCCTTAATGCAAGACAGTATCTGTTTCAAGATTGTGAGCAGTGATGCTGTCCTTGCTTTGCTGATGTGAGTTTTTCTGGACCGGTGGGCTTTTTTGAGGTTAGTGACAAATTGACTGTTTTTGGAGGGAAGGCAGTATCTGGTGGTTTTTAGAACACGCCAAGTGACGAAATTTTTCAAATTTGCCGCAAGAGGTCGCTATCATGGATCGATGTGCCATATGTAAGCAGCCGTCATCTGACATATGTGAAACAAAGAGACTGTATAATTGCTCGACTTGTCGTCAGCGCTGTCATACTAAATGTGTGACACGCATACAATTAGTAGGCACAGGTTACCACTATACCTGCAACAAATGTGTGAAGACAAAGAATGAGAGAGGCACCCCCTCCAGTTCACATGCTCGCGATGCTAGCATTAATAACAGCTAACTACCCGATGTCGGTAAGGCAGCGAAGAAGTCGCCTCTAAGCACATCGACTCCATCGAGAACTGACACGCAAGTACCACCGGTTATCGTCATACAGGGGCAATCAACAACCAAGGAACTTCAGAAGGCTGGTGGCGCGGCGAAAAATAAGAAGATTAGCTTAAGTGACACTTTAAATAATAATAATTTAATTCAACTGGCGCATAGTAAAGGTGGCGCTGCGCATGTTGCCCCCGCTGCCGATATTAAAAATGATAAAACAAAAAATTTAACAAATAACGATGCAAAATTGAATAATAATGACATCTCCATTTCTCAAGCTGCTTTGTCTGAAATTGAAGGAAATTTGTCTCGTAAGCTTGACTCAGTCTTAGGCGCTTTCGATCGAATACGGAGTGTTGAGAGCAGCATAATGGGTATTGATGATGGCTTGCGAGGCATCTTAGATAAACTTAGCAATCAGGACAAAGTAATAAAAAATTTTAAGGTAGTGCAGGCAAGGCTGCTTGATGAAAATATTAAATTAAGGGGGATAGTCAGCAGTTTGAAAAATAAATTGTCCACTCTAATTGAAAAGTATGATAAGACTGATTTAAATTTGAATTCGAAAATTAATAGCCTTCAATCTGCTATACAAGCTGAATTTAATGAAGTGGACAAGAATTTTTCAGAACTTGGAGTGGGGTTGGCATGCGTGGTGCAGACCGTCTCTGATCTCAGTGTGCAGGAGCGTGTAGAAGAGCGTGAAAATGTCTCACACACTGACACGAATTTAAAGGAAACAACAGACGCCAACACAGAAATTATAAACACATAAATAGCAAAGGATAATCATCAAAACACACAAAATTGTGGTATCGAGGGTGGCTCATTGGTGATCTCCAATGGACTGGACTGCTTAGCGGCTAATGTTCGACAGGAGGATTATGTTTGTGCTGTCCTCGGTACCATATTTCCGGACTTAATGCAGTCACACATTTTGTTGGTTGTGTGTTTAACATCGTCTGAATCTAGAAGCGGCGTGATCAGGGACGGTCCGGGGGGTCCTCACTCGCTGCTAGTCAGACTCTCCGAGGCCAGTCTGGTTCTAAAAATATTAAATGAAAAAAGAAAAATCACTAGTTTTTCAACGGCAGACATTGATCTTTCTCGTTTTGCCAGTCTGTCTGTCATAAAAACCATTATAAGGTTTTTATTAATGAATACCTTCGAAAAGATACATATAAAAATTTCAAAGATCTAAAGAATTATGCTAAGGTTAAGGCGACTTCGGATTTTAGGTTAGGTTTTATTTTTGAGTTTACAAATTACTCTTTCAATATGTAAAATTTTTCAGATTTTTTAATTTTCCACCATTCTATGGATTATAATAAATGGTGGAAAATTAAAAAATTCAAAAAATTTTAGAAACTGAAAGAGTAATTTGTAAACTACAAAATAAAATCCAACCGAACTTCCGTAGTCGCCTTAAAGGTATTAAATTTATTTGGCATAGAAGTGGCAGATTTCTGGCAAGACGGGCGAGAGGGGAGAGAGCATACACATTTGCTACTAAAGATGATATAGATCAAATTTTAACTAGTTTAAATAATATTATTGTAGACAAAAATTTTATTGCTGATAAATCTTGTGTGATTAGTGGATGTTTAAATAAGGTTGACAATGTTGTTAAGATAGCTCCCAATGATGAATGTCCTGTTATTAAAAGTAAGTTAAATAATAATGAACTCTCTCCCCAATGACTAAGCCAGATCTCGGTGAGTCGAAAAGGGAGAAGGGGTGCACTGCGAGCGGGCTTTTTGAATGTGACTTCTTTAAGGGCTCATATTGGACAGGTGCGTGAGATTCTATGTGACGACCATTCTTATGACCTGTTTGGAGTGGCTGAGACCTGGCTGGGTCCGACTGTCTCGGATGACGTCATTCAGGTTAAGGGGTATAAAATTTTTAGACAGGATAGAACCCTTCATGGAGGAGGGGTTGCCCTTTACGTCAAAGATAGTTTGAAATGTGAGATATTAGCTTTTTCGAATACCACAACTATATCTACCAGTGGTAAGCCTGAAGTGCCTGAATATATTTTTTGTTCTGTTAAAGCAAATGGCAACTCTGAATCTGTGTTGGTTTCCGTCATTTACCGTCCTCCTGTCATTTCCTTTACAAAAGGTTCTGATCTAATTGATACGTCAGTCAGTTTGACTCCCGATTTTTCATTTAAGATTATAATGGGAGCTCTGAATGCCGATCTCCTGCGAGAAGGCAGTGATGCGAAGTTTCTTAGTAAACTGTCCACTGAGCTTTCGCTTCAGTTGGTCGAGCACGGTGCCACGCATATAACTCCATCGT
Source organism: Anastatus disparis (assembly GCA_017163975.1). NCBI lineage: Eukaryota > Metazoa > Arthropoda > Insecta > Hymenoptera > Eupelmidae > Anastatus > Anastatus disparis. The sequence continues at coordinate 1,791,744 of JAFFSR010000232.1, forward strand.
CTCGCACATGGATAGACCTGATTTTTGTAGATGACAATGACACTATACTAGACGCACGTAACGTACCTGCGAACTTTCATAGTCGGCACAATTAAATTGAAGTTTCTATAGCCTACAATGCTAGCAGTTTAGCGCAAGAACCAATTAAGTATAGAAATTATAAAAACATTAGTGAAAAATTATTATTGGAGAAATTGGCCGGCTATGATTGGTCCAAATTGACAACTGATATAGTGGATCCTGAGTCTGCACTTGACTGCATTTGTGATAATCTCACTGCTGCTATTGAAAATTTAGCACCGGAGAAAATATTTAAACGTACAAAAAAGAAGCCACCATGGATGGATGGAGAGTTGTCACAGATGCAGCGCAGGAGGGATGCCACATATAGGCGATACAAACGGACAAACGACAATAAATATTTTTCAGAATTTTTAATTTTACGTAAGGCGTTGGACGAGCAGATTGAGCATGCAAGAAGTGAATATTATCATAACAGACTGTTCGAGGCTCTTGCAAGTGGTAATGTCTGGAAGGAGTTGGGAGAGCTGGGACTCTTATCCGGACTCCAAGGGGATCTGAATGGATTTGCTCCAGATGAGCTTAATGCGCACTTTGCTGGGGTGTCGGTTTCGCCACATGATGATGGTAAGGAACGCAAGACGTTTCTTTCTGAATGCAGCGAAAATGGTTTCGCTTTTAAATCAATTAATATTAACGATGTTATTCTTGCAGTTTCTCACTTCTCATCACAGGCTCGTGGGGAAGACGGCATTCCGCAAAGTGTGATACTTAAAGCATTACCATTTATTGGTGAACATCTTGTGACTCTGTTCGATTCCTCTTTTGCGCGGGGGGTTTTCCCTGGCCTTTGGAAACAGGCACGTATTGTGCCATTAAAGAAGTGCTCTGCACCCGAATCGCCTAAAGACTTAAGAGGCGGTCGGAACCAAATCGGTGACTTGCGGTATATATCAAGTCAGCATTTTTCGCTTTACGATAATATTTTGTATATTTTTATGGCTTAAACTATTTTAAATCATTCTTTATATACATGACTAGAGGAAATGACTATATTTTTACCATATGAATAAGTAAATAAATTATTATAAGCAATTATTACAAATATCAAACTGACTTGACATATACCGCATGCAAAAAACTGTCGTGTCGATTGTTAGGTGGCATTTTTCGCTTTATAACAATATTTTGTATATTTTTGTGGCTTTAACTATTTTAAATTATTCTTTATATACATGACTAGAGGAAATGACTATATTTTTACCATATTAATAAATGAATAAATTATTATAAGCATTTATTACAAGCCCCGAACTAAGTCACCGATTTGGTTCCGACCGCCTCTTAAGGCCTATTGCTATTTTATGTTTTCTTTCAAAGGTACTTGAGAAGATCGCCCATGACCAATTGCAGGAGTACATTACTGCTAATAAAATACTTCACCCAATGCAGACTGACTTCAGAAAGCACAGCTCGACACAAACAGCTATTCTTAAATTAACTGATGACATAAGATCGGGTCTAGACAAAAAACTCGTCACGTTACTTTTACTTTTTGACTTCAGTAAGGCATTCGACACGATCTCTCCCTTCAAGTTACTTACTAGGCTTAGATCGATGGGGCTTTCCAGGGCTGCTCTCTTGTGGATTAACTCCTATATTTCAGGAAGGAAACAAATGGTTTCCACGCATTTAAACGAGGAATCGAGTTGGCTGACAACCAACCTTGGAATTCCACAGGGTTCGGTACTGGGGCCTCTGTTGTTTTGTCTTTAAATTAATGACGTACGTGACGCTCTTGACTTTGGTTGCGTCGGGCACCTACTCTATGCAGACGACCTGCAAATTTACACGCAGGTGCCTCGCGAAAATGTGGAAGAAGGTATTCTAACTCTACAGAGGGCGGCCAAAGTGGTGTCGGAGTGGGCTGCTGGTGTCTCTCTCACTTTGAATTCTAATAAAACCAAGGCAATCGTCTTTGGCAATAGTCGTTTTGTAAATTCTTTTTATGCTGATGGGTCACGTACGATTGATCTTGAGGGAGGCATTAGTATACCTTTCTCTGACTCCGTGACGAGTCTTGGTGTTGTGCTTGACCCTAAACTTTCATGGGTACCGCACGTTGATATGATTACGAAAAAGTTTAATAGAGTTTTGTATGCCCTGCGGTTTTTCCGTCGGTACACCACGGAGACTCTGCGTAAACAGCTCGCAACCGCTCTGCTGTTTCCACATCTTGACTATTGTTCGGTGGTTCTGCTCGATGCTTCTCAGGAGTTGAGAGGACGAATACAGAGATTACAAAATTCATGTTTGAGATATGTAATGGGTTTTAGAATGGGTGATCATGTCTCTCCTTATAGAACCGCGTTGGGTTGGCTGCGCACTGATTCGAGGAGACAGTATTTTTTGGCTGTGCTTATGTACAAAATCGTGCGCATGAATACTCCGGAGCATCTAGTGAGTCTCTTCACTAGATGTGTACCTAGGGCGGCTACTAGGGGAGAGACTAAGGATCTTGCGGTGCCCTTTATGCGCACTGAGACTGAAAGAAATTCCTTCCAAGTTCAAGGTGTGCATTTTTGGAATTCCCTACCTGCTGAAATCAAGTATCTTCCATCTATCAGCAGGTTCAAGACGGCAGTGAGGGGGTACCTACTTGACCTTGAGTAACGGATATTCTCTTTATGTTATATTTATAGTCCCTTTATGTTAATTTATTATCATGTGTAGTCCCGTATATAGATTTAAGGTGTGCTTGTATTTATAGTGTGGATGATGAGCGCATGGTTGAGAGTGAATGCATTATTTTTTTATTAGCTTTAACTATTTGACTCGTTTGATTTTATTATATTTTATTTTTGGTTTTGTTTTTACTAGTTTGACTGATATATATTAATTCGACATATTTGTTTATTGTTATTTTATTGATGATTGTGTGTGTATTTTATTATTGTAATGATCTATGATATCACTCTGAATAGTGACTTGCTTTTGTAGTATTATTAGTTTTACAAAATCGACTGTGATATTATATGTGCAATAATTACATTATCTTATTTCTGTATCTTATTATGTATTAGATATTATATTTTTGTTTTGTTACACACTTTTTTGTAAACTATTACAAATAAATAAAATATCTATCTATCTATCTAAATTTATATTTTAAATTTTTATATTTGAATTTCAAATATTTCAAATAAAAAAATATACGTATATATATATATATATATATATATATATATATATATATATATATATATATATATATATATATATATATATATATTCATTTCTATTACGAGGTTAGTATATTAAAAATAATATTTTACAAAAATTAATATAAAAATTTGTATCAAATTATATTATATGCTTTATTACATTAAAAACTACATCACATCTTATATATTTTTATTTTTTTTTTAAATATTAGCAGTTAATTAGTTTACATTGTTTAATATTTTAATTGATTTTATTTTTTTAAATGTGATTCAAATGTAACTATTCTTGCCCAATGCATCAAAGGCTGTCTTAAGATCTAAGGAAACTATATAAATTTTATTTTCAAATAATTATATTTCTTGAAAATTTGAAATATATTCTTATGCATCTTACATCTGTAATTTGATTCCAATCTCTTGATAATTCTACTTTACATCTTTTTAAAATATTCATATATTTTCTTTGATCTCATCTAACAATATCAATAATGTGTACTCGATTTTTAATTCTTAAAAAAATACTATTATTTGATAATTAGTAATTAATTATAATACTTTTATATCATGTCATATTGCCTGTTGTCACATATTTTTATAAAAACAGAAAATCTCCTATCCAATTACGTTTTTGAAGTATTTTTATCGATGAAATTATTTAAAAATTATATATTTGAGATTTCTATTTCTGTTAAAACTTGATCAATACAAATTATTACAGGTTATATTCCAAGAAGACATTTTGTTCAATCATTTTAACTTTTACAAATAAAAAAGAAATATGAAAAACTAAGTAAAAAAAAATATTTTCATAGAAATCTTCTATAAAAATATATTTCAAATTCACATTGTTACCATCAATTTTATGCAATTCATTTTTCGCGAACTGGCAATGTTTTAACAGAATTGGATACAAGAAACTTATTTAATTCTACTTTTTTCGGTATTTAAACACAATATCATTATTTTAATTCTTGTGCAGTCTTCAAATACTCCTACAATTTTATAAAAGAAATTAATAAACTTAGCTCAAACTTCTTAAATTATCTTCTAATATTGAATAATTTTTTCGCAAAAATTATATTACTAGGTTTGGTATTTACATTGACAAGTAATTCTCAAAAACTTTACTAAAAGATATATTAAAATTGTTAAATCTTTTATTTGTTTCTTAATTACAATAATGATTTACAATTTTAAAATTATAAAATTAAATAAATAAATTTGAAAAATTTATATGTAATATAATTTAGGTAAAGTATGAAATTTGAGAAAGATGGATGCTTACTGTTGTAATTAAACATAAAATTCAATACATGTCATCATTTATACGATTTACCCTAAAGAAAAGAAATATGTAAGGGTGCAGTCAGATGAGTAGAAAAGAGACTGCCGAATAGAGGATGCGTAATAGAAACAACCAATCAGCGCTATTCGGCAAGTTTCATGCGAAGAATAGAATTCTATTCTCTATTCCACTGTAGAATGGAAAAGCAAGTCGCGATACGATGGAGGTAACTTTGAACATTTGCTTCGTGGTTAAAACAGTGAGAGGCAAGAAGACTCACGATAATTCAGCACCCCGACGTGAGAGGCAAGGGAATTAACGATAATCCAGCACCCCAAAGGGAACACAATCCTTTTACGTCCACGTTGTTGTTCCTGGGTAACGCTAAAGATGGAATAAGCATATTATGTTATTTAATCTTGAATTGACCTTCTTCAGATCCATTCACGACATAACAAATTTAAAATATCACTTTGAGTGTCACTTTTTCTAACTGCAGTGTCAAAAATAGGCCAAGGCCCCCTTCGCCATGCACAAATTTTTTTTTCAACTTTTCTTTTATACCGATACACCAAAAGTCTTAGAAAACCAGTGTAATTCAGATAAAGAGCATCCGATAAGTTTTTCAATATTTGACCTTGATTTTGGACCATTCCAAGGTCATAAAATCAACTTTCCCCTAGAATAATCTTAGCGTAAAATTAACTAATATTTTTAAATTCGTAGTCTAAAATAGGAATTTCTATTACCGAAAAAACATTATTGATCTTAAAATGACCTTGAAATTTCACCTTAAGATCAAGATGATCAAGTTCTTTTTACCTTGGAACTAAGATGACTATTTAACACTACACGGAGAGAAAAATCATGTTATTTTCCTATGATAAATTTAACACGTTAAAATTAAATGATTCTTCATGTGAGATTCTCATGAAATCAACTTAATTTAACCAGAATAGATCCTAACTGAAAACTCTATAGGCGCCATGATATTATCCTTTGGATAGCAGCTATAATTACTAAGAGCGCCAAGTGAATATAACCAGTGAGTCAATCCTGTGATATTCACTTACCCCTCACGGGATTTTCACGTGGCACTTGAGTGAATTCAATGGTGGCGTGACCAACCGAGTAGCGCGTGCTTTGCAGGTAGTGGGGAGAGAGAGCGAGAGTAACAAAAATACAATCTTGTTATGATGGTAAAATAGCAATTTTTTAAATAAATTAATGAGTGTTAAATTATTAATATTACCTTCGAAACTATTAGAAATAAATTTTAAACTCAAAATTTATTTATCTTAAACAACTGGGGGCGGATAAGCATGTATCATTTCGCACCAAACATATCTCAAAGCAGGTTTAGCCTAGTGCGTAACGTTCGTGCTTTTCTTTTTGGGTGCGCGAGTTCAACTCTCGGTCAAGACCATTTTTTTTTATTATTTTAGTATTTTTTATTAATTATTTTATTTATATTTTTTTTCTAATATTAAAATCTAATTAAATATGCTCATTTTTTTAATTAATATTTTTTTTAAATAAGTTATTTCTTATACGTAATAATTAAAAATATTAATAAATGAATAACAATTATATTTATAATACTTCAGTTAAATTTTGTCTTCATAAATATATATGTGTGTGTATTAATGTATAAAATAAACTATAACATAAATAAATTAATACTATAGACTAATTTATTTATTATGTCAATTTTATAAATTACATTATGAATAAATTAAATTATAGTATTATAAAATAAATATCACTATTATTTATTTATTAATTATTTTAATTATTATGTATAAGAAAAAATTTATTTCAAAAAAATATTAATTAAAAAAATGAGCATACTTAATTTGATTTTAATGTTAGAAAAAAAATATATAAATTAAATAATTAATAAAAAATATTAAAATAATAAAAAAAGTGTTCTCGACCGAGAGTTGAACTCGCGCACCGAATAAGAAAAGCGCGAACGATACGCACTAGGCTACACCTGCTTTGAGATATGTATGGCGCGAAATGATACATGCCTATCTGCCCCCAGTTGTTTAAAATAATTAAATTTTGAGTTTAAAATTTATTCCTAATAGTTTCAAAGGTAATGTTGATAATTTAATATTCATTAATTTTTTTTAAATATATATATTGCTGTTTTACCATCATAATAAGATTATATTTTGGTTACTCTCTCTCTCTCCCCACTACCTGCAAAGCACGCGCTACTCGGTTGGTCACGCCACCATTGAATTTACTCGAGTGCCACGTGAAAATCCCGTGAGTCGCAAGTAATTTTAACATGATGCATCGCCACGTTCATTCTCCTGGCAGCCCACGTAATTTTAAGTTGACCATCGAGAAAAAATAACATCTTTTGTATCGGATTTTAAGATGGATACCAATCATCTATTAAAAACATGGGTATCATCAAAAAATCACTTGTTTCTTCGAAAATATTCGGTGAAGAAATATCATGTAATAATCACTTGAAATTTCACGGAATAATAACATGATTTTTCTCTCCGTATACTTAGATCATTTGCATTCATCAGAAAACCAAGATAATGCAGAAAAAGAGCATCTAATCGGTTTTTAGACGTTTGACCTAGATTTTTGTCCTTGAAAAGGTCACCAAATCAATTTTAACCTCGAATGAACTTATCCTAGAATTTCCCGCTCTTTCCAAATCCGAAGTCAGAAATAGGTATTTCTATTTGAAAAAATGGTCTTGACCTTCAAATGACCTTGAAATTGGACCTCAAGGTCAAAACTAAGGGCGCAGTTGAATGGCCCCTTCTGTCACGGTCAATTTTGCTCTTGACCTTTTTTTTGTAGCTACAGTAGGTTCGGAGAAAATTAAGTGCGAAGATTAAAATGGCCCACCGTGTATATATACATATATATGTATATATATATATATATTTAAAAATTTTATAGATATTACATACACTGAGAGAAAATTCATGCCAATAGAGCATGTAGTCTACGTATCCAAAGTTAGTAAGTAGTATCCTATGCTTTAATAACAGCGCCATCTACTCTTACGAGGTTTGTGCTATCCAAAAACTGTTTGTTTACATGCTTTAGTAGCTCCCCACTCTAATATCCTTCGATAGCTAGCGCTGTATCCTCTCATGGGACGTGAAGGAAGTAAACGTGGCTTGTCCACTATTCTTTCTTTACTGCTAACTATGGCATTCTTCTATTGCTCAAGTCGCCTCCTCTTTTGGGTGGCGACGCGAGCAAACACGGCTGGTCTATATCCAAAATCATGTTGCAAGTTTCGTTAGCGTATTTTCGTAGCTTGAATCTTTTATTTCTTTTCTTTTTTTATGAAGGGAGATACGTTATAAATATAACCTGTTAAACTTTTTAACTTTAAATAATTAATTTTTAACTTAAAATTTAATTATTTTAAACCGCTGGGGGGCAGATGAGCATGTACGATTTTACGCCAGAGATATTTCGAAGTAACGTTGGTCTAGTGCGTAACGTTCACGCTTTTACTTTTGAGTACGCGAGTTCAACTCTCGGCTAGGGTCTTTTTTTTCATTTTTTTTTTATTATTTCAATCGTTTTCATTGCTTTTTTTTATTTATATTTTTTTTATTTTCTATTTTTTTATTAATTTTAAAATCTATTTTTTGACAAGTTACTTAAAATATGCTCGTTTTTTTTATTAATATTTTTAAATAAATTATTTCATATAGAAAATAATTAAAAATATTAATAAATAAATAATAGTGATATTTACAATACTATAGTTCAATTTTGTCTTTATAAACATATTTCAATATACAATATATATTATAACATAAATAATAATAACTCAGTTTTATTTAATTATTGTAATTTATTGTAAATTTTATAGACTAAATTATAAATAAATTAAACTATACTATTATAAAATAAACATCACTATTATTTATTTATCAATATTTGTAATTACTACCTATAAAGAATAATTTATTTTTAAAAAATTTTCATTGAAAAAAACAAACGTACTTGTGAAAAATTAAATTTTAAAATTATAAAAAAATACAAAATCTAAAAAAAAATAAATATAAAAATGAATAAAAAATATTAAAACAATTAAAAAAAATTTTAAAAAAAGTGACCCTAGCCGAGAGTTGAACTCGCGTACTCAAAAGGAAAAGCGTGAACGTTACGCACTAGACCAACGCTACTCCGAAATATCTCTGGCGTAAAATCGTACATGCTCATCTGCCCCCCAGCGGTTTAAAATAATTAAATTTTAAGTTAAAAATTAATTATTTAAAGTTAAAAAGTTTAACAGGTTATATTTATAACGTATCTCCCTTCATAAAAAAAGAAAAGAATAAAAGATTCACGCTACGAAAATACGTTAAAGAAATTTGCAACATAATTTTGGGTATAGACCAGCCGTGTTTGCTCGCGTCGCCACCCAAAAGAGGAGGCGACTCAAGCAAACAAAGGATATGAGAGTGGGGAGTCATCGAAGTATACCACGCGAGTCATCAGTGAATGCCGTTCATGCTTTAGTTACTCTCCATACCATCTTTTTTAGTATAAGGTAATCCAATACTAATAGAGCTTCTCACAGCCTGTCATATTTGTATCAATGTTTTATATGCTCGCATAGATGGCAGTTCGCATGCTCTATTAGCATGAATTTTCTCTCAGTGTATGTATTAAAAGTAAAAAGATTGGAATTCACTAAAGTATTAAATGATGAAAACATGGAGTAAGAAGAACTTATATTAGCAAATGAAATAATTTTAAATAAGGTAAATTAAATAATTTAATATTTTTATTACATTACATTAATAAATACAATATTCTCAATATAAAATGATTATTTTTCAAGGTTACAGAAAAACAAATTGATGATAGTTAAAATACAAAATACAAAATTATATTGATTTACTACAAAAAAATTAATGTATAAGTTTTTTTTAACAGCAATAAAAAATAAATATATAAGCTTGTAATAAAACATAAATTTGTAAGCTTCTTTTAGCGACAATGAAATTTAACGACATATTAAATAAATATTTAGAATTATTTAAACTTTTTTTTAGTTAAAATATTAAGCAACTGTACAAGCTTCTTTAGCGACAATGAAGAATCAATATGTAAGCTTTTTATAACTACTATGAAATTTAAATTTGTAAGCTTCTATTAGCGACAATAAAAAATAAGTCTATAAAATTATTTAGTAATAATAACAAATTAATCTGTAAGCTCCTTTTAACGATAATAAACAATAAATTTGTATGCTTATATGAGATTTTTTTAGCGACATCAAACAATAGATCTGTATGCTTCAACGACAATAATGAATAAATTTTTAAGCTTTTTTAGCGACAATGAAAAAAAAGTGTACACTTCTTTAGCGACAATAAAAAAAACATTCTTAATGCTTCCATATATTTATATATGTTGGTCTCAAGCCCAAAAATAAAAAATGCAGAGAGGGAGCGTTTTCTTAGTATCTTTACAATATGTATAAAATTTAGGACATAAGAAGATAAAAATATTTATTTATAATCATAATTTTCTATTATTCTATCATTCTATTTTTTATTATTCGCTCATAATTATTATTAAATATTATTATATACTATCATGACTTGAAATTTGAATGTTATTTACTATTCTATTTTTAATTTATTTCAAAAATATATAAGTTTGATTCATTGTGAACTTTTGAAAGTCGCGTTAAACCATCTTTTTTTTATTAATTCTAATTCTATGACTTCATATCTTATATTTTTATGTATCGATGTTTTCTATTGAACTTTTTTCACATTCGCAAATATAAAATTTAGCTTCATTATGTCCTACTCTTCTATTTACTTTGAAATGTGTGTATTCGGGGGTTATGAGTGAGGAGCAGGGGAACCCCTAGTTTATATATATATATATATATATATATATATATATATATATATATATATATATATATGAGGCATTCTTTGTGAATATATATATATATATACAGTATAAATATTTTTAACTTATTAATAATGTTGAAAATAATATTTTTTTTTATAAACATTAGAATTTGCTGGATTCTCGAAAAATTTTATTCATTTCAAACAATATTTAGACAATATTTAGATCAAACAGTCGTACTAATATTGATGCAAGTTTTATTTGAATCAAGTTAAAAAAGGCAAGCAGATTTCAGCAATTTTTTGGCAATCCATTTGTTAAAAAAGAAAAGTCAGTATGACACAGGTTGACGTTTTTTAAACATATTCTCTTATGCTCAGTAAAATTCAATCTTAAATAAGAAAGCATGCATCACTTAAGTAATATTCTATGCAGTCATTGAGTAGTAAATGGAAATATTGCGTAGTAACGTTATAAATACAATTGAAGAATATCATTTAATTGTTTAATAATGAAAATTTTTTTTAACTTTTTGCAATAAATAAAATTAAAAAAAAACTCATTATTATAAAATTTCAATGTAAGTAATATATGGTAACGTAGAAACAAAATTTTTTCATGTATTATCAAATCAATATCTATGTTAACCTCTATACGATAATAATATTACAGTAATGCTCATATGATTTATGAAAATATGATCATAAAACAAGGTATCTCGTTTTTTATGCATAGTGCGGGAAGAATCAGTGCTCAGGAATTAAGAATTAGATACTTAGTACGCGGAATATTGCTGCTAAATCGAGAAGGTGGAAATATCATTTCTAGAGCCGAAAAAATAGGTACTACGTATCAGAATTTTACGCGCTCGGTTCTTAATATAGCGATACCAACATTGGTAGCTAAAATTTGATTGATGGCACTTATTAAAATTATACCATCTTATTGTTTTTTCAATACTTCATCACAGAAATAAAACATTCTACGTGTAGTGTTGATTTTATTGATGAAAACTTTTTTCTGTGTAGTACCTACTGGCCTTAGCCGTAACCAAGAATCGTATGCTTCAGACCTTACTAAAGTTAAGAAAAGACGCTTTGATCTTGGTAAAAATCAGAAATCTTATTAGCTTTGCAAAGCTGTTTCCATAAGTATAAGTAACTGTTGACTGCAGTCATTAAACGTATTTGTAGTTTTTAGCTGATGACAGAAATAGTATGCGTTCTTATCTAAAGCCGAAGATAATATTGTTTATAATTAGCTAAAAGTAGAAACCGTTTAAGTTGGTCGTAAACTTGGTTACAAATGACAAAAGTTAATTAAAGCTGATACAAATGCATTAAAAAAAATCTTTATTGAAAAAAATCAATGTATGATTGACCTCAAAGAAGCAAGTATAGACTAAGTTCGATCTAATATACAGTATTGCTTAATAATTCGATAACGCTATTTAAAAATAAGTGTTAAAAAGATTATCATATTTTGAAAAAAGTGTCGTAGAAAAATTTCAACAAGATTTTATTGTACTCCGCAAGACCTTTCGAAATCAATATATTAAATTATTGAAAAAATTTTTTATTCTGTTTTTTTTTTTTAAATTAATAAGTTTTTCAAGTATGGTATAAATTATTATGAATAAAATATTAAAATTAATATGAAAGATCTTGGATTTGCTTTTTTTAAATTTTCTGCAATACTTTTCTGTGAAGTTACAAAGCTTTTAAGTTTAGGGTTTTGCTATTTTTTCGCAGTAAAATAACTAATTTTTACGATGATAACTCAACATTATACTCAATGACCGACTATATTACAGTAGTAATGATTATACTTAAATAAAGTAATAACAATAGTTACATAGTAATTACTATAGTTCATTATGGCACTGTAGTGATGATTATGGTTGAAAAAAGTACTATCTATAGTCATGTGGTACTTACTATAATTAAATATTGTTATTAATAACATCACTCTAGTCGTAGTAATGTGCTATAATTCATGGCCATAACAAATTATTATTCTTGGCTAGTACCGGGAACCAAATCATTTTGTATTGCAAACAAGGTTCCCGGCCTTAGCTGAGAGAGATTTTTAGTCTTTGACTAGAAAACGGATCCTTGCTTAAGCATCATGTGACTCTTGTGTTATCTGAGAGTTATTATTGCCTAGGGGTAGGAGAGACTATCTCGATTAAGCCAATATTGATACTTTGCAACAGCAAAAATTTATTCTTGGCTAAATAAAATCATTTTCAGAACAATATACTATTATTCTTGGCCATAGCCAAGAATAATTCTCGTCTGAAGCAACAAAAGAAATTATTTTGAAAAGCAAAAGCGATACATAGCCATAACCAAGATGTATTTTGGGCTAGGGCGTAAAATCGAATCATTACTGGTTGCAGATGAGTTTTTCAGTTATAGCCAAGAAATATTCTTGTCCCTAACTACAAAACAAATATTTGCTTAAGCAAAAAGCGAGTTATAGCTATACTTGAGAGTAAATATTATCAAGAGGTTGAAAAACGGCTTCACTGGACCCAATATGGATACACTACAATAGCCGAGTATTATTCTTTGCTGGCCGAATTTTTTTCCAAAACCAGATGAAATATTCGGCCATAGTTTAGAATAATTCTCTTCTAGGGCATGAAAACGCATTATTAATCAGTTCGAAAGCAAAGCTTGGTCATAACGACGAATTATTCTTGGCTAGATGAAAAATACAAAAAATTTCCGAAGCCAGACATAATTCTTAGAAAGACCCTAGTAAAATTTCTGTCTAATGCCAAAAAACAAATTATTATTTGAGCCAAAAGCCATTCATGGCCATAAAAAATTATTATTCTTGGCTACTGCCAGAAATCGAATCATTTCCGATTGCAAACAAGGTTCCCAGTCTTAGCCAAGACAGATTTTTTGTCTCTGACTAGAAAACGGATCTTGGCTTAAGCATCAAGGGCACAGAGTGTTATGTGAGCGTGATTATTACCTACGGGTAAAGGAGACTACTTAAATGAAGCCAATATTGATACTTTGCAATGGCCAAGAATCAATCTTGACCAAGTAAATCTATTTTCAGAACAATATAATATTCTTAGCCATAGCCAATATTAATTTTTTTTTTAGGATCACAAAAAAAATTATTTATAAAAGCAAAAGTGATACATGGCCATAACTAAGACGTATTTTAGGCTAAAGCGTGACATCAAATAATTACCGAATGTAGATGAGTTTTTTAGCTTTGGCCAAAAATTATTCTTGCTCCTGACTACAAAACAAATCTTTGCTCGAACAAAAAGCGAGTTATAGCTATACCTGAGAGTAAGTATTGCCTGGGGTAAAAAAGACGCCTTTGCTTGACTAAATATTGATACACTGCAATAGCTAAGTATTATTCTTTGCTGGTCCAATTTATTCCTGGAACTGAATACTATTCTTGGCCATAGCTGAGAATCATTTTTGTCTAGGGCAAGAAAACGCATTTTTAATTAAGTCAAAAGATTAACTTGGCCATAACGATGAATTATTCTCGGCTAGGGCGAAAATACAGAATGTTTCCGGAGCCAGCCACAATTCTTTGCAACAGCCGAGTATAATTTCTGACTGGGGCCAGAAAAAATATTATTAATATAGTTAAAAGTTATTCATGGTTAAAACTAATTATTATTCTTGGCTAAAGCCAGGTATCGAATCATTTTCGATTGCAAACCAAGTTCCCAGCCTTAGCCAAAAATGATTTCCTGTCTCTGACTAGAGAACAGATCTTTGCTTAAGCATAAAGCGCTTCACAGTGTTATCTGAAAGTAATTATTGTCTAAGGATAGGAAAGACTACTTGAATTTAGCCAATGTTGATACTTTGCAATAGCCGAGAATTATTCTTGGCTAAATAGCATTATTTTTAGAATTAAATATTATTTATGGCCATAGCCAAGAATAAGTTTTGTCCCGGGTCACGAAACAAATTATACATCGAAGCAAAAGCGATGCATGGCAATAACCAAGACCTATTTTATGCTAGGGTCAATAATCGCATTATTATTGACGGCAGATGAGTTTTTTAGCCATAGCTAAGAATTATTCTTGTTTCTGATTGAATAAACAAATCTTTGATCAAACAAAAAGCGAGTCATAGCTATACCTGAGAGTAAGTATTGACTAAAGGCAGAGAGACGCCTTTGCTTCACCAAATATTGATACACTGCAATAGCTAAGTATTATTCTTTTCTGGACAAATTTATTTTTGGAACTGGATACTATTCTGTTGTTGCAGAATTAATCATATTTAGCTAAGAATAATTCTCGGCCATTGCAAAGTATCAATATTGGCTGAATTCAAGTAGTCTTTCCTACTCCTAGATAATAATTATTCTCCGATAACACTGTGAATCGTTTTATGTTGAATAAAGAATCTCTTTTCTAATCAGAGACAAGGAATCATTCTTTGCTAAGGCTGAAAACTTTGTTCGCAATCGAAAATGATTCGATTCCTGGCTCTAGCCAAGAAAAATAATTGGTAGTTATGAATCGCTTTTGGCTAAATTAATAATTGGTTTTCTGTCCCCAGTCAGACATAATACTTAGCTGTTGCCGAGAATTGTGTCTGGCTTCGGAAATATTTTTAATTTTCACCCTAGCCAAAAATAATTTTTCGTTATGGCCAAGTTTTGCTTTGGGCTCGTTTAATAATGCATTTCCTTGCCCTAGACAAGAATGATTGTTACCATGGCCAAGAATAATATTTGGTTTCAGAAATTAATTTGGTTAGCAAAGAATAATACTTGGCTATTGTAGTGTATCACTATTGGGCCAAGCGTAGGCGTCTTTTTACCTTTCACCAATATTTACTCTCAAGTATAGCTATGACTTTTTGCTTGACTAAAGATTCGTTACTAGTCAGAAACAAGAATCATTCTTGACTATAACTGAAAAACTTATCTGCATTCAGTAATTATTTTATTTTTGGCCCTAGCCTAAAATAGGTCTTGGTTTTGGCCATGCGTCGCTTTTTCTTCGAAAAATAAATCGTTTCGTGGCCCTAGACAAAACTTATTCTTGGCTATGGCCATGAACAGTATCTCGTTCTGAAAATAATGCTATTTAGTTAAGAATAATTCTTAGCTATTGCAAAGTATCAATATTGGCTCAAATCAAGTAGTCTCTCCTACCCCTAGACAATAATTCCTCTCTGATAACACTGTGAATCGCTTTATACTTGAACGAAGATCTGCTTTCTAGTCAGAGACAAGAAATCATTTTTGGCTAAGGCTAGAAACTTTGTTAGCAATCGAAACTGATTCGATACCTGGCTGTAGCCAAGAATATTAATTAGTTATGACCATGAATGGCTTTTGGCTATATTAATAAATTGTCTTCTGGCTCCCGTCAGAAATTGTACTTGGCTGTTGCCAAAAATTGTATCTGGCTCCGGAAATATTTTGTATTTTCGCCCTTGCCAAGAATAATTTGTCGTTATGGTCAAATTTTGCTTTTAACTTGATTAAAAATTTTTTTTCTTGCCCTACACAAGAATGATTCTTAGCTATGACCAAGAATAGTATCTGGTTTTAGAAATGAATTCGGTCAGCAAAAAATAATTTTTGGATCTTACAGTGTATTTATATTGGGTCACGCAAAGGCGTCTTTCCTACCCCTAGGCAATAGCTACTCTTAGGTATACTTATGACTCGCTTTTTTCTTGAGCAAATATTTGTTTTTTAGTCAGGGACAAGAATCATTCTTAGCTATGGCTGAAAAACTCATCTTCTATCAGTGATAATGCGATTTTCGATTTTAGCCTAAAATACGTCTTGGTTATGGCCATGTATTGCTTTTGCTTTGATAAATAATTTCTATAACTCGCTTTTTGCTTAAACAAAAATTTGTTTATAGTCAGGGACAAGAATAATTCTTAGCTATTGCTGAAAAACTTACCTGTAATCATTAATGATTTAATTTTTGTCCATAGCCTAGAATAGGTCTTGGTTATTGACATTCATCGCTTTTGCTTCGATAAATGATTTGTTTTATGGCTCCAGATAAAACTCATTCTTGGCTATAGCCATAAATAATGTATTGTTCTAAAAATAATGATATTTAGTTAAGAATGATTCTCGGATATTGCAAAGTATCAATATTGGCCTAATTCAAGTAGTCTCTCCTACCGCTAGACAATAATTACTCTCCGATAACACTGTAAATCGCTATGTGTTTAAACAAAGATCTGTTTTCTAGTCAGAGACATAAAATCATCTCTGGCTAAGGCTGGAAACTTTGTTTGCAATCCAAAATGATTCGATTCCTGGCTCTAGCCAAAAATAATAATTAGTTTTAGCCATGATTGGCTTTTGGTTAAATTAAGAATTTGTTTTTTGGCTGCAGTCAGAAATTATACGTAGTTGTTGCCAAGAATTGTGTCTGGCTTGGAAAATATTTTGTATTCTTGCCCTAGCCAACAATAATTCATCGTTGTGGCCAAGCTTTGCTTTTGACTTGATTAATAATGCGTTTTCTTGCCCCAGAAAAAAATGATTTTCAGCAATGGCTAAGAATAGTATCCGATTTCGGAAATAAGTTTGGCCAGCAAAAAATAATACTTGGCAGTGTATCAATATTGGGTCAAAGAAAAGCGTCTTTCCTACCCCGTAGGCAATACTTACTCTCAGGTATAGCTACGACTTGCTTTTAGCTTGACCAAAGATTCCTTTTGTAGTCAAGGACAAGAATCATTCTTGCCTATGGCTGTAGTACTCATTCACAATTAGTAATGATTCAATTTTCGTCTCTTGCCTAAATTAGGTCTCACTTTCTGGTCAATAGTTACTTTTAGGTATAGCTATACGGAGAAAATTTTGACTCTATAAATATGATGCACGTCGCACTAGAAAAAGTGCTGGCTTTTTCATTGTAAACTACGCGTACTGCTTCGCATTTCACAATTCGCGCATCACTTTTTTCGATGCAGGTAATCGTGAAATACAGCGCAAGGTGGCGCCGCATCAAAAAACTTCATGCACGTTCAGACACGCATCGATATATATCGTTTATGCGAGCCATCATATGTTGCGTTTTCTAAACGCACTATTTTTTACAATGTCAAGTTTTCTCCGTGTATGACTTGCCTTTTGCTTGAGCAAAGATCTGTTTTATAGTCAGGGATAAAAATAACTCTTTGCAATGGCTGAAAAACTCATCTACAATCAGTAATAATTCGATTTTACGCCCTAGCTTAAAATACATATTGGTTATGGCCATGTATCGTTTTTGCTTCGATAAATATTTCGTTTTGTTGGCCCAGACAAAAATTATTCTTAGCTATGGCAAAGAATAGTATATTGTTCTATAAATGATTTTATTTAGCCAAAAATAATCCGTGGCTATTGCAAAGTATCAATATTGGCTTAATCAAAATAGTCTCTCCTACGCCTAAGTAATAATAACTCTTAGATAACACATCAGTCACTTGATGCTTAAACAAGAATCCATTATCTAGTCAGAGACAAAAAATTATTCTTGGCTCAGGCTAGAAACTTTGGTTGCAATCGAAAATGTGTCGATTTTTGGCACTAATCAAGAATAATAATTTGTTATGGCCATGAATTATAGCACATTACTACGACTACAGTGATGTAATTAGTAACAATAATCAATTATAGTAAGTACCACATGACTATAGATGGTACTTTTTCCAGCTATAGTCATTACTGCAGTGCCATAATCAACTATAGTAATTACTATGTAACCATTGTTATGACTTTATTCAACTATAATCGTTACTACAGTATTATAGTCGGTCATTGTGTATAACGTTAAGTTATCATCGTAAAAATTGGTTATTTTGCTGCAAAAAAATAGCGAAACCTTTGATAGCTTTGTAAGTTCACAGTTGTAAGTTTTCAACTTTAGTCAGGTCTGAAGCATATAATTCTTGGTTGCAACCGAAGCCAGTGGGTACTATTCTTGTCGCTAGCTAAAACTACTTTTTACAATTTATAACTTCATCTAAGACCAATATACTGAAGATTAAAGCCTAGTGAAATGTCAGTCAAAAAATTTAGGAAAGAGCTCGGCACAAAGTCTGATAAAAGCCTAGTCATAATCAGATGATATATGTGAAATCGTAGCACATTATAATAATTAACTATAATTAGCGATTCTTATTCTGTAATAATGATTATAATTAAAAGAAGTATGAATAGTAATATTATAATTATAATCGTAAAGAACAGGAATTAGTAATTATAATAATCTAGTAATAACCTTGAAATATTATTTAGGTTGCTTCAAATAAAGTTGACGACTTGAATTTTTTTCTTTGGCAGATTTAAACCATAAACGAAGACAAAGTTTTGTAAATCATTAATTCTAGAATGTGGCTTTAAATTGCATGAATCCTCGTATCTGCTGTATTTCATTAACACAATAATTTAAAAAATTATAGATGAATAAGAAAAAAATAAAAAATACTCTTTATAGAAATAAATATTTATGAAACTTAAGAAATTAGAAATATAAAAAAAAACCAGGTGTGGTTAAATATATAAAAACTTATAGTAGTATATTATAATTATTATATTAAATATGGGAATTGCATATTATAATAATCTTTTTCATGCAAATTTAAAACTTAACTCAATAACAGCCCAAAATATAATTAATATTTTTTTTATAGTTTTTTTTAAATATTAAAAAAATGTACAGTGCGTATGTGAATTATAATTGCAATTCTAAACTATAGTTGAGTCAATGTTTTTCTTGAAACTTTGAATCGAGCACTAAATATTGTTCACTTGAAAGTTAATAATTTTACTGTAAGCATGTTAAAATATTAGAATTAAGCTTTTCAGTATATCTACCAGCAATTTTAATTGATCGATGACGGAAAATATTCGTTAGACTATTCTACACTTTAGGTTTAAGCAGCGTGACAACACGGCTTTTATTTGTCAATTTATTCGCTATTTGCTTACGTTCCCCTACTGACAACTAACCTTAGTCTACCGTCAGAAATTTACAAGAAATAATTTAGATGAAAAGCGCTCATTCAAATAGTATTATCTCTTGTTCTACTTGTGACACGAAAACAATCAAAAAAAGTAAATTAGAGTGAATAAAATTTCATTCTATTTTTATCCTCTTTTAAAATTTGCGAAAATTTCTAATTAAAAAAATTTTTAATTCTATATTTTTCAATAGTTACCAAAAAATTCAAACAGAAATGAAGAGAATGTAAGAAAATTAAAAATTCAACTCTGACAATTTTAATAATCATAGTATATATAAAAACTTATAGTAGTATATTATAATTATTATATTCAATATGGAAATTGCATATTATAATAATCTTTTTTATGCAAATTTAAAACTTAACTAAATAACAGCCAAAAATATTATTAATATTTTTTCCATAGTTTTTTAGAAATATTAAAAAAATGTACAGTGCGTATGTGAATTATCATTGCAGTTCTTAACTATAGTTTAGTCGATGTTTTTCTTGAAACTTTGAATCGAGCACTGAATATAAATCATTTGAAAATTAATAATTTTATTAATATTAAAAATTAATAATTTTATTAATATTAAAAATTAATAATAAACGTTTCTATTTGGAAAAATATCGTTAGAGCCATTTTTCCATAATAGTCGTTTTATAGGTCAAAACAAGTTTTTGGTAATAACTCTAAAAAAACGAATTTCCCTAAAAAAGTCTATTAAATAAAATTTATAGGATATAAATAATTAAATCTTTTTTTTATATTATACATTTTTTCCAAAGTAAATATTTCTCAAATTATTCATGAAAATTATTAAAATATAATACTTTCCTACTGATAGTTTCATAAATACTGACTTTAGAAAAAAATGTATGATATTTAAAAAAGTATCTCTTTTTCTCTATGACTTTTACTATGTCTACTTTTCCGAAAAATTTTTATTTTTCAAGTCATTGCTAAAAATAATTTTTTTAACCTTTAAAAGGATTATTATTTTGAATCAGCTAAATGATATTTTTCAAATTGCCAAAGTTTATTCGTATAACTATTTTAAATCATTTCCCGTCGAAATTATTCAGGTTGGATAAAAACTTTATAAGAAAATTTTTATTTTAAGGTATTGAACTATATATAATATTATATGCATAGTAAAATTTATTTTATGCATAATAAAATTTATTATTTTCATAATATTAATTTCAACATAAGATATCAAATATTTTTACTCTGTCATAACAAATTTTACTATAGCATAACTTTTACTATGTAACATAGCAATTTTTCTAATAAGAGATTTTTCTAATAATATAGTTTTATTTCTTAAACGATGTTACCAACCTTATCAAATCTTATAGTATTATCTGTTATAAATGTAATAAAAATTCTCGTAATGCAGAAATGTCCCAGCTCACTTATAAAATATAGTAATTTTTATTATTATCTATAACGTTACTTATTTTTCTTCGTGCACGGTTACTACTTCAAGAACAATCAAACTTGCAACAATATTGTTCGAAAGGCTGTTTTTACAAAACTCTTTAAAAATTTAATTTTGATTAATATTAATATTAATCGACAAATAATTTAAATACATTAAATATTTACGTTTTAAATATTCTTATAATATATTATATTTTTTACGATATTGATATTAT
This sequence comes from Anastatus disparis, assembly GCA_017163975.1. Lineage (NCBI taxonomy): Eukaryota > Metazoa > Arthropoda > Insecta > Hymenoptera > Eupelmidae > Anastatus > Anastatus disparis. The sequence goes on from JAFFSR010000232.1 coordinate 1,812,800, forward strand.
TCAAAAACTTATTTTTAATTATACTTCAAAATGAAATTATTCATTACGATTCATTAGTAATTATTACAATTATTTATTAATAATCATTCATTACTATGTTAAATATTTACGTTTATATAATAATTTATTTAATTAGTAATTTGATTATTTTGAAATTTCAAATTATTATTCTTATTGAATATCATTTATTTGGTTATACAATAAAATATAACAAATTGAATCGTCATCATAAGACTAACATTGCCATCATTTATTCAACAGTAGATACTTTGATCCTAAACATTAGCAGTACTCAAATTTTTGAGTTATATGTCAGGGGCAATAACAAACAAATGCGAGCGATTCATAGCATCTTGTGTTAATTGGGCAAGCACTTGTTGCTCTTTCGAACATTAACAGGGGGCCGAACTATCTGTCTTTGTCTAAAAGGTTTTCCACTAGTTACATAAACACCATTCGCTGTATCAAGAAATAAATAGTAGCCCCCGTTAGATAGTATAATAAGTGAATTTTGTAATAACAATCAAATTATTTTATTGTGTAGTTTTTGACTAATATGTGACCTACCAAAAGAGATAGGTTATATTCTAGTTTGTTAGTAGGTCTCATATTATTCAAAAACTACGCAATAAAATAATTTGATTGTTATTACAAAATTTACTTATTACACTAATATCTAGCGGGGGCTACTATTTTTTTCTTGATACAATGGATGGTGTTTCGACAAATAATAAAAAACTCTTTTAGCCAAAGACAGATAGTTCGGCCTGCTCTTAATGATGGCGCTCTCTGATTAGTTCATAAACCATAACTTTGAAGTACCGTAGTTTAAAAATAAAAAGAGATAGAATAAAAATTATTATGAAAACTTTGTTCAGAATCATATCCTCTATAGTCCATTAACGGTAAATACAGTGGTTGAGAATCACCGTGTATATATATATATATATATATATATATATACTAGGGGGGTACCCCCCTGCTCGCTCCCCTCGCCAACCCCCTATTTGTTATTTAAGTTACATTATCTTTATTTTTTTATTTTTATCAATTGTAAAAAATATAATTATTAAAATATATTAAGTTATACTCAAAAATATATTTAAATATTTATTACGAACCCATTTTTGTTTTCCTTATTTATATGATGTTATATAATAAAAGTTTTTATTGTTTATATAAAACCAATTTTCATAAATACTAATATCTTATGAATGTCCAAAGCATTGATAAATTTTTTGTTTTTTTACCTAAATTATTAAATTTACAAAGTTTTTATTATAAATATATTTCTATATTTTCCATATCACCTAGTATTTTCAAATATCGAGGTATATATGTAGGCGCGTTTTTTTTAGTGGTTTCCCCAGAAGGCCTATTTCCACTCACATTTTTAAAAAATGTTTTTTTTTTAATAAATAAATAAAAAATAACATCTTTTAAATATGTTCGCTGAAATATAAAATATAAAAAATAATATATATATTAAATTTAATACAGTACCGGGCAATAATTCTGAGCAGGTTATCAAATTTTTGCTCCAACTTTGAAAAAGCGTATCTTCTTCAATTTTCATCCTAGAAAAAATTTAAAAAAGCATTTTAAAGTATTCGTTAAATGCTTTCTTTTTAGCTTACTGACATTTTTTTGACGGTATTTAAAAAAAAATAGTCGCTTTGGCAATTTTGAAATTTTTTTCATTTTTGCATTTTTCTTCAATCAGCTGTAGTTTTTTAAATAATTAAGCAAAAAAAAAATTTGAAAAAAAATTTGGAAAGGGCTCTAAAAATGCTATTTGCAGCTATTTTTGCCAAAAATTTTTAGTTATTTTTTGTAAAGTTTTAAGCATATAAAGTTATTGATCTAATACTTTTGCAGTTGTAAAAAACATTTCAATAGCAAGTAGAAAATAATCGCTGGTGCAAAACTTTTGATTTCTATAATATAATTTTTGCAAAATACATCTTTTTGTTGTTTCATACTTTATTATGTTCTATTATTAATAATGAATAGTTATAATTTCCTACTAAAATTAAATCACTACTTCACCAAAAATTTTGAAAACAGAAATTTGAAAAATTTTTATGTATTATCCTTTTTTTTGTCAATATGCTTAGAATATTTTCATCTTTTTGTTCTCATTTTTGTAAATATTGTAAAATTATTTGATATAATTGTTTATAAAATTTTATATAATTATTTACTTACTTTTATAAATAAAAAATAATATTTCTGGAAAATACTGCTTGGAATTTTTATATGTAATATTTATTATATATACATAATTCATACATATATTTTGTATATAAATAAATTATATTTTAATCATTTCTATTTTTCTAGTTAATAGTGTATAACATTTAAAAATTGAAAATATTAAATTTATTTTTTTAAAAATATAATTAAAAAAATTTTTTAATATAAATTTATATTATAAAAAATATAATACCTTTTTTAATGTTTTTATATTATATAAACTAATCATAATTTTCAATTAATGAACCAAATTTTTTTTACTGCAAATAAATATTTTATTGCTTTAAAAAATAATTTTATAATTATGAATTTTCAAGTAAAATATTATTTACGTGATTATCTATATGCCTTTTTGAATGATCATTTCTTGAATATTTTTTATTACAAATAAAGCATGTAAATTTTTGTTTCCTATGCTTAGCTAATATATGTCTTATTAAATTAGATTTCGTACTAAAATTTTTCTTACAATAAATACATTATTCCTTTTTTTGTCCGTGAGTTCTTTCATGTCTTCTAATATTTTTAATTTTAATAAATAAGCCACATGTTCTACAACTTATAGTTTTAATATGAATTCTATTAATATGTATTTTTGAAAATTCAGATGTAGAATACGAATTTTTGCAAAACGGGCATTGAAATACATCCATTTTTCCTATTAATATTAAGTTTAAACATTAATTTTTATTAAATAATAATTTTATAAAAAACTTGGAAAACATTTTAATTATATTTTATGTATGGGGATTTATAATTTTATTTATGTTTAATTTTATTCTGTTTCTATTATATTTAAAAAAAAAAAATAATAAGCATAACACATTTAATAATTTACATCAATGACTTTTAAGGGATTCACCTTTGCTTTATTTGACATTTTCATTGATTGCAATTTTCTAATATGAAAGAGAGAGAAAGAGAAAGAGTCTACTTACTCTTTACTTAGCTGCCTACCCGACACTGAAGTGACTTTTGTTTGCAAAAATAATTAGTAGTGGTGGTTGGCGCACTTGCGCACAGGGGGCTTGCGGAATTCCCATTTTACTATGTTTGATGTCATTTATTCTTTTAAGCAATAATTGTAAATTTTATAAAATTTATCATAAAAATTATTAACTTAATATGTTTGTTCTATATATTTAAAGTAAAAGCAGTAGGTGCAAACAATAAAAATTAGCACAGACTCTCTCCGTCTCACTCTTATACTCGCACTTTGAGCATAAAAATCTACGTTGTGCTGTGCGACTCACAACGAAGATGGATATATGCGTATACTATATCATAGTATACGAGTAATTTTTTATCCTCGTTACAAGTGGTACACTTGATTCATTAGATACCCATTATGAAATAATTTAAAGTAATAATCGAAATATTAAAAAACATTGATCTAATTTAAAATATAAAAATTATAATGTTAAAAGAATATTTTGAATTTTAAATAATTTCAATGTATTAATATGTTTTACAGTTTTACTTAGTAGTGGAGGTTGGCGCGCTTGCGCGCAGGGGGCTTGCAGAATTTCCGTTTTACCATGTTTGATGTCATTTATTCTTTTAAGCAATGATTGTAAATTTAATAAAATTTATCATAAAAATAATTAACTTAATATGTTTGTTCTATATATTTAAAGTAAAAGCAGTAGGTGCAAACAATAAAAATTAGCAAGAAGCTTTTTAAATGATGGGATTCGAATGAAATTAAGGATCAAAGAGGATGAGCTAAGGAGCAGCTAAGGGAGAGCAACAAAAACGTAAAATAGCGTAAAATAACAAAAAAAAGTAAAATTTGAGGATTTATCTGAGGAGGAGTTAAAATGACCTAAAATAACGTAAAAATAACGGAAAAAAGTGATGGATTTTTTGAAGAAGAGAGAGGGAAGAGAAAATGAAGGCATGAGAAAATTCAAAAGAAGAGAAAAAGAAGAGGGGAGGAAGGGAAAAGGAAAAGAAAAAGAAGAGGAACGAATATCGTAAAATAACGTAAAAAAAAGGGGAAAAAAGAGGATCAAAATTGGGTGAGAGGACGAGGAAAAAAAGAGAAGGGGAGGACCTTGGTCGTAGAAATTTTCCTTACAACTATATAATATATATATATATATATATAAATTAGGGTGACGCTTATTTCCCTAACTCCTTGAATACCGGCTCCCGTCCCTCATATCTGTTTGTTAAACCCAAAAACTACAAATGCACCAAAAAAATTTGGTTCCGAAGAAGAAGAACCCGTTTCAATTGTAAGAAAACGCTTTTTTCATATTTTATTTATATTCCCCTGTGTTGCTTTAAAAAAAAAAAAAAACATTTTCAGAAAGCTAAAATATACTTAAATCATCTTTGTGGGTAAGAACAGTGTCTCCAGTGGTAATTTTAGGATAAAAAACATTTTTTTGTCAACTATTTAGCTCTTCAATTTTCTAAAAACTCACAAAAATGTACTTATTTTTACGGTTTCTTGGATTTATTAACGGGAAATCAACATTGGAGGCTGAAATAATTTAGTGTATCAAAAAGAAGAATTTGAAATCTTCAATTTCATTATTTTAAATTGTTTTGAGGTGCCTTTCACTACCCAGATATGGCGATTTCTAGTTGATAAGAAAATTGGAAGATAAAATCTGTGAACAGGGTACCCGGATTTTTAGGCTTTTTTTACTTTCGACTACACTTTAGATTTTTGACTCTCCAAAACTTCTTTGAAATCAATCTATTGATTGTCTTAAAATCGCTAAAATTTATATTTTATACACCATATTAATTTTTTTTCCGATTGTTGCAAACTCCATCTTTAAAAGAATATTTTATGATTTTTATTATTAAAAAAGGTGACGGAACTCGTGCGCGAACATCGAATCTCCAATTTGTAAACTCAATACTTCACTGTTTGGTCCAAACATGAACTATTCTAATCGATCTTTCATTAAAATTAGACGACTAAGTTTTGATCCCTGTGATATAAAATATTATTTAATTTTTTAAAATCAATTGCTTATAAATAGAGGTGAACATGTTTTAAGATTGATTGCTTATAAACAGAGGTGAACAAGTTTTGAGTTTTTAGTTTAGCTGTTTCCAAATGAAGAAACAATATATTCACAAAAATATATTTATTTTCATTATTTCATTAATTAGCTCTCAATTTCTTCATCAATTGTTTTTATCAGAACTAACTAGTACGTTTTTCCTACTTTCATCAATAAATTAGAGTAAGTATTGTTTCTGATCTTCTGATCTTAAGATCGGATATTCACATACTCTTCAGCTTAATGAACTGCCCTTTCTGCACAATCATTCATCACAATAAGGTTTTTTAATTTTTCACAACATTCTATGAACGAAGGATAATTCTCCCATAAATTACAACAGGTAATTCATGTTTCAAAAACTCATTGTTCAAATTGAACCTTGTAAGAAAGTTTAAACTTAGACTATTTATAAAAAAATCAGAGTTCTATCATGTAGTGTCCAAATGCCTTTGTATAATAAATTTGAATTTGTAGTATTAGAGCACAGTGCGTTCGTTGATACCGTCAATCCCCAATCTATTAAAGATGTATAAATCGCTAAAGCCATTGTACTTGCTTTTTGGTCTTTGATTGTGGCAGCTTTATCAAAAGCTGCCACAATCTCTGGAGTCATGATATTTATAGTGCCTCTTTCGTTTTGTCCCTCATAGTTTCTTCATGTACTAATATAAAGTATCCCCAAACTTTGCGAGCTAAAATGTGACTTTTCAATCGATGTTCATTGCTGTGTTAAAGACAATAGTTGGGCTGTTGGACCTATAAACATACATAATTTAGTTTATAAAATGCACTTTTACTCTCGGAAACTGTGACGTTAATTATATTAATTTTATTTTCAATACTTCGAATGTGAAAATATAACATGCTACTTGAGAGTAAGAATAATCAAAAGGGCACAGAACACTTTTTTTTGGTCCTGCCATCAAATTTTGGTTTACTTCCTTTTTTTTATAAAAAATTTACTGTGGAATAACTTTAACAAGTTTTTTACCCTATCTTATTTAGTTTTGTTTTTATGAAGAAAATAGCAGGATAAACTTTTCATTGATTTGTTTGTTAATTTTGCTATTTTAAGATTTTTCGCAAATTCTTAGCTAATCTAATTAAAACAGAATAAGGAATAACTTTTTTATTGCTCGATTCAATAATTAATAAATTAGTAATCAATCCCCAAAAAGTTTTTTTAAGAGATTTAAATTTTTTTTATTTATTAAGTCTATAATGATATAATTATCACAAATTTTTAAAATTTCAAGAATTATTTTAGATTTAATTTTTAAAATTTTTATTGATTTTTTTGTTGAATATGAGCACACTCATGCTAGTATCACCACCTGTTGGCAATGTTCAGTTGTTTTATAAGAACATCAAAAAGTCGCGTCTCGTCTGTCAGCGTCGTTAGTCAGTTGGATATCTTTTGTTAAAGAGACAACATCAAGTTTTAGTTCGGTCCTGTATTAATATCTATATTAAATGAAATAAAGCTTTTCTTTTTCTTCTGTAAAACAGAGTGTGATTATTTTGTTAAGTGCGCTTATTAAAACTAATAAAACTTTAACAAGTTATGCGCCCAGAGCGTTTTAAACTGCGCGTATTTTTTTGTTGGTGGTTTTGCTCAGGGGCTTGTAAAAGTTTTTGGCGCGGTTCTGGTGTGAGCAGGTCAAGTTTTTTTTGTTGCATACATCTCTTTTTCTATCCATTAGCTCCTGGAGTAGACGACGGAAATGGCGGAAAAAAGTGGAAGACAGAATGAGAAAATGGAGATGACTCCGGGTAAGTGGAGAAAGACTTAGTTGCGGTGTTTTTTCTCGTTTTTTTTTTATTAGAGGAGTTGAAGTAATGGTGTCGTGCGTTCGTCTGCGCCGCACGTTCATGTACAGGAAGGGAGAGAGAAAAAAGTTGAACAAGTCGCTATGTTGGGTAAAAAGAGACGGTGTGTGCGTACGTGTTAAGTAGAAAGACAGAGAAATCGAGTAAATTGCCATGTTGAAAAAGATGACACGGTGTACATATATATATATATATATATATATATATGTATAAAGCCGGAAAGCGACAGGACTGTGCGTACGTAAGATTTTCTCATGTTTTGTGTGCTGTTGTGCATGTATGTATATATGAATGTATACATATGTATGGGTATACATAAGAGGAGATAGGGAACCGTGCACGCACGATAAAATTGACAGACAAATGTACGACGATACGAAGTAAAGTAAAATTTGAATCTACATATATGTGTACATGTATGTAGACGTATATGTAGAAGAAATGCGTGCGCAGAGTTTGAATAAATTTACGACGGTATAGACAGAGATAAAAAAAATGGTAAATTCACGTGACGAATAATTATTGAATATTTAAAAAAAAAAAAATGAACCTGGGTTTTTTTGTTTACTTTATTAAAGTTAATACTTCTTTTCGCGCGCCTCGAAAATTTGCTGGGCATAAAAATCCAAGTTGCCGTCACGTTAAATTTCAATATGTGTTGTGTACGTGTCACCCTATCTGCGCTTGCATACACAACTAAGTTATAAGGATGAGAGAGATAGGGAACACTATACTTCACCAAGCAGCCTAGATTAGAGAGAGAAAGAAAAAGTATAGTATATATTACGCACTACACAAGCTAAGTGTAGGAGGTGAAAGAGAAGGCACATTGACACATCAGCGTATAAATCGTTGTGTATATGCTGTTTAAGTATCGGGTTACCACATGAGCGTTTAGTATATATAGAGTGCGCACTCATACGCAAATACATCTTCAACGGCTACTTCATGATTTTTATTCTAATGCGTTGATCATTAAAAACTTCCTGTATGTTTGTATTATGGATGTATTATGTATGTATGAGCACTAAATATATACATATATATTAAAGCGGGCTTGACTTTATTCACGGTCGCCAGGTAATATTTTAATTACCGAATTTAAATTTACTTCATTAATTTAATCTATTACATGCATATACAAGGTGCATACAGCAATATTATAAAAAAAAATTATATTTATCGACGATCTCCTCCAGTGCAATACTCTTGGAGATGCGATAATTTATAATTTTTTTTACGTGTGGAGGAGAGGGTAATGTGATAAAAGTTATTATCGACGACTCCATTGAGTGCAATACTCTAAAGAGTGCGATAATAAACTTTTTTATTGTACGAAATATGTAGAAAAGTGTTTAAATCGACGACATCTTTGAGTGCAATACTCTTAGATGTGCGATAAATAACACTTCTATTTAATGCAAAATGAATAAACAAATTATTATCGACGACATATCCAAGTGCAATATTCTTCAATGTGCGATAATTAATTTGTTTAGTATTTATATGAAAAATGATTAATGAGATGAGATGAGTTATACTTTTATCAATAACTTTTTGAACACAGTCTCATTTAAATTTGAAATACTTAATCTTTTTATTAAAAAATTAAGAAAATATATATTTTGCAAAGATTTACAAGTTACTTAGTACTTTAAGACAGAATGCTTAAATCTTATACTTCTGACAGTATAAGATCGAATGAATATAGTATCCGTGTTAGGTGTTACATGGTCGAACATCTAAAAGATGATGAGAGAGCTTGCTTGGATTCACGCTCTTTTATATTATTTCATAAACCTTCTATGAGGTTCCATTTCTTATTGAAGAATTATATTTTAGGAAATAGAATGTTCCATAACATTTATTTTATATATTTACAAAAGAAACATTTAATTAAGATAGATATATTAGTAAAAGAAACATTCTATTTCCTTTACATTTCAATAGACTATTTTTTATAGTTAATTTTATTATTTATTAATTAAAAAAACTAATATTTTAATTCATATTTTTAAACTTCAAATAGAGTAATCATTTTTATACCTATTATATAAATAGAATGTTCTATTTATATATACACAATTATTTTTAGAAAGTTACATTTTATTATTAACAATCAAATATTGATAATACTTTTTATTAAAAGAAATAGAACATTCTATTTCTATAATCATTTTACTATATCTATATATATACATTTGAGTTATCTTATCGACCTCAGTAGGTAACTATAAAGTCCTACTTATACTTTTCATGTGATTTAAAGTTATTATAACTAAAAATCATTCTATTTTATAGATAATGGCAAATTATTTATGAAATATTTATATCAAATTTAATAATTATACCCAGAATCAATATAAGCCGTTACAATATATATACAAGGGGGGGTACCCCCCTGCTCGCTCCGCTCGCCAACCCCCTATTTGTTATTTAAGTTACATTATCTTTTTTTTTTATTTTTATTGAATGTAAAAAATATAAGTATTAAAATATATTAAGTAATACTTAAAAATATATTCAACTATTTATTACAAACCTATTTTTGTTTTCTTTATTTATATGATGTTATATAATAAAAGTTGTTATTGTTTATATAAAACCAATTTTCATAAATACTAATATCTTATGAATGTCCATAGCATTGATAAATTTTTGTTTTTTTACCTAAATTATTAAATTTATGAAGTTTGTATCATAAATACATTTCTATATTTTCCACACCACCTAGTATTTTTAAATACCGAGGTATTTATGTAAACGCGTTTTTTTTAGTGGTTTTTCCAGGAGGCCTATTTTTACTCACATTTTTAAAAAATGTTTTTTTTTTAAATAATGAAAAAAAAATAATTTTTTCATTTATATATTAAAAATAAAAAATAACATCTTTTAAATATGTTTGCCGAAATATAAAATATTAGAAATAATACGTATATTAAATTTAATATATTCAAATATACAAAAAAATATTACTTATACTTACTATTAAACAGTATTTAGAAATTCAAAAATTTTATAAATTTAGAATATTTAAGAAATTGTGCCTGTTTTTATTATGTCTAGAAATTTTGAAAACAGAAATTAAAAAAATTTTTATGTATTATCCTTTTTTTTGTCAATATGCTTAGAATATTTTCATCTTTTTGTTCTCATTTTTGTAAATATTGTAAAATTATTTGATATAATTGTTTATAAAATTTTATATAATTATTTACTTACTTTTATAAATAAAAAATAATATTTCTGGAAAATACTGCTTGGAATTTTTATATGTAATATTTATTATATATGCATAATTCATCCATATATTTTGTATAAAAATAAATAATTTTTTTATTATTTATATTTGTAGTTAATAGTGTATAACATTTAAAAATTGAAAATATTAAATTTAAATTTTTAAAAATATAATTAAAAAAATTTTTTAATATAAATTTATATTATAAAAAATATAATACCTCTTTTAATGTTTTTATATTATATAAACTGATCATAATTTTTAATTTATAAACCAAATTTTTTTTACTGCAAATGAATATTTTATTATTATAAAAAATAATTTTATAATTATGAATTTTCAAGTAAAATATTATTTACGTGATTTTCTATATGCCTTTTTAAATGATCATTTCTTGAAAATTTTTTATTACAAATAAAGCATGTAAATTTCTGTTTCCTATGCTTGGCTAATATATGTCTTATTAAATTAGATTTTGTACTAAAATTTTTTTCACAATAAATACATTATTCCTCTTTTTGTTCGTGAATTCTTTCATGTCTTCTAATATTTTTAATTTTAATAAATAAGCCACATGTTCTACAACTTATAGTTTTAATATTAATTCGATTTATATGCATTTTTAATAATTCAGATGTAGAATAAGAATTTTTGCATAACGGGTATTGAAATACATCCATTTTTCCTATTAATAATAAGTTTGAATATTAATTTTCATTAAATAATAATTTCATAAAAAACTTGGGAAACATTTTAATTATATTATATATCATGGGAATTTATAATTTTATCTAAGTTTAATTTTATTCTGTTTCTATTATATTTAAAAAAAAAAAATATAATAAGCATAACATATTTAATAATTTACATCAATGACTTTTTAGGGGTCCACCTTTGCTTTATTTGACATTTTCATTGATTGCAATTTTCTAATGTGAAAGAAAGAGGAAGAGAAAGAATCTACTTACTCTTTACTTAGCTGCCTACCCGACACTGAAGTGGCTTTTGCTGATCGCTTGCCCTACGCACGCACTTATCTTTACATTGAAAAATTTGTTAGCTTTTGTCGACAAAAATCGCATTATGAGTGGCGCGACTCACGAAACAGCTACCACTTCGATATTTTCGACTAATTACTTTCTGACAGCTATGCAGAAACTGTTTCATCTTTCAATTTAATTTAAAACAAGTTTTACAAAAGAAAAAAATCTTTAATTTTGGTAAAATAAAAATAAAATACCCTTCAAGTGAATCAAATTTACACAACAAAATGAAATTTAACAATCAATTTATCGTTAAAATTAAATAAAATGAATTAATAAAAATGATAAAAATTTAAATAATTTATTTATTGAAAATTTCCGTCCAAACAATGTTATCTATTTTTGATGTATCATTTCAATTATTTTGAATATAAATATTATTAAAAGTTTTACATCTTGACAAAGCAACGTATAATTGACCATGTGAAAACAATGGTCTTCTTATAAATAAGCCTACGGTATCGAAACTTTGACCTCGTGATTTATTTATAGTTATTGCAAATGCTAATATAATTGGAAATTGTTTTCTGTAAAGAATAAATGGTAATAAAGAATTATTTCTTGTATTTAAAGTAATTTTTAGAATAAAAACTTTATTTCCACTTTTATCGCCTGTTATTATTTCAGCTTCAATGTTTATATAAATTTATAATTTTCAATCGTGTACCATTACATAATCCTTCCGATATACTTAAATTTTTTAACAACATTACTATAGCATTGACTTTTAAATTATGAGGTGGTAAATCTTCTTTAATTTCATTTAAAAATTTTATTTGGTAATTCAAATAAATGTTAACATCAGTTTGATCAACACCTTTATGCGTAGCGTAATCAATACTATAATATGTTTCAGTTTTTTCATTTAATAAATTTAATTTTATTTAAATTATTAATATCTTCATTATGAGGAGCTAATATAATTTTTTCTTTGCAACAATTTTTATTAATATTAGAATAAATTTTAGAACAAATATCGTTAGTTTGTAATTTGTTTGGAATTATGAAAGGGTTTATTTTGCCATCACCAATTTGTAATAGAAATGTAGCAAATTTTTCATTTTAAGATCGAATATTTTTTGTTAATTTTAATATACTAAAAAATTGCCATAAATATGAATTTATTGTTTCTTCTATGATTGAAGTTCTATTTCTATGTTTAACAACTAGTAAAATTTGTCGAAAATCACCACCTGAAATAATTAATTTTCCATTAAAAAGAAAATTATTATTACAAACATCTTTTAATGTATTATTAACTATTTCTAATGCTTTTTTTGGAATCATTGATGCTTCGTCGCATATTATTATATCAGCTTCTCTTAATTTTTCTTATTTGATTCTTATTCTAAAAATGCATTTTTAATTGTATTTAAATTTAAAGGTAATCTAAAAGTCTCATGACTAGTCATTCCTTTAGGTAATAAAGTAAATGCAACACCAGTCCAAGCCATAGACAAAATTTTTTTATGTATTGATATAAAATAAAATATTAAAGTCTTATATAAAAAAGTTTTTCCTGTTCCTCCAGGACCATCAATAAAATATATTCTGTTATTATCTTTTTCAGTTAAAATTTCAAAAATTAATTCTTGTTCATCATTTAATTTATTATACATTAATTTAAATTTTTTTTTGCTTTCTATTTCATCATGATGATTATTGTTCAAAGTAATTAAATTTATTTTTGGTTCAGGTAAACCAAAATCTTTACAAGACATATGTTCATTAATAAAAATATTATTAAGTTCAAATAAAGCATTATTTTCTTCATTTCCATTAAAATCTTCAACAAAATAATTAGTAGTGGAGGTTGGCGCGCTTGCGCACAGGGGGCTTGCGGAATTTTCATTTTACCATATTTGATGTCATTTATTCTTTTAAGGGAATGTAAAATACCGACATTACAGTTTTCCAAATTTTCGATTCTTAATCCAAAAGTTTTAAAAATATCTCTATATTACAGCCTTTCATTTTTACTAATAAGAAGCCTAATATAGAGATATTTCGGAAAATTTTTGAATAAAGATTAAAAATTTGAAAAACTGCAATGTCGGTAACTATGTGTAAATCATATACCTTATTACATCCCCTTAAGCAATGATTGTAAATTTTATAAAATTTATCATAAAAATTATTAACTTAATATGTTTGTTCTATATATTTAAAGTAAAAGCAGTAGGTGCAAACAATAAAAATTAGCAAGAAGCTTCTTAAATGATGGGATTTAAATGAAATTGAGGATCAAAGAGGATGAGCTAAGGAGCAGCTGAGGAAGAGCAACAAAAACGTAAAATAACGTAAAATAACACAAAAAAAAGTAAAATTTGAGGATTTACCTGAGGAGGAGTAAAAATGACCTAAAATAACGTAAAAATAACGGAAAAAAGTGATGGATTTTTTGAGGAAGAGAAAGGGAAGAGAAAATGAAGGCATGAGAAAATTCAAAAGAAGAGAAAAAGAAGAGGGAAGGAAGGGAAAAGGAAAAGGAAAAGAAGAGGAACAAATATCGTAAAATAAGGTAAAAAAAGGGGAAAAAGGAGGATCAAAATTAGATAAGAGGACGAGGAAAAAAAGAGAAGGGGAGGACCTTGGTCGTAAAAAGTTTCCTTACAACTATATAAATATATATATATATATATATATATACAGTGGGGTTCAATAAAAAAAAGCCACCCTTGAGAAAAAAAGTACCAATTAAAAAATTTTATATCTCAACAAAAAAGGGTCGTACAGAACTCTACGACCACTCGATTTAAACGAATTTGTAAGGACTTTTTAATGGTGTATTGGCAATTTAATTTTGAGTACTTGTCTGGAAAATATTACGACTTAAAAATAGAAAAAAAATTTTCTATTCGCCTGTGTTTAAATTTGAATCATCTTTCGGAAAATGATGATAGAAAAATTTTACACGGATAGTTCTAAAGGTATTTTGCTCAACTTAAAATTTTTTTTATAGTTTTTTTTCTAGGTTCAAAATTGACCGAGATTTAGTGATTTTTGTTGAAAAAAAGGTTTTTTTTTATTTTTTTGATATCTGCTTAATGAGAGAAGATATAAAAAAATGGCAAATAAAAAACAAGTGTATTTTTGTTTGTAGAATAACCTTCAATTTTTTCAAAATGTTTTGTGCATTTTAATTATTTTCATATTATTGCGGTACTCTTATAAGAGTATGGTATGCATGTATATAAGAATACCGCAACAATATAAAAAAAATTGAAATGCACAAAAAATACCTTGAAAACTAGCCATGTGAAATTTTTCTACTATCATTTTCCGAAAGATAATTCGAATTTAAACACAGGCAAATAAAAAAATTTTTTTCTATTTTCAAGTCGTAATATTTCCCAGATAAGTACTTAAAATTAAATTGCTAATACACCATTAAAAAGTCCTTACAAATTCGTTTAAACCGAGTGGTCGTAGAGTTCTGTACGACCCTTATTTGTTGAGATACAAAATTTTTTAATTAGTACTTTTTTTCACAAGGGTGGCTCTTTTTTATTAGACCCCACTGTGTATATATCTGTACATATAGATATATATATATATATATATATATATATATATATATATATATATATATACATATATAGTGCTCATACATACATAATACATCCATAATACAAACATACAGGAAGTTTTTAATAATTAACGCATTAGAATAAAAATCATTAAGTAGCCGTTGAAGATGTATTTGCGTATGAGTGCGCACTCTATATATACTAAACGCTCATGTGGTAACCCGATACTCAAACAGCATATACACAACGATTTATACGCTGATGTGTCAATGTGCCTTCTCTCTCACCTCCTACACTTAGCTTGTGTAGTGCGTAATATATACTATACTTTTTTTTTCTCTCTCTAATCTAGGCTGCTTGGTGAAGTATAGTGTTCCCTATCTCTCTCATCCTTATAACTTAGTTGTGTATGCAAGCGCAGATAGGGTGACACGTACACAACACATATTGAAATTTAACGTGACGGCAACTTGGATTTTTATGCCCAGCAAATTTTCGAGGCGCGCGAAAAGAAGTATTAACTTTAATAAAGTAAACAAAAAAACCCAGGTTCATTTTTTTTTTTTTTAAATATTCAATAATTATTCGTCACGTGAATTTACCATTTTTTTTATCTCTGTCTATACCGTCGTAAATTTATTCAAACTCTGCGCACGCATTTCTTCTACATATACGTCTACATACATGTACACATATATGTAGATTCAAATTTTACTTTACTTCGTATCGTCGTACATTTATCTGCCAATTTGATCGAGCGTGCACGGTTCCCTATCTCCTCTTATGTATACCCATACATATGTATACATTCATATATACATACATGCACAACAGCACACAAAACATGAGAAAATCTTACGTACGCACAGTCCTGTCGCTTTCCGGCTTTTTATATATATATATATATATATATATATATATATGTACACCGTGTCATCTTTTTCAACATGGCAATTTACTCGATTTCTCTGTCTTTCTACTTAACACGTACGCACACACCGTCTCTTTTTACCCAACATAGCGACTTGTTCAACTTTTTTCTCTCTCCCTTCCTGTACATGAACGTGCGGCGCAGACGAACGCACGACACCATTACTTCAACTCCTCTAATAAAAAAAAAAACGAAAAAACACCGCAACTAAGTCTTTCTCCACTTACCCGGAGTCATCTCCATTTTCTCATTCTGTCTTCCACTTTTTTCCGCCATTTCCGTCGTCTACTCCAGGAGCTAATGGATAGAAAAAGAGATGTATGCAACAAAAGAAACTTGACCTGCTCACACCAGAACCAGCAGTTCAAAACGCTCTGGGCGCATAACTTGTTAAAGTTTTATTATTTTTAATAAGCGCACTTAACAAAATAATCACACTCTGTTCTACAAAACAAAAAGAAAAGCTTTATTTCATTTAATATAGATATTAATACAGGACCGAACTAAAACTTGATGTTGTCTCTTTAACAAAAGATATCCAACTGACTAACGACGCTGACAGACGAGACACGACTTTTTGATGTTTTTATAAAACCACCAAACATAGCCAACAGGTGGTGATACTAGTATGAGTGTGCTCATATTCAACAAAAAAATCAATAAAAATTTTAAAAATTAAATTTAAAATAATTCTTGAAATTTTAAAAATTTGTGATAATTATATCATTATAGACTTGATAAATAAAAAAAATTTAAATCTCTTAAAAAAACTTTTTGGGGATTGATTACTGATCTATTAATTTTTGAATTAAGCAATAAAAAAATTATTTCTTATACTGTTTTAATTAGATTAGCTAAGGATTTGCGAAAAATCTTAAAATAGCAAAATTAACAAACAAGTCAATGAAAAGTTTATCCTGCTATTTTCTTTATAAAAACAAAACTAAATAAGATAGGGTAAAAAACTTGTTGAAGCTTATTCCGCAGTAAATTATTTATTAAGAAAAGGAAGTAAACCAAAATCTGATGGCGGGACAAAAAAAAGTGTTCTGTGCCCTTTTGATTATTCTTACTCTCAAGTAGCATGTTATATTTTCACATTTAAAGTATTGAAAATAAAATTAATATGATTAACGTCACAGTTTCCGAGAGTAAAAGTGCTTTTTATAAATTAAATTATGTATGTTTATAGGTCCAACAGCCCAAGCATTGTCTTTAACACAGCAATCAACATCGATTAAAGAGTCACATTTTAGCTCACAAAGTTTGGGGATACTTTATATTAGTACATGAAGAAACTATGAGGGACAAAACGATAAAAGCACTATAAATATCATGACTCCAGAGATTGTGGAAGCTTTTGATAAAGCTTAACTCTGATAGGCATGCTGTCTTTTTTACTGACCTCTTTGCTAACGCATTGAACATTAATTTTAATACTTTGATCCTTAATCGTAAATCCATCAGTATAGCAAGGGCTGAAATAACGAAGACACAATGTGAAAAAATGAAGCAATTTATTTAAAATATTTCAGTCACTTATTGGTATGGCAAACTCATTTTGGATAATATAGCTTGCAAAAAGATAAATTGATTGCCAATTTAGGTATCTAGTCATAAATTCACAAAAATTATAAATTTACCAGCATTACAAGACAAAAAAGCAAGTACAATGGCTTGAGCGATTTATGCATCTTTAAAAGATTGAGGATTGACAGAATCAACGAACGCACTGTGCTCTGATATTACAAATTCAAATTTAGGATACAAAGGCATTTGGGGACTACATGATAAAACTCTGAATTTTTTTATAAACAGTCTAAGTTTAAACTTTTTTACAAGGTTCAATTCGAACAATGAGTTTTTGAAACATGAATTACCTGTTGTAATTTAAAGGAGAATTATCCTTCGTTTATAGAATGTTGTGAAAAATTAAAAAACCTTATTGTGGTGAATGATTGTGCAGAAAGGGCAGTTCATTAAGCTGAAGAGTATGTGAATATCTGATCTCAAGATCAGAAGATCAGAAACAATACTTATTCCAATTTATTGATAAAAGTAGAAAAAACGTACTAGCTAGTTCTGATAAAAACAATTGATGAAGAAATTGAGAGCTAAATAATGAAATAACGAAAATAAATATATTTTTGTGAATATATTGTTTTTTATTTGGAAGCAGCTAAACTAAAAACTCAAAACTTGTTCACCTCTGTTTATAAGCAATCAATCTTAAAACATGTTCATCTCTATTTATAAGCAATTGATTTTGAAAAAATTAATAATATTTCATATCACAGGGATCAAAACTAAGTCGTCTAATTTCAATGAAAGATCGATTAGAAAAGTTCATGTTTGGACCAAACAGTGAAGTACTGAGTTTACAAATCGGAGATTCGATGTTCACGCACGAGTTCCGTCACCTTTTTCAATAATAAAAATCATAACATATTCTTTTAAGGATGGAGTTTGAAACAATCGGAAAAAAAATTAAAATGGTATATAAAATATAAATTTTAGCGATTTTAAAACAATTAATAGATTGATTTCAAAAAAGTTTTGGAGAGTCAAAAATGTAAAGTGTAGTCCAAAGTAAAAAAAAGCCTAAAAATCCGGGTACCCTGTTCACAGATTTTATCTTCCAATTTTCTTATCAACTAGAAATCGCCATATCTGGGTAGTGAAAGGCACCTAAAAACTCTTTAAAATAATGAAATTGGAGGTCTTAAATCCTTCTTTTTGATACACTAAATTATTTTAGCCTCCAATGTTAATAAATCCAAAAAACCGTAAAAATAATTACATTTTTGTGAGTTTTTAGAAAAGGGTACCCCCGTTAAGATAGTCAATTTTGCCTTGACCCTGAAATTTTTGTTTGACCTTGTAATTTTGTTCTGGATAAAAAAAAATAGTTTTTGTCATATTTGCAGATCGCGCCTCTTCCCCCCCTGTCCACAGCATGGAAAAAATGAATTTTTTACTATTTATTTTTTTTCTCCGCATCTAGTCAGTAAAAAAACCCCAAGAAAATTGTGCTTATAGCCTAAATGGTTACAAATCATGTCCAATTTTTTCATAAAGATTTGATGATGCCATATAATTTAAAAGGATGAAAAAAAAATTCAAGCCCTTCCTATTTCTACTGGAAATGTGGTACAGGGCCAATTCTTGCAAAAAACTTTTACTTTGTTTAAAATTACTTGCCTGAATTTTTTCAGATATTTCCTGTTTGGTACGCCATAGTTAAAAATGCAAAAAACTCATTTTTTCGACGTTTTTGGCTGATTGTAGCTCATTTGCAGACTTTGTATTATTATTTATATTATGAAATTGTATTCTAGAACTTTATTCATGAATTTAATTATTTAATCAAGTCAGAAAAATAAGATTTACAAATATTAGCACCATATTTTTGAACAAATCCACATTTTAGATTAGGTATTTAAACACTTCTTTCATGATTTTGTTGATATTTCACTACTTTATATTGAGTACGGTTAAAATATCAACTTGAGATTTCATATGAATTTAGATTTCATAAGAAAAACTTATCAATACAAACATTATCATCATGATTTAATAATATGAACCTCGACTTTAGCATTTTTAACACTATGCAATCTAAATCTGCACTTAAATCATACTTTTGCGAGAGCTATGTGGTCTATTTTTATACCGTGTAAAAAAAATGTGAGCATGCGAGTACATTAAAATCTTGTTTACATGTCTCATATTAATATTACAATATTAAATATATTTTTGTTAAAAGCGCATATTATTCGCAATTATTTTATGACAATTGTAATCGTTTTAAAGATGATAAATAAAGTTTGCACTTATGTCATGTATTGTATTATATTATCTCCATTGATATAGGCACGAATCCAGTAACGTAACTCAAGTAACAATCGCTAGGCTGGAAGTTATAGTCTTTACTCAGTTCTCAGATATCTATCTATGTTTTGACTCTTTTTCCATAAGAAGAACAAGGATAGAATATTTGAGAACTGAGTAACAACTACAACTTCTAGCCTTAGAATTGAGTTGGGTCTATGAATTCGAGCCATGAAATAACATTATGGCCCGAATTCATAGTCGTGTCTTGAGTATTAAGCATGATTTGAAACTTAAGTTTCGTTACTTGAGTATCAGCTGTTACTTCAATTGAGTGCTACATGAAGAGGTTATCACAGTTAGTTATGAAACAAAATCACACAAATAAGATAGTAGTCGGTAAGGATGTAACACTCAATTGAATCAACAGCTGATGCTTAAGTAAAGATACTTAATTTTTAAGTCATACTTAATACTGAAGACACGACTATGAATTTGGGCCTAAGTTCGGGCCAAAGAAAAGTAACATGTAAAATATTCTGTAAATAGAATAATGAATATTAGTATTGAAACAGTATCACGAATATTATTATAAAAAATTAAATCCTATATTTATTAATTTTATATATTAAGTAAGGATTTATTTCTAACGAAATTGTAGTTTAAGACGATAATATTATTTCATGGGTTATATTACAATATTAGAATAACATTGTATAATAAAAATTGATTCGATATTAAATGGTTCATTACAATTATTATTGTAGATGTTTAAAAAGATCTTTCGATAAAACATTAGGGCAAAATATTCGAATTGTAATTTGTATATGGTTAAGATAATGGATCCAGAACCTTTAATAATGTATAGGGCTATTACACGCTAGGAAAAAAACAGGGAACAGATATAAGAAATACATTACTTCTATATCTATATATATGAGGAATAGCGAATTGTTGCTAGGAACAACGTGCTCATTTCTCATATATATATATATATATATATATATATATATATATATATATATATATGGCGCTTTTTCAAACAGTATTGTCTCTGATAGTCGCACGATTAATACCATAAAAACAAATTAAATTAGATACAAAATACTATTTTTTTATTTTTTTTCTTAAGAGCAGGCCGGATTCGCTGTCCTTGTCTAATTGGCATTTTTGTTATTTACTCAAGTATTAATCGGTGTATCTGCAAATTGAAGGTTATGCGCAATAGATATTATTATTACAAATATTTATACACAAGAAAAAAAAATCTATCGCTTTGTTTTTGAGAAAAGTAAGGAACGCGAAAATATTATAAACATAATCTTTTACTTCGGCGTTCCTTACTTTTCTCAAAAACAAATCGGTAGATTTTTTTTTTCTTGTGCATAAATATTCATAATAATAATATCTATTGCGATCAACCATTATTTTGAAGATACACAGATTAATACTTGAGTAAATAACAAACAACTCAATTGTTACTCGGTCGGTATCAGGTTCTACTCCGGCCTGCCGTTAAATTAGTGATTAGGAAAAAATTCAAACTGCAACTAAAAGGATTTTCAAAAATCTAATATTCATTACAGATGTTTTTTCTGTTACGAGACTTTTTAATAAAGTTACAAGTGATCGTATATATTGTTAAGCAAGTGAACAATCAAATTTGAATCAAAATTATTTAAATAATTCAAATATTTTTTTTCGAATTTCTTTAAAAAACTAAAATTTATTTTTAGGAAAATGATGATAATACCTATAATAATATTTCAAACGTAATCGTTAATAAAATTTTCACTTTTAATGTTTCAATTGTTTATAACTTAATTAAAAAGCGTCAAAACAAAAAAAATCGTCAGAGTTAAATTTTTAATTTATTTAAATTCTCTTCATTTATGTTTAAATTTTTTAGCAATTATTAAAAAATATGGAACAAAAAAATTTATTTTTCAATTAGAAATTTTTACAAATTTTAGAAAAGGATAAAATTTCATCCACTTTAATTTACTTTTTTTGATTGTTTTCGTGTCACAAGTAGAACAAGAGATAATACTATTTGAATGAGCGCTTTTCATCTAAATTATTTCTTGTAAATTTCTGACGGTTGACTGAGGTTAGTTGTCAGTAGGGGAACGTAGGCAAATCGCAAATAAATTGACAAATAAAAGCCGTGTCGTCACGCTGCTTAAACCTAAAGTGTAGAATAGTCTTACGAATTTTTTTCGTCATTGATTAATTAAAATTGCTGGTAGATATACTGAAAAGCTTAATTCAAATATTTTAACATGCTCACAGTAAAATTAATGATTTTCAAGTGATTAAGATTTAGGGCTCGATTCAAAGTTTCAAGAAAAACATTGACTCAACTATAGTTTAGAATTGCAATTATAATTCACATATGCACTGTGCATTTTTTTAATATTTTAAAAAAACTATGAAAAAAAATATTTATTATATTTTTGGCAATTATTGAATTAAGTTTTAAATTTGCATAAAAAAGATTATAATAATAAGCAATTCCCGTATTAAATATAATAATTATTATATACTACTATAAGTTTTTATATATACTATGATTATTTTAAATATTTAGTTAAATGTTCAACTATTTTCATTTCTGCTACTTTTTTTAATATTTATCAAATTAGGCTTTTTATATTTACAGTATATTATGATGTACAAATATAATAAAAATAATAAATTTAGTTGGAATCAATAAAATATGCTTATTTTCCAACGTCATAATTTTGATTTTTGACTAATAGTTTATTTGCCGACTTAAAGATTTGTTACTAATTTTAAGTAATTAGTGTATGTATAACATATGATAGTCATTGTACTGCATGAAATAATTAAGAATCCTTTATGTTTTTAACCTATGATTTGACAATATTATAAAGATTTGTAATTGTCAGTAGTAATAATCGATTTACCATATTTTTGTTATAATGTTAAAGATTTTTGTTAATTCAATGGTTTAATAAAACTAACCTAAAACAAAATGAATATATATATGTTTATTTTATTTTAGGTAAATAAATTCATTTAATCTAGATTGAAAATTAAATTCTTCATGTATTATGCAAGCAGATCAAATAAGCCTGTTGATATCCTTAAGAACCTAAGAGGCAATACGTGATCTGAGGTATAATTACTTGAATGAGAAAGTCCTACTGGAAATAACAGAGAAAAATGTGATTTTTGTCACTAAGTCTAATTTGAAATATAAACTAGGTACCTTAAATTTAATTAAATTCTAAATCACAAATTTTTATTTATTTTATTAAAAATATATGTGATTATATCTGTGTTCAGTATATTACAAGTGAAATCAAATAAAGTTTAGAAAAAAACCAGGTGTGGCAGTCGTGGGGACTGATCGACAGAAGTTCTTCTTTTGATTTATTATCAGTCTTGCTTGTCATAGAATGAACAATTTTCTGTCACGATTTGCTTAAAAATATATTTTATATTAAATTATTATGTATACGCACAATAAATTATTAACTCATGAAGTAAAATAATGGTAGTTCTGGGTAAAGAGAAGGCCCCCTAAATATATTTGTAACTTACTAAACTACATAGAAGCATGCAGGAATTGTTTGAATATTAAGCAAATAATGATAATAATATAAAAACAATAAATGTATTAAAATTTTTCAATGATTTGATAAAAAAAACTTTATAAACAATATATATGTTTACCCAATACAAATTTGTAACTCATGAAGTAGTCTAGGCGCCCAGAGGGTTTCGTATGAAGTAAGAGGTCCCACCAAGCAAGTAGGTGATTTATATGTATTTGGAGCCACTGAATCCAAATTCGCAACTTGCTTTTCGCGCAAGTGGTCTAGTAATTTGTTATAAGCAAATTAATTGTTTAAATGGCTATAGTTTATGAACTACAATAGATGCAGTAATTTTCTCTGCGAAAACTTGTTCTTTAATAGAAAAACCAAAAAAAATAATTTTTGTTGCATGTCGATTCGATAATTAGAACCAGAGATATGGCAAATATATTGCTTAAAAACATAGAGACGTAGCGCAAGCGCGGAACGCCCTGGTAAAAAATCTTATAACTCGACTACTAATTAATATTTTTTGAAGTTCAACATGTGTTTAAAAAATGTCAGAGTCTCAGCTTTAATGATAAATTATTATATATTACTTTTAAATGTTGATAAACAAGCTAGAATGATTCGAAGCAGAAAAAATTTTCAATTTTTCAGAATTTTGTTTGTTTATAACGAAATAATATAGGTTAGCGAACAAAATATTTAATTGTCTTTAAGCGGTTGGTATTTACTATTCGACGGTGACGTGGTTTAACAAAATTATACTTATCAATAATTCCAAACGGTATCAGTTACAAACTAAAGGAAATATAGACTATTTACAGGTTATGAGATTTTATTGACCTCTTTGTGGCGGTCGGTACTTATTTTTACCGGTGACGCGGTTTTTAACAATCTTACTATTAATAAGTTCCGAACGGTATCGGTTACAAACTAGAATTAAAGGAAGATAATAAACTATATACAGGCTACGATATTATCGACGGTTGGCACGGTTAGAATCTACTTTACCGGCGGTAGATAATACGAGCGGTGTCTCTGTGACATTCGGTACAGGCTTAAGATACAGGCTGGTGTCAGAGGGAGACAGGAAAGGTTACCTCCAAGTCTTAACATAGACATGGAGGGGATGTACTAGTCGTGCGTACTCGCATCGACTAGCGGAGCTTGGGAAACTGGGCGAGTAATTATAAATTTCATAAAAAATAATTATCAAAATAAATGCGGAATCGTTTGCAGATTTTGCAATATGCATTAAAATAATTGTGGAAACAATGGTTTTCGAGAAAATTAAAATAATGTATTTTAGGATCCTAAAAAAAGAAAATACGGGTACTGCTTACAAATCGTGCGTAAACATAATAAAAATCATTGGAATCGATTGCAATTTAATTGCGGATTCCATAGATGTTTTCATAATTAGCGTAACCCGTGTAATTATAGAGAAGATAATTTTTTCTAATATTCATTTACTATTACCCCCACCAGCCGCACCGTATAAATCAAATAATCATGAATTTTAATAAAAATAATATTTAAACAATTGTGGAATCGTTTGCAGATTTTGCAATATGCATTAAATTAATTGTGGAAACAATGGTTTTCGAGAAAATTAAAATAATGTATTTTAGGATCTTAAAAAAAGAAAATACGGCTACTGCTTACAAATCGTGCATAAATATAATAAAAATCATTGGAATCGATTGCAATTTAATTGCGGATTCCATAGATATTTTCATAATTAGCGTAACTCTTGTAATTATAGAGAAGATCATTTTTTTTAATATTCATTTACTATTACCCCCACCAGCCGCACCGTATAAATCAAATAATTATGAATTTTAATAAAAATAATATTTAAACAATTGTGGAATCGTTTGCAGATTTTGCAATATGCATTAAATTAATTGTGGAAACAATGGTTTTCGAGAAAATTAAAATAATGTATTTTAGGATCCTAAAAAAAGAAAATACGGCTACTGCTTACAAATCGTGCATAAATATAATAAAAATCATTGGAATCGATTGCAATTTAATTGCGGATTCCATAGATATTTTCATAATTAGCGTAACCCGTGTAATTATAGAGAAGATAATTTTTTCTAATATTCATTTACTATTACCCCCACCAGCCGCACCGTATAAATCAAATAATCATGAATTTTAATAAAAATAATATTTAAACAATTGTGGAATCGTTTGCAGATTTTGCAATATGCATTAAATTAATTGTGTGAAACAATGGTTTTCGAGAAAATTAAAATAATGTATTTTAGGATCCTAAAAAAAAGAAAATACGGCTACTGCTTACAAATCGTGCATAAATATAATAAAAATCATTGGAATCGATTGCAATTTAATTGCGGATTCCATAGATATTTTCATAATTATTTAAATGAATTCATGTTAGAATTATTTAAACTTTAGCTAACTGTTTTTAAAAGAACATTTTAAAAATAAATAATAATAGTAAATAAATGATAAAAAAATTATTTTCTTTATAATTACGAGGGTTACGCTAATTATGAAAACATCTATGGAATCCGCAATTAAATTGCAATCGATTCCAATGATTTTTATTATTTTTATCCATGATTTGTAAGCAGTAGCCATATTTTCTTTTTTTTAGGATCCTAAGATATATTATTCAATTTTTCTCAAAATTAATTATTCCCACAATTATTTTAATGCATATTGGAAAATCTGCAAGCGATTCCACAATTGTTTAAATATTATTTTTATTAAAATTCATAATTATTTAATTTATACGGTGCGGCTGGTGGGGGTAATAGTAAATGAATATTAAAAAAAATTATCTTCTCTATAATTACAAGAGTTACGCTAATTATGAAAATATCTATGGAATCCGCAATTAAATTGCAATCGATTCCAATGATTTTTATTATATTTATGCACGATTTGTAAGCAGTAGCCGTATTTTCTTTTTTTAGGATCCTAAAATACATTATTTTAATTTTCTCGAAAACCATTGTTTCCACAATTAATTTAATGCATATTGCAAAATCTGCAAACGATTCCACAATTGTTTAAATATTATTTTTATTAAAATTCATGATTATTTGATTTATACGGTGCGGCTGGTGGGGGTAATAGTAAATGAATATTAGAAAAAATTATCTTCTCTATAATTACACGGGTTACGCTAATTATGAAAACATCTATGGAATCCGCAATTAAATTGCAATCGATTCCAATGATTTTTATTATGTTTACGCACGATTTGTAAGCAGTAGCCGTATTTTCTTTTTTTAGGATCCTAAAATACATTATTTTAATTTTCTCGAAAACCATTGTTTCCACAATTATTTTAATGCATATTGCAAAATCTGCAAACGATTCCGCATTTATTCTAATAATTATTTTTTATGAAATTTATAATTACTCGCCCAGTTCCCCAAGCTGACTAGCGGAGGTCCTACCCCGACCAAGAAGGTGGTGGTAGTTGTCAGGAATCAGTGTCGGGCAATTCCACCCTTACACTGTCGGAGAGGTTGGAGGCTAACGTCGGGTGATCATACCCTTACGTAGCTAGAGACAGGAATACGGGTGAAGGTAACTCCCACTGTGTCGAGCAATCCCACTCTTACACAATGGAAGGGGAGAAGAGTCCAATGCTGGCTCGGCGGCTCGCTTATATATGCTACGGAGCTCGCTATTCCCGTTGCGGGAGTAACGCCTCGTAGCAGCTAAGCATATGAACTATGTCTAGCGCGATTTTTGAATCGTCGCAGTATATTATAATTATTATATTCAATACGGTAATTGCATATTATAATTCTTTTTTATGCAAATTTAAAACTTAACTCAATAACAGCTAAAAATGTAATTAATATTTTTTTATAGTTTTTTTAAGTATTAAAAAAATGTACAGCGCGTATGTGAATTATGATTGCAATTCTAAACTATAGTTGAGTCAATGTTTTTCTCAAGTTTTTCTCTCAAATCAGTGCTTTTATTTGTAAATTTATTCGCGATTTTCCTACGTCCCACTACTGACAACAAACCACAGTCTACCATCATAAATTCACAAGAAAAAATTTATACGCGCGCTTTATACATACTGAACGCTCATGTGGTAACTTAACACCCAAACAGCATATATATAATGATGTGTAAGCTGATGTGCCGATGTTCCTTCTCTCTCCTCTCCTATACTAAGCTTGTCTAGTGCGTATTAGCATGCTATACTCTCTCACTCTCTCCTCCACTCCTCTCTAATATACCACTCTCTACTAATAATCCTGTTTCATCACTCATTAATAATCATTTCACTGCAAAGGATGGTCTCAGAGTTTGTCATTTCAATGCTAACTCTATTAGAGCACACATTGAGATGATCAGACTCTTTCTGGCTTCTTACCCCTACTTCCATGTTATAGCTGTAACTAAGACCAAGCTGGGTCAGATTGTTGGTGACTCTCTGATAGAGCTTGATGACTACGTGCTTCACAGACAGGATCGTAACACTAGAGGCGGTGGTGTGGCTTTATATATTCACAACTCTATTACTTCGCGGCGCCTTTGTTCTTCTTCTGGTAAATGGAGTGGTAAGCCTGGTCTTCCTGAAAATTTGTTTTGTGAGGTTAATTCTCTGGACTTGGCTTCACCTATTTTTGTTGGTGTAGCCCACAGGCCACCACATGCTCCCTTCTTGGCTGACACAGATTTCATACCTGATTTAACATCGTATATGCATAATTATAGTTCGAAGATCATCCTCGATGATTTTAATACTAACTTGTGCGTTGATTCTGATGACTCTAAGTTTCTTCAAGGTGTGATTACTGAGAATGCACTTTTCTTGGTTCCTTATGGCACAACTCATCATACTTATTCTTCTGACACCTGACTTGATTTGTGTCTTGTCGATGCCAACGACATTGTACTCAGCTTTTGGAAGACTGATATACCATTCATTGACGGCCACGATTTCATAGCTGCGACTGTTAAGTCCTCTCTCTCTAAACCAATATAATGTAATGCATCTGACTTTGTTACTCTAAATATAGGAGTACCCCAGGGTTCTGTGTTTGTACCACTTTTATTCTCCATTTATATTAATGACGTTGCTGCCAACTTTCATTCTGGTGTACAGCATTTGATATATGCCGACGACTAGCAAGTCTATGTGCATTTTCCGATTTCTGAACTTAGCGCTTATACTAATCTTATGAGTGATCATGCTGTTCTCATTTCAAATTGGGCCTCTAATAACCATCTAAAATTGAATGTTGACAAAACGAAGGCAATAGTTATTGGCTCCTATTTTTATATAAATATGCTGTCCTCATCATCTGTAACTGGCGTTCCGTTAAACGGTGCTAATATTAGATTTGAGTCCTCTGTTCGTAGTCTGGGTGTTTGGTTGGACAGTAAGCTTTACTGGAGAGAGCATGTTACACAAATGTGTAATAGGTCATTTTCTCTGCTTTACAGACTGAACTTCTTTAGAAAGAGCTTGAGGGGTGATGTGAAACATTTGACCATTCCTTTTTCATTCACTAAGTATCGCCTACAATCGTTCCTGGTCACTTCCTCGCGGCTATAGAATGATCTTCCTGCGACTTTACGCAACTCATCCTCGCTCATGACATTCAAGACATCCTCATTTGCACACTACCTTGCCTTGGAGAGTGGACCTCTGCTTCATGCTAATTTATAAAACTGTTTTATATTGTATTGATTTTATTGCTGTAAAGTTTATTTTACTGATATATTTGCTTGAATTCTGTTTTCTTTTTTACTGTTTATTATTATTATTGTGCTTTATATTAATTTTATTAATTCTAATGTATTACTGTAATTAACTGTATAACATAATGTATATATAATAAGTTTGGTTATCAATCTATCTATCTTGAGGCTTCGCTTTCTTTTGAGCGTTCCTTGTATAATAAGCTTTTATTGAGTGAATGTGAGTTGTGGCAGCATGAAACTGGTACAGGCTGAGTTTCATTGTAGTTATGATTAGATAAATCATAATTTTTAATTATGAATTGTATTGATTACTATTGCTTGAAACATAATTTAAATTGAGCACAAGACTATTTAGTAACAACTAAACTCACTTAATTGTTAACTAGCAAAAAATACCTCGATCCTAACGTCGCTCGGTTGAATTTTCTTATATTATATTATTATTTATAAATTACCCAATTTTAAAATAAAAAAGAATTGCCACAACTTATGAATTTTAATATTGTAGTTTTGTACTAAATTAAATTTTCATATTTTTATAAAAAAGATTAATTAAAGTTACAATGTGCATAAAAATTGTATAAATACAAACTATGTCATGATGAATTAAGAATTTGTTATACTTAATTGCATTTGAATCAATGAAAAAATATGATAGAAATTCATTCTTTTTAATCACGTGTTTCAATCACGAACCATGAAATAATCGAAAACAGTATTTGACATTTACTAGAACTAACAACTGCACAGAGAAAGGAAAG
This sequence comes from Anastatus disparis, assembly GCA_017163975.1. Lineage (NCBI taxonomy): Eukaryota > Metazoa > Arthropoda > Insecta > Hymenoptera > Eupelmidae > Anastatus > Anastatus disparis. The sequence continues at coordinate 1,842,542 of JAFFSR010000232.1, forward strand.
TATTATTTGAATAGGTTCCAAATCAAGTATATCTAATTTATGTACTAAGGTATTTGAAAAACGCTGCCAAGTCCTTTGGCGGAATGCTTTCTCATAGAGCTCTTTGAGTTTCATTAAATTTGTTATATTTATTTAAATGTGATTTTAATATAAAAAAATTGTCTAATATTAATATTCATTTATAAATTTATACTTTAAAAGAACGATGAAAACGAAATTTCTAATCGTAACCACGCTAAGAAAGAAGATAAATAAAAAATAAAAATTTGTATGAAAATTTTCAAAATTCTCTTAAATTAAAACTGTACTGAGAAAATTAGTTTTCCAAAACTTGTTTTCTTTAGACAATAGTGAATAACTTGCATACAAATTTTGGAGCAAATCTATCGAATGGTTTCCGTGAATTAGAAAAATAATAAAATTAATAGTATGTCAAAAAAATCAGTTTTCAAATGTTTTTATTATTTTAACAGTATCAAATAATTTCTATACACATTTTTGAGCAAATTCTTAGAGTAGTTTACGTAAGATCCAAAAAAAAATTAAAAATTTAGAATAAATTTTTTTCAAAATTTTTAAAATGCTCTAAAATTATAACTGCGTTAAGAAAATAAGTTTTCCAAAGCTTGTTTCATTAAGGCAATAACGAATAATTTGCATAATGATTTTAGAGCAAATTTAACGAATCATTTTTGTGTAATATAAAAAAAATGAAAAATAAACATTTTTTCAAAAATTTTCTAAATGCTCTAAAATTAAAACTGCATTGAAGAAATGAGTTTTCTAGAGGTAATTTTTCTTAGACAATAGCGAATAACTTGCATACAAATTTTGGAGCAAATCTATCGAATGGTTTTCATAAAATAAAAGAAAAAGAATAAAAATTTTTTTTTTCAAAATTTTCAAATTGCTCTAAAATTAAAAGTGTGCTAAGAAAATGAGTTAGTAAAAGTTTTTCTTCTTTTGGCAGTCGCAAATAATGTCCATACCTCCTGTCCGGACCTCAAGGGGACTTGAATGGATTCACTCCAGATGAGCTTAATGCGTATTTTGCAGGGGTGTCAGTCTCGCCACACGATGATACTGCGGAACGTAAAAGGATTCTTTCGGAGTGTGGTGAAAGTGGCTTTGCTTTTAAGCCAATTAATATTAATAATGCAATCCTTGCGATTTCGCATTTTTTGTCACAGGCTTGTGGCGAGGATAGCATCCCGCAGAGTGTGATACTTAAAGCACTACCAGTTATTGGAGAGCATCTTGTGATTCTGTTCAATTCCTCTTTTGCGCAGGGGGTCTTCCCTTTCCTTTGGAAACGTGCATGCATTGTGCCTTTAAAGAAGTGCCCTGCACCTAAAATGCCAAAAGATTTTAGGCCCATAGCAATATTATGTTTTCTTTCAAAGGTTCTCGAGAAGATTGCCCACGACCAACTGCAGGAGTATATTATGACACAAAATACTTGACTCTTTGCAGACTGGCTTCAGAAAGCATCATTCTACGCAGACTGCCATACTTAAACTTACAGATGACGTAAGATTAGGTCTTGACAAGAAACTTGCCACGATATTACTTCTATTTGACTTAAGTAAGGCATTCGACACGATCTCCCCCTCCAAATTGCTTGCGAGGCTTAGATCGATAGGGTTTTCCAGGGCTGCACTTGAGTGGATTAGCTCCTATTTATCAGGTAGGAAACAAATGGTTTCCACACATTTAAAAAAGGATTCAGATTGGCTAACAACCAATCTAGGAGTTCCACAGGGTTCAGTGCTGGGGCCTCTGTTGTTTTGCCTTTACATTAATAACATCCGTGACACGCTCGACTCCTGTTTCGTTGAGCACATATTATATGCTGATGACCTGCAAACCTATACTCAGGTCCCTCATGAATATCTGGATAAAGGTATTCGTATTATGCAAAGGACGGCCAGGGTGGTGTTGGGGTGGGCTGTCGATCCTTCTCTCACATTAAATGCAAGCAAAACTAAGGCGATCGTTTTTGGCAGTAGTCGATTTATTAATGACTTTTATGCTGGTGAGCCAAGAATGATTGAGCTTGAGGGAGGTGTCGACATATCTTTCTTTGATACCGTTACGAGCCTTGGTGTTGTGCTTGATGCTAAGTTGTCATAGGAGTCGCACATTGATAAGGTGACTATAAAATTTAATAGGATAATGTATAGCTTGCGGTTCTTTCGTCGGTACACCACTGAGGCCCTGCGTAAGCAGCTCGCAGCCGCCTTGCTGTTTCCGCACCTCGACTACTGCTCAGTAGTCCTGCTCGATGCTTCGTAGGGGTTGAGAAGACGATTACAAAGACTACAAAATTCATGTGTGACATATGTATTAGGCGTAGGAATGGGCGATCATATCTCTCCTCATAGAGCTGTGCTTGGTTGGCTGCGTACTGATTCGAGGAGACAGTATTTTATGGCTGTACTTATGTACAAAATCGTGCGTATGAATACTCTCGAGTATCTAGTGAGTCTCTCCACTAGATATGTACCTAGGGTAGCCACTAGGGGAGAGATTAAAGACTTCGCGGTGCCCTTCATGTGTACTGAGACTGGAAGAAATTTCTTTCAAGTTCAAGGTGCGCATTTTTGGAACTCCCTGCCTGCTGATATAAAAAATCTACTATCGCTTGGCAGGTTTAAGTCGGCTTTGAGGACGTACTTACTCGACCTCGAGTGATATTAATTTCAAGTATTTTAATTTTTATGTTAATTTATTTTATTTTCGTTCCATATATAGATTTAAGGTGTAAATGTATTTATTAGCGTGAATGATGGATGAATGTATGCGGAAAGAATGAGTGGCTCTGTTTTTATTAGAAGTCATGACATCTTCGGTATTAAGTTTTTATTCTTCAAATGTTATTATTATTTTATTTTTTAATTATTTACTATTACTCTGTTATTGTATTGTCTAATTTTATTTTTATAGTATTGTCTAATTTTATTTTATAGTATTGTCCAATTTTATTTTTGTAGCATTGTCCAATTTTATTTTTATTGATGTCATAACAGTGATTTCTCTTTTAAATTATGTATTTTAATTCTATGACTGATAGATATTTAAGACTGTTTGTTATTGTAATTTACGTTTTCTGCGTGTATTTAGAATAGTCTGTGATATCACTTTTACATGGTGACTTACTGATACAGTATTGATTTTAATAATTGACTGTGATATCTTATCTTATTATGTGCAATACTTTATATAGAATTATTACTTATTATTTTATGTATTACACGCCTTTTTGTACTCTTTTTACAAAATAAATCAATATCTATCTATCTATCTATCCATACAAATTTCCAACAAAATACTTTGAGTAGTTTACGTAAAATACCAAAAAAATGAAGAATCAAAATTTTTTTAAAATTCTTAAAATAGTTCTAAAAAAAACTGAGCCAAGAAGATCAATTTTTAATAGCTTCCCCCCCCCCCAGTTAGACAAATAAAGAAATCGCATGCAAAATGTGAAGCGAAGTCATGGAGTAGTTAACGAGATAATTTTGGCGTACTGAAATCATACACACACAGACGCATACATACAGACATTTTCTGAAAACCACTTTTTTCGACTCCCCAAGTCTAAATATGTACAAATTATTGAAAAAATAGAAAAAAAATTTTATTATCGATACAATGCTTTCTTTATGAGAAAGCAAAAATTAAAAATAAAAATTATTCAAATTTTTAAAAATTCTCCTGAATTAAAACCACGCTAAGAAAATAAGTTTTCGAAATCATATTTTCTTTAGACAATAGTGAATAACTTGCATAAAAAATTTGGAACAAATCTATCGAATGGTTTCCGTGAAATAGAAAAATAATAAAATTAATAGTATGTCAAAAAAATCAGTTTTCAAATGTTTATATTATTTTAACAGTATCAAATAATTTCTATTCACATTTTTAAGCAAATTCTTAGAGTAGTTTACGTAAAATCCAAAAAAATGAAAAATTTCAAATAAATTTTTTTCTCAATTTTCAAAATGCTCTAAAATTATAACTTCGCTAAGAAAATTAGTTTTCTAAAGCTTGTTTCATTAAAGCAATAACGAATAATTCGCATAATAATTTTATAGCAAATCTATCAAATGGTTTAAGTGTAATATAAATAAAAATTAAAAATAAACATTTTTTCAAAGTTTTCAAAATTCTCTTAAATTAACACTGCTCTAAAAGAATAAGTTTCCCAAAGCTTATTTTCTTTAGACAATAGCGAATAACTTACATAAAAATTTTGGAGCAAATCAATCGAATGATTCTCGTAAAATAAAAAAATAATAAAAAATATCAACTTTTTAAAAAATTTTCAAAATGCTCTAGAATCAATAGTATACTAAGAAAATCCATTTTAAAATGTTTTTATTATTCTAACAGTAGCAAATAATTACTATAAAAATTTTTAAACAAATTCATAGATTAGTTTACGTAAGACGCAAAAAAAATAAAAAAAATTTTTTTTTTTTAAATTTTCAAAATTCTCTCAAATTAAAACTGCGCTAAGAAAATAAGTTTTCCAAAGGTTGTTTTATTAAGGCAATAAGGAATAATTTGCATAATGATTTTAGAGCAAATCTAACGAATGGTTTTTGTGTAATATAAAAAAAATGAAAAATAAACATTTTTTCAAAAATTTTCTAAATGCTCTAAAATTAAAACTGCACTGAAGAAATGAGTTCTCCAAAGTTAATTTTCCTCAGACAATAGCGAATAACTGGCATACAAATTTTGGAGCAAATCTATCGAATGGTTTTCATAAAATAAAAAAAAAAGAATAAAAATTTTTTTTTTCAAAATTTTCAAATTGCTCTAAAATTAAAAGTGTGCTAAGAAAATGAGTTAGTAAAAGTTTTTCTTATTTTGGCAGTCGCAAATAATGTCCATACAAATTTCCAAGAAAATTTTTCGAGTAGTTTACGTAAAATACCAAAAAAATGAAAAATCAAAATTTTTTTAAAATTCTTAAAATGACTCTAAAAAAAACTGAGGCAAGAAGATCAATTTTTAATAGCTCCCCCCTCCCCCTAGTTAGACGATTAAATAAATCGCATGCAAAATTTGAAGCAAATCCATCGAGTAGTTCTCGAGATATTTTTGGCGTACTGAAATCATACACACCCACGCATGCATACAGACATTTTCTGGAAACCACTTTTTTCGACTACCTAAGTCTAAATATGTACAAATTAATGAAAAAATAAGAAGAAACTTTTTTATCGATACAATGCTCTCTCTATGAGAAAACAAAAAGAGTGACGATATAATTTCAATTAGTACTAAAGCTTGAATTTTAGGAACCAATGTTGGTACTATTGTATTATGAAGTAAGAGCATAAATTTGCGATGCTTAGTGTCTTTTTTTGGTATTAAGACTGATATTTTACCTACTCGATTCAAGGGCAATATTTCGCAGAAAATGTGATTATTAATCTCTTTCCGTACGGCTTTTCCTGTTACTAAAATTAAAAATTATTAAATATAGAATTATTTTCATAAAATATGATACTTTAAAATTACTAATAGTGAATATTCTAATTCGTGATATTTAAGGAATAAAACGATACATGTTTATCTTCCATATTCCGTTTTAAAATAGTTACTTTCGAGTTTTAAATTAATTATTAGTAATTTAAGATTGATATATGTATATATATTGTATGATTTACATTATATTTATCAACTTGAAAATTGTTTCACAATTTAATGGGTTTTACGTTAATGGGTATTAATTATACTTAAGTTTTTGGCTGCTAACGTCGCTTGGTTAAATTTTCTTTTATTATATTATTATGAATAAATAACTAATTTTAAGTAAATAGGAATTAATTAATTTAAGTTTATTTTGAGTACTGAATAAAATTGAAAATAATTTGATGAAACATAATATAAAAATATATGTACACATGTGCTTAAAGTAAAAAAGCGTTTAATTTATTCCATCAAGTGACTATTTTTCACTCTACTTCCATAACGGAAACAAAGATAGTACGATATTTGATATAAATAAACTGAAAACTGGGAACTGAGTAACAACTATAATTTGCAGACCTTGATATATGACCATGAATTTGAATTATGAAATTACTTTTTACGTGAAACATGCTTAAAAAAAATTTCGTGTTTATTTCTAATAAAAATATCTTCACAAATGTATTTTATATATGTGAAATACGAAATTTAAATTTAAAAAATTATAAGATTGAAATACACATTTTTGGTTAATTTCAAATTTGAATATTTCAGAATAATAAAATAACTATTTGCAATTACTTAACAATCCTTTTTGCATCTAATATAAAATTTTAATGATATACAAATATTACAAAGTGTATGTATCACAAGTAAGGTTTGCATATCATAAAAATTATAATTTTTAGAAAATTTTTGATATTAATAAATTGATAATTTAAAAAATGAAAAATTTTTTTATTGATGACAAGCAAATATAGTTAAAATAATACTGTGAATGTCAATCAAATAACATTTTCATCAAAATAAATTTCAACGCTATAATTATTAGAATAAACATTTTTATTTAACTACAATCGATTGTAATAATAATTTTTCCAATATATATATATATATATATATATATATATATATATATATATATATTAGACAGGTCGTTATTTCCCGAAACTTACTAAGCATTGCTCATAACCCTTAGATCTATGTGTTTATACTAAAAATTGAAAAAGCAGCTGGAATACCTTGTTGGAATAGAGATTTAACCTTGCCGAATCGCAAAAACCGTATTTTTTATTGTTTTTTCTTATTTTTCTTTTTTCTACATACAGCTATGGCTGAAAAAATTTTTTTGAGACCCTCTTTTACACTTTTTCTATTGCCGTAAGTTAAAATAATATCTTATAGGGTGATTTTAGAGCCGAGAAAAATTTATTTTCCGAATTGTTGCTCTTGAAATCTTAAAAAATTTTACTCAAACGGGTTTATTCTCGTGTATTTTGAGGTTAAAAGCACTTTATAATTTTTTTTTATTCAAACAAATAACATAATTTGAAAGTAGGCTTAAAGATCTTCAATTTCCTTTTTTATAAAAGTTTCTAGGTGCATCTGATACTGAGATATGGCCATTTGAATTTGATAGGAAATTCGTAGAATAAAATCTGTAAACATCGTGAGCATGCAATTGACTATCAACTCCCTCTGATCACAAATTCAGTTTCAAAGCACATAGATACGGTCTAAGTAAAGCAAAATAAAGGTCTTAATTTCAACAAAAAAGTGGCACACAGGTGTCTCTCGCACAGTCAGAGTTATGGAATTAGTAAATACCCATATAGAAATAATTTTCGTAAATATCTGTAAGTATCTGTAAATATCTCTAAATAACTGTAAATAATTAATAAAAAGTATTGAGACTGAAACATTAATAAAAGTTATTTACACTCATTTATTATTATTTACAATTATTTATAGTTATTTAGTTATTTACGATTACTAACTGATTTTAAAAGTTATTACAAACACTTACAGTTACTTACTCTTACTAAGAGAGTGTCACTCCTCCGGATCACGGATTTTGCTCAAATTTCGGGATAAGTTTTCAGATGATAAAATATGGAAAAAGCTAAAGTTATAGTCATAAATACTCAATATTTCCCTAGTTATAGGCAATTTAAGAAAATCACTAAAAAAAGTTACTAGATTTTTAAACGCATATAGTTCTTTAGCGTCGATAGCTACAAGCTTGAAACTTTTTTTAAATTAAAGCTGAGCTCAAATCCTTTCGAATTAGTAGTTATAGCATGTAAAAATTCTATTTTTTCCCAAAGCTAGAGCGTGATAAACATTGGACCTGATTTTTCTTTTAAGAGCAGGCCGGATTCGCTGTCCTTGTCTAATTGGCATTTTTGTTATTTACTCAAGTATTAATCGGTGTATCTGCAAATTGAAGGTTAAGCGCAATAGATATTATTATTACAAATATTTATGCACAAGAAAAAAAAAATCTATTGCTTTGTTTTTGAGAAAAGTAAGGAACGCGAAAATATTATAAACATAATCTTTTACTTTAGCGTTCCTTACTTTTCTCAAAAACAAATCGGTAGATTTTTTTTTTCTTGTGCATAGATATTCATAATAATAATATCTATTGCGATCAACCTTTATTTTGAAGATACACCGATTAATACTTGAGTAAATAACAAACAACTCAATTGTTACTCGGTCGGTATCAGGTTCTACTCCGGCCTGCCGTTAAAAACATTAATTAATAATAAAAGCTGAAATCAGGTCCAATCCTTATTACGCTCTAACTTTGGGAAAAAATAATATTTTGATATGCTGTAACTACTATTTCGAAAGGATTTGAGCTCAGCTTTAATTTAAAAAAAGTTTAAAGCTTGTAGCTATCGACGCTAAAGAACTATATGCGTTTAAAAATCTAGTAACTTTTTTAGCGATTTTCTTTAATTGCCTGTAACTAGGGAAATATTGAGTATTTATGACTATAACTTTAGCTTTTTCCATATTTTATCATTTGAAAACTTATCCCGAAATTTGAGCAAAATCCGTGATCCGGAGGTGTGACACTCTCCTAGTTAGTTACTATTATTTACTATTATTTACAATTTTCAAAATTTTTAGGTAAGTAAATAGTATATTGTTATTTATAATTATTTATGATGATTTAGTTATTTATAGTTATTTACTTTCGTTGTCTTAGATCATTTTCCGGAGCGTGGGTGAACGGTGATGGTCCCGGTCGTATTTTTCGTATTGACAGAAGACTCAATGCTCAAGCATAAGTAAACATTCTTGAAAATAAGCTTCTGCCAAGTCTACGAAAACGATACGCAGACGATTGTGTGCCAATTGATATAGTGGAGGATAATAGTCCTATACATACCGCACATATAGTGCGTGATTGGTACGCGGCGCATTCTCAGCTTTAGAGATTTGACTGGCCACCACGTTCACCAGATCTCAACATCATCGAGAATGTCTGGTCATATATGGTGAAAGGATGGAGACCTGGAATGGCACGAAATCGTGATCAGCTCGTGGAACTCGTTCAAGATGCATGGACTGCCTTATTTGATAATCCAAAATATTTTCATAATTTATGCGATTCTGTTTCACGAAGATTGCAGAAAGTGATAGATAATGAAGGTGGATTTATTAATTATTGATTTTTGATGAATTTATTTTAGAAATGATTAAGAAATCTATTAAATTTTGATTTTGAATTTTTTTCAAGGTTTGTTTGCACACTGCACATGCGCAAGCAGCGCACAAAATACACCTGTTGTGATCTCATAAAAGTACCCATACAGCATGAAAGGACTTTGAAAGGATTCATGAAAGGACTACAATCTTTCAGAAATATATCACTGAAAGGATTCTGAAATAATTCTATGTCCGAAGTATTATTCTTTTAAAAATAATACAAAAAAATATTTCATAAAGAATTCACAAGACATTTCAAAATCCTTTCAATGAAAGAATTCTGTAAGGATCCATGAATTCTTTTGGTAATAATTCGTAAATCTTTTCATACATCTTCCATTGAAAGGATTCTGTAAGAATGATAAGAAATATTTTTAAAATATTTCATTGTATTATTTTTAAAAGGAATATACCCCGGACATAGAATTATTACTGAATCCTTTGAATGAAAGAATTCTGTTAGGATCCATGAATTCTTTTGGTAATAATTCGTAAATCTTTTCATACATCTTCCATTGAAAGGATTCTGTAAGAATGATATGAAATATTTTTAAAATATTTCATTGTATTATTTCTAAAAGGAATATACCCCGGACATAGAATCATTACAGAATCCTTTCAATAAAAGAATTCTGTAAGGATCCATGAATTCTTTTAGTAATAATGCATTAATCTTTTCACATATCTTTAGTTGAGAGACGTGTAAAGTTGTAGAAACTTTATTCTTTCCTGTATTATTTAAGAATCAATTTAGAATTAATACACACACACACACACACATATATATATATATATATATATATATATATATATATATATATAGCAAATATGATGATATAATTATTTATAGTATTACGAATAGTTTCACAGCGGTTAAAATCGAAGTTATCATGACACAGACATCGCACGCATAACAATTTATAGTTTCCATTTTAAATTCTTATTTTCCTTATATATGAAACGGGAAGCACTCTTACCGCTTGCGAGAGTAAGAGATACCGCCATCAAGCGGATAAATTATAAACTAATCCTGAAAATATTTTTAAATGATTCTGTCATATTTCACGTTTTCATTCAAAAAGTCCTTTCAAAGTTCATTCAGTAAGGATTCATGTAATAACTTTTATTATCATCATGATAAGTTCTTTCATGAATTATTTCAAAAAGATTTTAAAATTATTTCATGTAAGGATTCGTGAGATTTTACGAAAATCTTACATGGAATTATTACGTTAAAGCTTTTTGAAAGAATCTCGAAATGATTCGGTGAAAGAATACCTTGGATCATTCCGAAAATCTTTCTGAATTATTTTACGACTGGAACCTTCAAAAGAGTTCTGAGTTCTTTCTTGTTTCCTTTCAAGAAGTCTTTTCAAAGTCCTTTCAGTAAGGATTTATGTAATAACTTTTATTCTCATCATAAGTTATATCATGAAACATTTCAAAAAGATTTCAAAATTTTTTCATGGAAGATCTCGTGCGACTTTATCAAAACATTGCATGAATTATTACATGAATACTTTTTAAAAGAATCTTGAAATGATTTGGTGAAAGAATACCTTAGATCATCCCAAAAATCTTTTTAAATTATTTTTTGATTTTAATCGTTAGAAGATTTCTGACTTGTTTCTTGTTTTTTTTCAAGTAGTCTTTTCAAAGTCCTTTCAGTAAGGATTCATGTAATAATTTTTATTTTCATTATAAGTTATTTCATGAAATATTTCAAAAAGATTTCAAAATTATTTCATGTAAGGATTCGTGAGATTTTACGAAAATCTTACATGGAATTATTACGTTAAAGCTTTTTGAAAGAATCTCGAAATGATTCGGTGAAAGAATACCTTGGATCATTCCGACAATCTTTCTAAATTATTTTACAACTGGATCCTTGGAAAGATTCCTGAGTTCTTTCTTGTTTTCTTTCAAGAAGTCTTTTGAAAGTACTTTCAGTAAGGATTCATGTAATAACTTTTTCGCCATGATAAGTTCTTTCATGAATTATTTCAAAAAGATTTTAAAATTATTTCATGTAAGGATTCGTGAGATTTTACGAAAATCTTACATGGAATTATTACGTTAAAGCTTTTTGGAAGAATCTTGAAATTATTCGGTGAAAGAATAACTTAGATTAATTCGAAAATCTTTCTGAATTATTTTACAACTAGAACTTTCAAAAGATTTCTGAGTTCTTTCTTGTTTCCTTTCAAGAAGTCCTTTCAAAGTCCTTTCAGTAAGGATTTATGTAATACTTTTATTTTCATCATGAGTTATTTTATGAAATATTTCAAAAAGATTTCAAAACTATTTCATGTATGATTTCTTAAGACTTTACCAAAATATTGCATGAATTATTTCATGAAAGCTTTTTGAATAAATCTTGAAATGATTCGGTGAAAGAATACCTTCGATCATTCCGAAAATCTTTCTGAATTATTTTATGACTTGAATGGTTGGAAGATTTCTGAGTTCTTTCTTGTTTCCTTTCAAGTAGTCCTTTCAAAGTCCTTTCAGTAAGGATTCGGGTAATATTTCATGTCTTAACTTTCGTTTCCTTTTTGGTATTATTTTTGTAAAGACTTTGTAATCTTCCTGTGTATTATTTCATAAATTCTCTTCAAAAGAATATAGTTTTTTTTTAAGTTCTTTATAAATGTTTTCAACGTATTATTACTTGTAATATTTCATGAAATTATTTCAAAATTCTTTCATGCTGTGTGGGTAGTTCATAAGATTTAAAATTATAAAAGTTTAGTGTTATTAATTAGTTCTCATAAGATATGTAAAAATTTAAAATTAAAAGTTTCGTTCAAAGTTCGTTTGCACACTGCACATGCGCAAGCAGCGCACAAAATACAACTGTTGTGATTTCATAAAAGAAGTTCATAAGATTCAAAATTATAATAATTTTATGTATTATTATTTAAAGTTTTGAACAAAGATATGATATAAGAAATTTTGCATTATTTTTTAATTTCAAAGTCATTTATGATCATTAAAAGGTAGTTCCAAGTTAACATTTTTATATAATTATATATTTCAAAAAATAATTTAAAAATTTTGTTATTATGAAGTTTTCAAAGTATTTATAGTTATATCAAATATAAATGTAGTGCCTAAAATATATAATGTTAAAAAAATATTTTTCAATACATTTTAAGTTTGCCGTATTGGTTGTATTAAAGAAATGTTAAATTTTCAAATAACTAACACTCGTAGAGAAATTTAAAGTTTAAATTTCTTCCTTGTTCAGTCAAATTTGTATCCAGGAAAAATTTATATCCTTCTGGATGCAGGATAGGATATTTAAACAAAAGCATACTGGAACGAGTCCATTCATTTACTCAGTAGTTAATTAATAAGCATTCCTGTAGAAAGAAATGAGGTGCATGTCTTGCTTCAACTGTTTGCAAGCGGAGAAGCTGCAGTTTTCTTATTTTACAGTTCATCAATTCCTCGACTAATTTATAATTGTAAGTATGTAATTTCATACCAATAGCTTTCATGGTTTCACAATAAATAAATAAAAATAAAAATTCAAAAAGTAAGAAATAAATTTCAAATTTGGTTGGAGACGATGGGTTAATAAAATTATGAAATCATAAAAAGCCTTGATTACGTAAACAAGTATTCATAGAAAACAAACATTATGTCATCTAATACAATTATTATTCACAAATATTACAAATTTAATCAAACATTCTCAAGTGTTATAAAGCATAAGACTTGTGGATCATGTCTTTTATTTAATTAAATCATGTCTCAAAGTATAATAATTGTAATAATTGAAAAATTAATATTTAAAAATAAATTATGTTTTGGAATCATAAATAATGTTAAAGCCACTAAGATTAGATAGCAGGTGCAAGCTACCAACAGAGTAAAATAGAGTAATATTCCTTTATTAGCCATAAACAGAACCATGGATGCTGTATTGGTTATATCAAGGAGATGTAAATACTGGAATATTGGAATAGCAAACACTCGTCAAGAAATTTAAAGTTTAAAATTCTTCCTTGTTCAGACAAATTTGTATCCAGTAAAAATTTATATCCTTCCGGATGCAAGATAGGATATTTAAACAAAAGCATACTGGAACGAGTCCATTCATTTACTCAGTAGTTAATTAATAAGAATTCCTGTAGAAAGAAACGAGGTGCATGTCTTGCCTCAACTGTTTGCAAGCGAAGAAGCTGTAGTTTCCTTGCTTCACAGTTTATCAACTCCTCGACTAATTTATAATTGTAAGTATGGAATTTCATACCAATAGCTTTTATGGATTCACATAAATAAATAAAAAATTTTTAACAAAAAAAAGCCGACATCAAAAAATGCACTGAAAAGTAACAAATAATTTATTATCTTTAGAAATCATACAAATAATTGGTAAAATACAATTTTAGAAGTCGGCGTCTAATTCCTCAATGAATGTAAACGTTATTTTTTAACAATAAATGTCAACGTTATTTTTGAACAATGAATGTGAACGTTATTTTTGAAAAAATGGACTAAGTCGTTCTGCTTACGCACCACAGATTTAGAATTAGACGCCGACTTCTAAAATTGTATCTTACCAATTATTTGTATGATTTCTAAAGATAATAAATTATTTGTTACTTTTCAGTGCATTTTTTGAAGTCGGTTTTTTTTTTTCGTTAAAAATTTTTTATTTGTCATTTTTTAGTGCAATGTTTTTAAAATCTTATTTTTTGTAAAAAATTTTGTTTTTATTCGATTCTCTTAAAGTCGGTTTTTATTTATTAAAAATTTTTTAAATTGTTTGTTTTTGTTAAAAAATTTTTATTCTCTATCTTCTAGTGAAACCCCTCACTAAAAACGCAAATATAGGTAGACCCACTAATTACATTAAACTTTCATTATTAATTCATAACGCATGCATTAGTACACCACCAAGCAATATATAGCAGGAAAGAAAGAAGGCTCAACAGCACATTGTCGTTATGTGTGCATGTATACATATTCAAGTTCAGGTAAGAGAGAGAGAGAGAGAGAGAGAGAGAGAAGAGAGAGAGAGAGAGAGAGAGAGAGAGAGAGAGAGAGAGAGAGAGAGTAGGCGAAGTATAAGGAAGGTAAATGACAAAACAAAACACCCGGTTTTTTTCTTAATTTGATAATTGGGTCATACAAAGCGAATATTGGCCCAATAATTATAGGACACGTATGGGACCTTTCTGCAGACATTCTCTATCAGATAAGAAAAAGTTTTTTCGAATTGGTTAAGAAATGACGGAGTTATGAAGTAACAGACATAAAAAAAAAAAAAAAAAAAAAAAAAATTCAGTCGAATTGAGAACCTCCTCCTTTTTGAAGTCGGTTAAAAATAAATATTCAATAAGTAAGAAATTAATTTCAAATTTGATTGAAGACAATGGGTTAATAACACAGGCCCACAAAATGGAAAAAAATGTCTGAACTTTTGACCGGACATACATATTCCCATGTATTTTCCGACGCTGAATCCGAATCTGTGATAAAAATATAGGGTTTTCCTACCTTTTCTCAGAGTTTTATTGAAAAAACCTCATTTTTTACGGTTTTTTTGCGGTTTTTCGAGTCTAGAAAAAACAAATCATGAGATACGATTAATTGGACTTCAAAATCGAATTCTACGGGAAAAAATACACGAGAAACCATACCTTCAAATTTTTTTAACGCGATTCTAGTCCTCTGTATGGGGCTGAAAAGATGAGGAAATCAGTAAAAGTCGAAATTTTGCCTAAAATGGATTTAAACAATATTAAAATTTAATCATGCGTCTTTTGAAGAGTCGATAAACATTGGAAATACTATCCTGGGGGTTTTTCAGATTGCTGATCATGAATTTGAAGTCAGATTGTGTAAAAACTACTTCTAGAGGGCGGTGACAAGAACTGTATATGGTAAATTTATCGATTTTTTTTAAATTTTACGTCTGAAATACTAATTTTAGAGTCTTTCACAGCATTGACTGTAAATTCAAGATATTAACTTAGCCTATTGTGTACGTTAAACTTAACATTTTGTCTATGTTTGTCTCTCTCTCTCTCTCTCTCTCTCTCTCTCTCTTCCGATGTTTTTTTAAATTGGCTTACGCTTACGTACACGTTTCTCTTCGAATGACCGATGTAGTGGATTTCTGACACGTTTTTGTCCTTTTTTCGCAGCTGTTTCTCTTTTTATCATCCAGCAGTAATCTGCTAACATGTTGATACCCCAGTTTCCTTGAAATCTACGTTCAAACTCCTTTAAATCTTGGTGAAATCGTTCACCATGCTCTTCACTAAAGTCTCCGTTATTTTCAGGAAACTGATCAACGTGTGAATCAAGAAAATGAAGTTTTAAGTTCATTAGACAACCCAATTTTTCAAAATTACGTACCATTCTTTTCACAATAGCTTTATAATTCGTGTCTTTGGCATTACCCAAAAATTTCGTCGATACCTCTTTAAAACTTAACCATGCTGCCTTTTCAACATCAGTCATGCTTTGTTCAAAGTTTTCGTCTCTAAATAAAGTTCGGATTTCAGGACCATCAAAAATACCTTCATTTAATTTAGCATCAGATTTATGGGGAAATACTTTGCTTATATATTGGAAGCATTGACCGTCCTTGTCCAAAGCTTTAACTAATTGCTTTATCAATCCAAGCTTTATATGCAGAGGCGGTATCAAAATTTTCGAAGGATTAACGAGTGGATCTTTTATAACATTCTGTTTTCCAGGTTCAAACGATTCTCTTGATGGCCAAATTTTCTTTTTATAGTGTTTTTCTCTATCTCTGCTATCAAACATGCATAAATAACATGGGTACTTCGTAAATCCAGATTGTTGTCCAAGTATCATAGATAAAATCTTTAAATCGCCACATATTTGCCATTTATGTTCTCTATATTTTATTTTCGTTAAAAGTAGTTCAAGATTGGAATACTCTTCTTTAAGTACTGTTGAATGTGCTAATGGTATAGGAGCATATTTATTTGTGATATTGAGGAGTACTGCTTTAAGGCTGCGCTTTGATGAATCAATGAATTCTTCATTTGATGAGCTTCCGTCTGCGGCAATCAGATTTTCAGTTGTTTCACCTGTCGAGTTTTCATCTACATTTAGATTCCCTAAGCCTGTTGTAAAACTATCTCTCGAATCTTTATTTTCAAAAATATCTATAAAATTCTTGGATGGAAATTCTATACAAGAAGTATTAGGATATACTATTCCTTTTTTCTGTATCTTGTCTAAACCTTGTATCTTTGTTAAACAAAAATAGCAATCATTTTCATCTTTTGGTTCCTTCCACTTTGTAGGTATAGTAAATTTTAATTTAGACCTAGCCTGACTGGTGTTGTATCGATTCATCATGGCATAACATGAAGCACATATATAATGAGGAACCCAAATTTTATCCTGTTGAGAAATCTCAATATCAAAACATTTTTGATGGATAAAATTAATATTATCTGTGATTTTTCTTTTGTTTCGTTGTCCAATATATTCTGAACATACATAACAGAAATTATCTTGAGATCCATTACACGTATGGTTAAAACTGTTATTGGATGTACCAGCGCAGTTTAAAAAAAGTTGAAAATTTGAATTAGCCATATTGTTGAATTAAACCCCACACACTAGGAATCCTGTTCCGATCGCAGGTGAGTCCGCCGTCCTAGGGGTGATAACTCTCATACCTCCCCAGGCCTAAGTATGAGAGCTTTCCGACTTTGACGAGGACAATGTCAACTCGTCGTCGGACACACTACGGCATCATTCTCACATCCTAGTGCTCCCCTGCAGGACAGCGCGCCTTCGCTGGGTTCGTTACTGCAAAGTATTGAGTACACCGAATCATTCTACACATCCCATTTTCAGGGCAGTTGTCATCGTGACCAATACTTCGCAGCAGCAGGTTTTTTTTGGTACCCTTATAGAGTACTGATATATATATATATATATATATATATATATATATATATATAGCTTTGGAAAAAGATCATAAGTCCCATTCGTTTATAAACAATGCTTTAAGATCAATGACAGTGTACAACAGTGATTAACTGAACGGAGCTTTAAAATGAAACCGAATTCATTTCTAAACAACAGTACCCAGTTTTACAACAGAATAAGTATAAATAAAAATTGACAGATCAAATTGTCTCTGACACAAACACACCAAATGAAGAAGATCTAAGTTCATCTGAAGAACATTCTCTGGATAGTGATGAAGAGTATATTCCTAAGGGTGAAGAACGAACTGTTGAAAAGTTTGATCAAAAAAGTCTGAACGATTTATTTAGAAAGAGTGGTTTATCTAAGGAACAATCAGAGTTTATGGCTTCAGAGTTTAAGAGACGAAATATGTTGACAAAGGGTACTAAAGTATGTGCATATCGTAATCGAGAAGAGCGCTTTAGAAATTATTTCAAGAATGATTCTAATATGGTTTATTGCACGGACGTGAAAGGTCTTATTGATGAATTGAAACCCAACATATACAAACCTGAAAATTGGCGACTATTCATTGATTCATCAAAGCGCAGCCTTAAAGCAGTACTCCTCAATATCACAAATAAATATGCTCCTATACCATTAGCACATTCAACAGTACTTAAAGAAGAGTATTCCAATCTTGAACTACTTTTAACGAAAATAAAATATAGAGAACATAAATGGCAAATATGTGGCGATTTAAAGATTTTATCTATGATACTTGGACAACAATCTGGATTTACGAAGTACCCATGTTATTTATGCATGTTTGATAGCAGAGATAGAGAAAACACTATAAAAAGAAAATTTGGCCATCAAGAGAATCGTTTGAACCTGGAAAACAGAATGTTATAAAAGATCCACTCGTTAATCCTTCGAAAATTTTGATACCGCCTCTGCATATAAAGCTTGGATTGATAAAGCAATTAGTTAAAGCTTTGGACAAGGACGGTCAATGCTTCCAATATATAAGCAAAGTATTTCCCCATAAATCTGATGCTAAATTAAATGAAGGTATTTTTGATGGTCCTGAAATCCGAACTTTATTTAGAGACGAAAACTTTGAACAAAGCATGACTGATGTTGAAAAGGCAGCATGGTTAAGTTTTAAAGAGGTATCGACGAAATTTTTGGGTAATGCCAAAGACACGAATTATAAAGCTATTGTGAAAAGAATGGTACGTAATTTTGAAAAATTGGGTTGTCTAATGAACTTAAAACTTCATTTTCTTGATTCACACGTTGATCAGTTTCCTGAAAATAACGGAGACTTTAGTGAAGAGCATGGTGAACGATTTCACCAAGATTTAAAGGAGTTTGAACGTAGATTTCAAGGAAACTGGGGTATCAACATGTTAGCAGATTACTGCTGGATGATAAAAAGAGAAACAGCTGCGAAAAAGGACAAAAACGTGTCAGAAATCCACTACATCGGTCATTCGAAGAGAAACGTGTACGTAAGCGTAAGCCAATTTAAAAAAACATCGGAAGAGAGAGAGAGAGAGAGAGAGAGAGAGAGAGAGAGACAAACATAGACAAAATGTTAAGTTTAACGTACACAATAGGCTAAGTTAATATCTTGAATTTACAGTCAATGCTGTGAAAGACTCTAAAATTAGTATTTCAGACGTAAAATTTAAAAAAAATCGATAAATTTACCATATACAGTTCTTGTCACCGCCCTCTAGAAGTAGTTTTTTACACAATCTGACTTCAAATTCATGATCAGCAATCTGAAAAACCCCAGGATAGTATTTCCAATGTTTATCGACTCTTCAAAAGACGCATGATTAAATTTTAATATTGTTTAAATCCATTTTAGGCAAAATTTCGACTTTTACTGATTTCCTCATCTTTTCAGCCCCATACAGAGGACTAGAATCGCGTTAAAAAAATTTGAAGGTATGGTTTCCCGTGTATTTTTTCCCGTAGAATTCGATTTTGAAGTCCAATTAATCGTATCTCATGATTTGTTTTTTCTAGACTCGAAAAACCGCAAAAAACCGTAAAAAATGAGGTTTTTTCAATAAAACTCTGAGAAAAGGTAGGAAAACCCTATATTTTTATTACAGATTCGGATTCAGCGTCGGAAAATACATGGGAATATGTATGTCCGGTCAAAAGTTCAGACATTTTTTTTCATTTTGTGGGCCTGTGTAAAATTATGGAATCATAAAAAGCTTTGATCACGTAAACAAGTATTCATAAAAAACACACATTATGTCATGTTAATTGTATGTAATCTAAAATAATTATTATTCACAAATATTACAAATTTAATCAAACATTCTCAAGTGTTATAAAGCATGAGACTTGTGGATCATGTCTTTTGCTTAATTAAATCATGTCTAAAAGTATAATAATTGTAATAATTGAAAAATTAATATTCAAAAATAAATTATGTTTTGGAATCATAAATAATGTTGAAGCCACTAAGATTAGATAGCAGGTGCAAGCTACCAACAGAGTAAAATAGAGTTAAATTCCTTTATTTGCCATAAACAGAACCATGGATGCTGTATTGGTTATATCGAGGAGATGTAAATATTGGAATACTGGAATAACAATAAACACTTGTCAAGAAATTTAAGCATACTAGAACGAGTCAATTTATTTACTGAGTAGTTAATTAATAACTATTCGTATGGAATGTAATGAGATGCATGTCTTGCTTCAACTGTTTGCAAGCGAAGAAGTTACAGTTTCCTTGTTTCACAGTTTATCAACACCTCGATAAGTTGCAGATACTGAAGTTGATCTGGGGTTTGATGCTGCTGTTGAAATAGCTATTAATGGAGTCCTTATACATAACTCTGATTCATAATTGATTAATTATAATAATAATTTTATAAATCATTAATTTATGTAAAATTTTATTAAAAATAATTTAATAAAATTATGTAAATGTTGAAAGCAATGGTTCTGTCAACTATTATATTTAGGGCGCACTCATTATGTCATACTAACTTTATTAAAATTAGTATAATAATTCATAATAGAAAAATTAGAAGTTCATTAAAGCATGAAATTTGTAGAACATGTTTCTTTCAGATATATGCATATTTATATATTTAATAAATAAAAAGTCGTATTTGAACATAGTTTATGTATTACAATTATAAATTTAAATTGTATTGAAATTAATGTAGTTAATTATTTTAAAAAGATAGATGATTTGAAACTCGATGTATAATTCATAGTTCGCTTACACCATAGACTAAATATGCGACGTTGTCATTTTAGATACATGTAGTTCCCTGAAGTACGAAGAAGCTTGGTTGGATGAGGAGATGAAATAAGGTGAAAGACTGAAAGTAGAATTACAAAATCTTTATTGCACCAAGTCGTTGCTACAAAATACCTGGGAAGCGAAGAGAGAATACTTATCTACTTAGGAGTTGAGAATGCTCTGACTCTCTTTGTATCTCTCGTGTATCACATAGGTTACGTTTCTAGTCGCTTACTTGCGCACCGCAGGTTGCGCGTGACGCTAACATGTATAACACATTCATACATACATACTCTATGTCTGTGTGCCCACAGTACTCCCCCCTACATAACCACCTATGGTTATTTACCGTAAAAAACAGATTTTTCTTTTAATAATGGGGATGTTATTTTATTTACATATGCCTTTTCTTTTTACATGTTTCGTAACCTAGTTTTTTATATTCACATAATTTTTACATTTCATATACGACTTATGCAATTACTCTCACACATGCATTTACATGCTCGTTTTTACTTTACAATTTATATGCGTTTATTCTCACACATGCACTTATATGATTGTGTTCATTCCACATATAAATTATGCAATTATTTTTACACATACACTTGCGTGCTTATGTTATTTTACATTTTGTGTAATAACTCACGCAATTACTCATACTTTTCGCTTACGCAATTACTCATGCCACACCTTCACATAATTGTATTTATACATACGTAGTTCTAGTTACGTTTACATCAGCATACATTATTAACATAACTTTTTGACTACTTTTTCATATGTGCATACAATTACTCTATCACATACTTCTATAAACCACACTCAAAAGTCCATTCTCATCATACACTCTTGCACCATATCTTGCTATAGCTGAGGATAATGCCGTACTCACAATTACTTTACAATTAAGGAAGTCCAACCTGAACCTTGGTACGTTCCTTAGTATCGTCAATACAAAGTTCATATTGAAACATCTGTTATTTTCATTGTTCTTTCCATAATGGTTATTCATTCTTATCCTTTCTATACTTGTGTTATTGAAGGAGTTTAACGTTCTTTGGACGTTAGGATGGTAGGACATCTCCACCGAACGCAGTGCTCGATGACCAGCAAAATCAAAACCTTGATCATTCGGTTCCAATCCCTTGATGTTTATCAGCTGTAAATTCTTTGATTTACTAATGATCTCCTGGACACTTTGCATCAGGTACTTATTATTTTCTATGTTCACCTCCACTAGGCTTTCATTCAAATGGAGTACTGGTTCGTGAACAAATTCCAGATCTCTACTTTCGCTTTTCAAGTACTTGTAAAGGAAAATCCTAATCCTGCTGCCATGGTTGTACACTGCCTCAAGAATTCTCCAGCCTTGCATCCTTTGATCAATGCTATTTACATCCGTCAAGTACAACTCCTCTAGTACTTCATTTTTCTTGAGAAAGTTGTACAGGGACTCCATGTACAGCTCCTTACACCCTTCAAGGTTAATACTTCTTAAACTAGAAAATAACTTACTATCTAAAAATCTTAACCTAACATGTACATTATTTACAAACGTGGCTTCTTCCAGCCCCTCCATACGCATTTCCATATCAAATACTGTAGCCACGTTGGCTAACTTTAAACTTTTTACATAACAGTTTGTAACGTTTCTATCCTATTATTTATTATTTAATTGATCCTATTTAGAGTATTCTTTTATCGAAACGCGTTAAAGGATCGTTAAATAGCTAGCACGCCATGCCTAGCTATTTCGGACCCTGTATTTCTTTTTATTGTTGTTAAAGTCGTTTATAGCTAGGACGCCTTGCCTAGCTATAGCTGACTTTTAAAATATATTTGTTAATAATGTTGGGTTTGTTATGTGTAAAGCCTGTTATTATTAAGGACCAAATGCCTTAATATTCGGGGCTTTGCACTGGGTTAATAGGATAGAGGTTTATCTTGGATTTGCTTTTTATTTATTTATTAAATCGGATAAATTACAATATGGAAAAGTACAATGTTTCGCGCTTAACAAAGAGTTGCTTGCTTGTAGCACGTGTTAGGCCACTCGCAACTTGTGCTACGAGCAAGCGTGTCTTGATGCTGAGAGAGCTGATTCAAGAGTGACGAGAGTCACGAGCTCTTCGCACTGCTTGCATCAGCTCTCTTCAGTCTTTCTCCCACTCTTCTAACTTAGTAGAAGAGAGGGAGAGCTGCCGTGTACTCTCAGTGGTACTTACACATGCAAGCGCGTATACGTACATACGCGCGCTTGCATGTTTAACCACTTTGGTCTTTTTGGGTGTTTGCGCGCGCATCTTCCAGTATCGTACGGTTTCAGGGCTGTACATACTCGGGCCCTTACAAGGTATCAGATACCTTGGCCATCACCTCCTTGATCATCATACCACCAGATAAATCCATGTGATTAATGAGCAACTTTTTCTTCCTTCCTTCCTTCTGGTACCTTAACAGCTTCCTGATGGTAGAAGCTTCTACCCCTCATCTGCATACGCCAGTCCATATATTGACAAATTTAAATTGTCTTGCGTCTTCGAACAAACGTTCCAGCCCACTTACTTCTTCATACCTTCAATGATGTAGCAGCAGGTCTGTTGCACCCAGCTTGTAGCACGGCTCTCGCAAACCATCTAGGGCACACATAAGATTGATCACTTCCAATGGCTGTAGATGCCACAGGATCCTGCTGATGATATCGGGGGCGCGCAATGCTTCAACAGATGGAGGCACGACCTTGAACTTTGGCTTCTCCAAAGTTGACTCGTCGAGTACCCTTACAGAAACCTTCTGGTCCGGTTTAATGGACAGGTAGAATTTGTTTCTATTTTTGGTTTCCATCCACATATTCCTCAAGAGCGCGTCACACTGCATCCTTGTAGATGCAGCGAGAGTGTGGCATTTGATGTTTGCGCAAGTTTTTCTACCTGATAAGTGTACTTTCACTATGTGGAAGTCTTCGTGACCAAAAGACTTCAAAACTTCTTCTAACCTTTTCCTGCCGGGGTTCACTGGTATGTTGTATATGAAAAGGTCCAACACGGGCTCATCGCCAAAAAAAAGAGTTGGCTTCTTGAAGTCGTGCTCTTGCCGGTTCCTCATGGCGTTTTTTGCGCCGGCCCTGTTAGTGGCATTTACCCTACCAATACACTGTTGGTTGTATGGCTCGATAAATTCAGACAGATAAACCTCCGCCAATCTGTAGTCAGCTTTTTTTGTAAGATCGTGAGTCTCGTTGATCTTGTGCAATAGGCTCCTGGCCAATTCTTCAAGGAAAAACATCTTGGTTAGGCTGACGGAACTCTTTAGCGATACAAATATCAGAGGAGAGCCCAATCGGCTTCACCTATACATAACAAAAGAAATACATTATTAATACAATTTCGCTACAAAAAAACCTACAACTAATTACATTTTATTTTATAGTGAGAAACTGGTGTACAAAATCTAACTTTTTTTACATCTACGTTACGCTTTTTATTACTCCTACTTACATTTTCTCGTATTAAAATACTATTTATATTTCTTTGCCTTAAAATATTTGGAACGAATTTCTCTCTCTTTCTATTTTTTTCTATATCATCATCATTTTGTACCACGTTTGAACTTAATTTATTGTTTTTCAACACCGTTTTCCTACTATTCGTCATGTTTGACGGATTGCTAACGCTACCCGGGTTGTCGTAATACCTTTCGCTAGATACGTCATACTCGTTATTATCTGACTCGTCGTTCGTATACACCTCCTCATTAACTATCTTTTGTGCGTGATTTTCTTCATCTAGTGCATCATAATTATCTGTAATTATCTATTGCGGGTGGAGCCTCCTTATGGATTTGTGCTTCAACTACTACTGTATTTTCTTCGCTTACTGTGTAAGTATCGTCAGTCTGTTGATCGTTGCTTTCATTATTTGCTCTATTATTACCACTACTACTTGGTTCCATACTGACATTTTGGGTTTGATTCTCCTCTGTTGCACTATCTTCTATCTCGCTTGCTAAAAGGTATGCTGGTTTAAGCCTTTCGACGTTCACCGTAACATCTTCATCTCCTTTTCTTATTACATAATTTCGGCCATTATCGTGTCTCGATATTACCTTAAATGGCCCTGTGTACGGTTGAACGAGAGGTGGTTTCACTGCCTTTATTCTCTCTAACACATGAGTGCAGTTCTGTAAGTCTTTATAGACGAATGCCTTCAGTGCATTCTTTTTATTATGCCTTAACGGCACCTGCCTAATCTCTCTCATATATTTCTTAAATTTCGATAGGAACATCGTATGATCTCGCACATCTGTGTCTCTGAACTCACACATATCTCCCGGTATGGCCAATGTCGTTCCGTATAAGAACTCAGCTGGACTGGCCTCCGTGTCTTTCCTTAGGCGCGTTTTCAATCCTAATAAAACTGTGGAGAGGACTCTAGTCCATTCGCGTCCTTCCATATGACACATAAGTGCCGCCTTAAGGTCACGGTTGCCATCGCTCCACCATGCCGTTTGCAGCAGGATGATACGCTGTTGTGCGCATCCTTTTACAACCTATAAGTTGCAGCAATTCTAAGAACATGCTGGATTCAAACTGCCTGCCTTGATCCGTTGTTATGATGACAGGTGCACCGAAGCGTGACACCCATGTATCATAAAAAGCGCGTGCGACAGTGGGAGCCGATGCGTCGTAAACGGGCACCGCCTCCGGCCACCTAGTATACCTATCTATCATGGTCACAAGATATTTGTAACCATCGCTAAGTGGCAACGGACCTACCAAGTCAACATGAACGTGAGCGAACCTCGCATCAGGCTCGTTAAACTTCATAGGTAAAAACTTGTTTTCCCTAGTAACCTTGGATCTTTGGCATTTCATGCATGCTGTGCACCAAGATGTTATTTGCCTGTTCATGTTCGGCCACACATATTGCTTTTTAATCATCTCACTCGTTGATCGAGCAGATGGATGTGCTTAATCGTTAAAGAGTTCAAAGATGACTGCTCTGTGTCTCTGGCACATATGGCCTGAGCACATCTTGCGCAATTTCGCAATAAAATGGCGTATTCTCTACACCATATTGCAACTTAACCAGTTGTAATTGATACTGTGGGTTATTTATGATCTCCTGCAGCGGTTGATCTTCCATCTGTTTTTTTGCTATCTCATCTAATAAGAATATTGTCGGAAACCTGAAATCATCGACTCTTGATAGCGCGTCTGCTACTAAGCTATTTTCGCCTGGTAAGTAACAGATTTTTACATTAAATTCCGCGATGTATGCTAATTTTCTTGCTTGTAACGCGGTGCAGCTATCTAAACCTTTATTTAACGCATGAGTCAACGGTTCATGGTCAGTATATACTTTGAATGTTCTACCCTCCGAGTAGTAGTTAAAATATCTGATGGCTTCATAAATGGCCATTAATTCGCGATCGTACGTAGAGTATCTCGATTGTGCGGGCCGGAATTTTTTTGAAAAAAATGCTAGTGGTTTCCACGAGTTATCTACTTTTTGCTCTAACGTTGCGCACATAGCGAAATTTGAAGCGTCTGTAACTAACCTAACTTCTGCATTCTCAGAAGGAAACGCGAGGTATGCTATATTCGCTAATTTTTCTTTAATAGTCTTGAAAGCTTGTTCTGCATCTTTGGTCCATTCCACAGGACGCTTATCTTTCTTCTTTATATCCTTAATCATAGCAACTAGATGTCTCTGCACTTCGGCGGCTTTTGGCAAGCTTTTCCTGTAAAAGTTTACCATTTCCAAGAATCGACGCATCTCGTCTTTAGTCTTGGGCTTCTTGAAGGCTCTTATAGCTTCGACCTTAGACGGATCTGGTTTGAATCCGTTTCTGTCGATCAAATAGCCCAAGAAGATGAGTTCATTAACTCCAAACTGACACTTTCCGCTGTTCAATTTGAGGTGAAACTTCTCCAACCTCTCTAGGACGATCTTAAGATGTTCTTGGTGCTCCTCGTCTGATGAAGATGCAACCAAGATATCATCTACGAATGCGAACACAAAGTCTAGGTCGCCCATGGCCTGGTTTATGTGTTGCTGGAATGTTTGGGCAGCATTCCTAAATCCGAACATCATCACTAGGAACTCGTAAAGTCCGAACGGAGTTGTTACAGCCGTCTTTGGTACATCATCCGGGTATATTGGTATTTCTAGAAATGCTTTTCCTAAATCGAGTGTGGAAAAAATAGTTCTATCTTCTAGATTCGACGCGAAGTCGTGAAGGTTAGGGATTGGGTATTTATCTGGTACTGTGACCGTATTCAACCTTCTATAATCACCACATATCCTCCACTCACCATTTTTTTTGGGAACCATATGAATAGGTGTAGCCCAAGGGCTTCTCGAAGGTTGGCAAACGCCTTCCTTACACCATCTCTCAAACTCCCTTTTGGCTGCTTGTAGCCTATCAGGCGCCAGACGCCGTGGTTTCTGTGCGACTGGTGGTCCTATTGTTTTAATATGGTGATACACATCTATATTTCTTTTTGTTTTATGCTTTTCAAGCCCCTATGACGGCTGGGAATTTTTTTATTACATCAGCGTATCTATTCTCCGGGTCAATAAACGACACCTGAACGTATGCTACTTTCTTAGTGGTGCCTGCGACCGACTTACCAGTCTCTGCATCTACCAGCTTTCGTCGGTTTAGATCTGGAAGCAAATGATAGTGCTTGATGACGTCGCCGCCTAAGATCGCATATGATACATCTGCAACGATGAATGTCCATTTGATCTTGTTCTTAAACCCGAAGTCTAATTTCCTATAAACGATTCCATACGTATCTATTTGTGTATTGTTTGCTGCGTATAATTTTACGTGCATGGCTTTTTTTACTATTTTTTCTTTCCGGAACTAGTGATACTTCCGCACCCGTATCCACAAAAAATGCTTCTTCCGCTGCTCTGTCAATAACGTGGAGGCGTATGCTCTCTGTGTCCGACGAGGTTGCCCCCTCTACCCGCCGGATTGGGAGTTTAAATGCGTTTTTTTTACTAATCTTTCTACCGTTAGATGTATGTCGTTTATCATTTCTAACGCTATTTCTCCTTTCTATGCCTCGAGCAGGCGATTTCGATCTATGCTTAGGCGGAATAGACTCATGCCTTCTATCAAAGTCAGTCCAATCGCATTGTTGTTCACACCTATATGCCTTTATTCCATATTGAGCGTGACATCTGCAATAGCGTTTCGTTCTATTATTCTGATAATTGCTATATCGCGATCTTCTATCGTTTCTAAATCCGTTTCCTACTCTATCGAGCGTCTTCTTGATAATAGCCTCGATATGTGCGTCGATTCCTACTTTACCTACGCGTGGTTCATTGCATTCATTTTTATTTACCGTATCCTGATTTATCGCGTAAATGCTCACTGTCTTACCGACCACTTTTTCGCACTTGTTATTATATAATTCGTCCGCATTCTTTACCACGGTTTCTTCGTTCGATAAATTTATTTCTCCCACAAGATGCGATTTAATACTTGGCAGCAGATTATATTTCCACGCTTTTAAAATAGTCTCTCTTTTTATATTTTCACCGGCCACGTCAATCATTTCTCTTAAAAAATCGGACGGTTTTTCTCCCTGCGCCCGGCATTTCCTGAATAACTTATTAAATCTCTCCTTCTGGGACTGACCGTATGTATCCATAAGATATTTTCTTAAATCGTTATACCTGTTACCCGGTTTCAATGTTTTTATTAAACTTGATGGTTCGCGACTTATGTCTCTATCCAAATTGTTTACGAGTAACACGAACGCCACGCTCTCGTCCGTGACATTTTGCAGCTTAGCTTGCGTTTCGAATAAGTCGAACCATGTTTCCGGGTCATGCTTCCAGAAGGGAAAATTAATTTGTCGGATCTGCATAAAGTTATTCGGTACTAAAACGTTACCCTGTTGTTCGTTCCGGTTCTGCCATTGCGCGTTATTAAAATTATTCTGCTCAACGCATGCCCGTATTTGTTCGCGATTGCGCGCACCTTGCGCTCCTAATCTATCATCTTGTCTATCTTGGTTAATCTCTAATGATTCTATTCTTTTAATTAAAACTCCTAATTCCGTCTCGTAATTTTTTTTCATTTCCAACATCTGATTTTTGTAAAAATCCTCTATTCTTTGAGCCTCGCTAGCTCTTAACGCATTGCTATAATTGCTAATTTCCTGACTACCGAGCATTCTATTATTATCAATTTGATTCCTATACGCGTCGCGTTCGTTTCTTTTTTCACTATCTTTCGGCGTACTCCTCGGTACAGTAAACAAAATCTTTTTTATTTCGTTATCCATCATACTATTCGTGGGCATACCGCCGGTTGCCATTTTGTGATCAGAGGTTACGTACTATTAATTAGCGGCAAGTCTACGCTGTATATATTAACCGACCCTGATGATATCAATCAGTCCTATATTGACTAGATTGTATGAACAATTAAATACACGAAATAAATAAATTGATACGACACTATAATAAAATAATTAATACGACACTATAATAAATAAATTAATACGACACTACAATAAATAAATTATTACGACACTATAATAAATGAATTAATAAATAAATAAATAAATTACGTTACACTAACAATCAAATAATTAAACACGAAAATACGCACATAAATAAACAGTTATTGTTTAAAATTACCGTTCAGGGTCACTCGCAATAGGTGTATAGAGCCTACGCGAAACAAAAACATACACAAACTTACGCCGTTAACTATTTACAATTTATTCCCTTACATCGTACGAACTTTAAAATATTTTGTATTGTGTGCGCAATATACGAACAAAATTAACTTTATTTTATTTCGCGATTCACTAGCATACGTGACCTCCGCATACCCTTTCAAGAACAATCTAGGAGATACACAAATGTAATGAGTAGATGTGTTCTATCAGAGGTTATACCTCGGCCCAAACATGCCAGCAAAATTCATTTATTTTTCTCTTCGACCTTACCAAAACCTTTTATCCGTTCGCGATTTATAAATTACTTACACAATTTGTTATTTTTCACGCGCATACAACACTCGACCTCTAATCACTTTGAATTTAACCGTCGCCTCGGTTTACTTTTCTAACGGTTTCGCGAATTTTCTACGCGTTTCTGTAATTTTTCTTGCGATTTCCCACACAATCGAGTACTATTTTTCGTTTTTCTTTTTTCCTGTTTTGCCTTTTTCTGTGTATATGTATGTATTTTTCTTTTTGCGCACAGTTTTTACCTTTATTCTTTTTTAGGTTAATATTTCAACTGTTTTTAAGAAACATTTTATTTTTCTTTTTGAGAGAGATAATTCACTTATACTCCCCCCAGTCTACACGCGCATTTCAATACATTAAACCAAAACATTGAATGCTACAAGGCATACAACTACAGGTAATTGGCAAGGCCTCGATTTGTGCCCAAGTAGATGAACAAATTCAATGAGTTGGTTACACATTTCTAAACCTCGCCAAACCCATAATTGCCCTATCACAAAGCAACAACAAAAATATTTTATTTGCACGTGTAGCTGGAAGAAGCCAGCTTCTCACTAACTGTGCGTCTTAGTTATTATTTATAATGTTTGTTACTATCACATCTGTATATATA
This sequence comes from Anastatus disparis, assembly GCA_017163975.1. Classification (NCBI taxonomy): domain Eukaryota; kingdom Metazoa; phylum Arthropoda; class Insecta; order Hymenoptera; family Eupelmidae; genus Anastatus; species Anastatus disparis. The sequence continues at coordinate 1,872,581 of JAFFSR010000232.1, forward strand.
CGTTATTTTCGGCAAATTTACTTAATATATATAATTTTAGTAACTACTCTCCGCACAGAGTATCTCACTAGAAAGAAGAAAGAGGAACTTAATTACATATACGATTAACAATTTCTTTGTAACAAAAAATTTTTCTTTAAATATTCAGTATTCTATTCAGCGCGACGCGAGAAATCATAAGTCTAAACTTTATGATGAAATCCTCGTGTTCACAAAATGGCCGCCTTTGCTAGCGACGCCGTGCTGGCCTTCCTTGGCTTCCTGCACCGGACCTTCGCTGCTAGCTGCGCTGCGCTGTCTTCGTCTTCTCGAACGGCTGTCGGGGTCACCACTGTAGTTTCCTGAACTACGAAGAAGCTTGGTTGGATGAGGAGATGAAATAAGGTGAAAGATTGGAAGTAGAATTACAAAGTCTTTATTGCACCAAGTCGTTGCTACAAAATATCTGGAAAGTGAAGAGAGAATACTTATCTACTCAAGACTTGAGAAAGCTCTGACTCTCTTCGTATCTCTCGAGTATCACATAGGTTACGTTTCTAGTCGCTTACTTGCGCACCGCAGGTTGCGCGTGACGCTTACATGTATAACACATTCATACATACATACTCTATGTCTGTGTGCCCACAAATACATTCGAAATCATCGAACGGTAAGTGTAAATGCGTTTTGAAAAATTATTTAAGACAACGAAAGTAAATAACTATAAATAATTGTAAATCATCGTAAATAATTATAAATAACAATAAACTATTTACTTACCTAAAAATTTTGAAAATTGTAAATAATAGTAAATAATAGTAATTAAGAGTAAGTAACTGTACCCTGGTAACATGATCAACGTAATTTTGCTGCAATTTTGCTGCAATTTTCTTGAAAATCAAAAAATTGCAGCAGAACATGTGCTGTCTGTTTCCGCATTTCATATGGTTTTTTATGAAAAGAAATTACAGCAGATAAGTGCAACAGAATTGCACGTTTCTGGCAGAGAGAAAGTGCAATCTACGGAACGGAAAGAATGCGCAGAATCTTGAAGATATTTTGCAGTAAACTTGCGGAAAAAACTTATTACAGACACTAGCAACCAAATTAAGTAAATAATTCCTGACAAAGTTTTGCAGCACAATTACGTAAGAATTGCAAATTGTCAAGTGCGGTTCTGCGAATCGTAATAAGTACACAAGCATATAACAGAATCAAAACAGTCTTGTATCAGAATCTTGCAGCAGCACTTTACCCCAGAATTACATAAATATAACAAAGGTTAAGTGCAATTATATGACAAGAATAAACACGCAAATGTACAGCAGAATCAAAGCAGTTTTATGTGAGAATCTTGCAGCAGATTTGCGCTTAAATTACATCAGAAGGACAAAAGTTAAATGCAATCTTATCATAAGAATAATCACGTGAGTATACAGCATACTTGAAGCTATCTCGCATAAGAATCTTGCGACAAAACTTTACTACAGAATTACGTATGAATGTAGAACCAAAATATTTATCATCTTTTACTGATAGAAATTTATTTAAAACTTTTCTTAGATATTATATAAATTTTTTATCTACTTTTTTTATATTTTACAGTTGGCTGCAATGGTCTCCTCTCTTCTCCCCAATGTCTACATGTATATAATTTTATACTATAACATCAGCGCCCACCCCTTTGTGTATATATGTCAATTGTTTTTTGCGTTCCTTCTTTTTTTCTTTTAGCCAATATGTGCCTATAGGTGTAGGCATCGGTAGTAAGAACACGTAAAGTTTAAAGAAATGCATTAAATGTATCGCGATTATAAATTATTATATTATCATTAAATTATAAATTATAATTTTTAAATTCAACATTTGCTTTCTTAAAATCTGTCAACAACTCTTATGAACATGTTCTCGTTAGTTAAACGTTAATAATATTTACAATGAAAATTTTTTATTAAAATACAATGTATTATCTTTATTCTATAAAGTAACTTCAATTTTTGGAACTATTAATTGACTTTGAAATTCTATAAGCTGTGCTGCTGCAAGATGCTTACGGAAGACTGCTTCGATTCTGCTGCAAGTTCACGTGTTTATTCTCGTCATACAATTGCGCTCAACTCATGTTATTCTTATGTAATTCTGGGGTAAAGTGCTGCTGCAAGATTCTTACGGAAGACTGCTTCGATTCTGCTGCAAGTTTTCGTGTTTATTCTTATCTTAGAATCGCACGTTTCGATTGGCAATCTGTTACAAATCTGACGCACGTTTCAGTCACAATTAAATTTCAGCAGATATACATTAAAATGTGGAAACAGACCACGCAATTCTGCACAATCGTGCTTGCAACAGATTGTGTTACCAGGTTAAGTGTTTGTAAATAATAGTAAATGACTTTTCAAATCAGTTAGTAATCGTAAAAAACTAAATAACTATAAATAATTGTAAATAATAATAAATAAATGTAAATAACTTTTATTAATGTTTCAGTCTCAATACTTTTTATTAATTATTTACAGTTATTTAGAGATATTTACAGATATTTACAGATATTTACGAAAATTATTTCTATATGTCACTTTTTTGTTGAAATTAAGGCCTTCATTTTGCTTTACTTAGACCGTTTCTATGTGCTTTGAAACTGAATTTGTGATCAGAGCGAGTTGATAGTCAGTTGCATGCTCACGATGTTTACAGATTTTATTCCACGAATTTCCTATCAAATTCAAATGGCCATATCTCAGTATCAGAAGGACCTAGAAACTTTCATAAAAAAAAATTGAAGATCTTTAAGCCTACTTTAAAGTTATGTTGGTTGTTTGAATAAAAAAAAAATATGAAGTAATTTTAACCTCAAAATACACGAGAATAAACCCGATTGAGTAAAATTTTTCAATATTTCAAGAGCAACGATGCGGAAAAAAAATTTTTCTTGGCTCTAAAATCATCCCATAAGATATTATTTTAACTTACGGCAACAGAAAAAGTGTTAAAGAGGGTCTCAAAAGTAATTTTTCAGTCATAGCTGTATGTAGAAAAAAGAAAAAGAAGAAAAAACAATAAAAAATACGGTTTTTTGCGATTCGGCAAGGTTAAATCTCTATTCCAACAAGGTATTTCAGCTGCTTTTTCAATTTTTAGTATAAACACATCGATCTAAGGGTTGGGAGCGATGCTCAGTAAATTTCGGGAAATAACGACCTGTCTAATATATATATATATATATATATATATATATATATATATATATATATATATATATATATATATATATATATATATATATATATATATATATATATATATATAATTGCCAAAAATAACCATTTTTTATCGTTCTATTATTTTTACAAATTTCATTTTTATTTATTTATCATATAACAATTAATTCATAGCATTTTTCATAATTTTTTTTATTTTTCATCTTCTAAAGTAAAAAGGTAGTAAATTAAATGAGTTAATATAAAAGCAATTCTTTAGTGAATATCTTTGAAAAAAGTTCATTAAAAATGAATTAAAATTCTTAAAAGAATTTTAATTTTCAATAATGGTTTTGACTTAGAAAGATAAATTGATTGTTAAAGGACAGGGATTGTATAGTGGAATTGCTTCCATGTTATCTGGTATTTATATATTAGATCTTAATAATATTTCAAATCGTTGCATTTCATTTAACATGCAATCAATTTCACTAATTCAAAGTCCACAATATATTAATTCAGTACCGATTGATGGAGAATTTATACAGTTATTATTTTCCAGAAATTCGGAAAAAGGTCACCGAATTTGTGTGTATTATAATAATAAGGTAATTCATGTATATGACAGTTTAAATCTTAAATATCTATGAGATGAGCATAAGATTTATATAAACAGATTATTTCCAAACACATCAGAATCAAGCATAGTATTCGAAACAGTACAATAAGAAACAAATAATTATGATTGTGGCGATTATGCAATTGTTTTTGCTGTTGCAATATTTTATAATTTAGGTTCATGTTGTTTAAGATATGATGTTTTTCAAATGCGATTACGTTTATCAAGAATTTCTAAAACGCAACAAATAAGAATGTTTCCAGTTTTACAAAATTATAATAATGCAAATAATAATTATGATAATCCACCAAAAATGATGAGGAGTTTTTGACATGAGTAACGTCTAAATTAAATACCATTAAATTTAGATTCTGCCGAACTTGAACTATTGGAAAGAAAACTCATAAATGCATTTATTGGCAGAACAAAAAAAGATCATGGAAATGTATCGTAAACAAAAGAATTCGAATTATGAAACAATTTTAATGGAAATTGACAATGACATTTAGATACAAATTTTTTAAAACCAGATAATAATATAATGGGAATCGATTATATCGACTTAAATTATAACGATAATAAAATTAGGACTGTTGAGATTAAATTAAATGAAGAAACAAAAGAATAAAAAAAAAATAGATGGAAAAGATGCTTCATTCGTAACAGGATTTAAGAACATGACGAAGCTGCACGTCTTCTAATAATATTTTCAATCCTAATTTATGAATAAACGATGCGTTTAATCGAGTTTTTTTGCTACAAAGTAAAAATTTGTTAGATTAAACTCTAGTACGGACAACTTAAGGTATCCACCTAAATATTATACATATAAAGTTATAATATAAACTTTTAATGTATCGTATTTTAAGGTTAGGTTTATCGAGTTTGATATCCAAGTCCAAATGATTTTTTATTTTAACAAAAATTATTTAATTAATATAGCTTTAGTGCAGATAAGTCATTATATTTGTTTAATTTATGAATTTAAAAAGATATTGATAAAATAAAAAAAGCAAAACTCAATTGATGCAGCTCCGATATCCCGTTAATAGGAAAATGGTAACAGAACAATGACATAAATATAAAAAAATGTCAGAAAAAGACATTATTGTGAAAATACAAGAAAAAAAAGTAACGATAAATTAAAACTAGGACGTGTTCAAGAAACTTTACGTAATCTTTTTTTTATGAAAATGAAAAAAGGACAACCAAATAAATATAAACAGAAATAATAAAATACTGAGGTAAGAAAATTAAAATTTAAGGAAAAAATAAGTAGAGATAAATTGGAACAAATACATGCGAATGAGGCTTTACGTAAGAAGCTTATATGAAAATTAAAGAAAAAAAAACAAAAATATGAAGAAAAATTAGAAAATACTGAGATAACAAAATTGAAATTCAAGGAAACAATGAGTATTGATAAATTGGAACAAATACGTGCGAATAAAGCTGCACGTAAGAAAAAATGAAAGAAGAACAACCAAATATATACATAAAAAAAATTTAAAGTATTAAGATATAAAAAATGAAATCAATTGAAAATAGAGGTACTAATAAATTGAAAAAATTGCATACAAAAGTAAAATTATGCAAAAAAGAGACTTATAGAAAACTTATTAGTTAACAATATAATGAATATAAGAGAATGGTACAAATTAAAAATTAAAAATTGGAAAATACCGTTATTATTATGAAAACACAAGTAAAAAATGATTGTTACCAATTAAAAGAATCACGCACAAGGTATAAACAAATAGAAATTGATGACAATAAACATGTTAATAATGATGCTACAATAAATAAACCAATAGATGGAAAAAAGCGAAAACACAAATATGATTCTTATTAATTAAAGACATTATTTATTGAGTGTAAGCGATTAAAAATTGAAGACACTAATTATATTAAAAATCACAATAATAATAATCATAATAAAAATCTTAATATTGTATTGAATAAAGTTATCGATAAAACAATAAAGGGCAAAGTAGAAAATAATTAAAGAAATTAAATAAAAAAATATTAACTTAAAAAATTAATTTGAAACTGAATGGTTGAATAGCAAATATATATTCCGATGAAAATCTCATATCTGAAAATAACATTGGTTCCATGACAAATACATGTGTTTATTATTGTGATGCGAAACATTTCGCTTTTGAATATACTAAAACTAACGATATCTCCAATTGTTGTCATAAAGGTAAAGTGGAATTGTTAAAAAATCCTCCCTACCCAGAAGAATTAAAGTTTTTAGCAACTGAATTACCGGAAGAAATTGATTTTCGACGGAATGTTAGGTTGTACAATGATGCTTTAGCATTCGCAAATTTTGGTGCTAATTTTGATACATAGCTGGGTAAAGGACCACAAGTTATTAGAATATGTGGACAAATTCACCATAATGTATATGCGTTACATCATAATAAAGATGAAGCACGTAAATATGGACAATTACATATTTTAGATAATGAAATGGCAACGATTAAACGGAATAAGTTTAATATAAATTTAACATTATCAAAACATTTAGATATCTTGATAAATGACATAAACCCTCATGCCTAAGTCTATAAAAAGATGCATAAAGTAGAAGAAGGAGAACTTCAACATTGTGCAAAAATCTATTATCCTCCAAGAACTGTTACTATGTCTGTTGTATTAGTAGAATGTACTTAGTAAGTCCGAAAGATAGAGAACGTTATTTTATTAGGTTTATTACTATTACATGTGAAAGGAGCCACGTCTTTTGAAGCTTTTGATTTTGCGTACTGTTGATGATGTGATGTACAATTCGTTTTATGAGGCAGCTAAGGCAAAACAATTGGGTCTTTGCATGAAATTTTTTTTTTGAATTCATTATATCCGTCATTTTTAAAAAGAAAAAATAAAAGACACGTATTTTTTCTTATATTATCAAAATGAAAACTCAAAGAGATAGAAGCAGTTAAAATTGTGTGACGTCACGGTTGTTTCAGCAATTGTGACGTCATATACATTGGTGCTATATCTATATAAATCAAAATTGTATTAATTTCTACTGGCTATAACTTTTGCAATTCATCATATTTTAAAAAACAAAAAAAATACGGGTCTTTTATTTTTTCGTATTCTACCTGACGGATATAATGCATTTTTTCATGCAAAGACCCAATTAACTAATAAAGATGAAGAATGAAATAGATGTTTGGAAAAAGCATCTTCAACAGAATTCCCTTATGCTCTTTGTGAATTATTTGCTTTTATTTGCGTTTTTCATTATCCTATAAATGCACGAGATTTATATGAAAAATATAAAGATAAATTTTACCACTCTAAATACAAAAAATATAGGTGACGATCATGCATTGAATGTTATTAAAAATAATTTACAAGTCAATGGATTTTCATTAAACAATTTGAATTTACCTAATATAAGCACATTTATAGAAGAAGATAATAATCAAACAATTTTAAATCATAATAATAATATTCTTAATGAATTAGAAATGGAAATAAATTCTTTCAATGATAAACAAAAGCAAATATTCAACTCTACTATGAAAAGTTTGAACAACCAAAGTAATGAAAAATATATTTTTATAGATGGACCAGGTGGAAGTGGGAACAGTTATTTACTCGTTTTGATAGCTTATTTTAAATATCATACCATACATTATTTATGTGTAGCTTGGACAGGTATAGCAGCGAATTTATTAGTCGATGAAAAAACCGTGCGTACAACATTTAAACTACCGTTAAATATAACAGATTGTACAACTTGTAATGATAAGCCTAATTCTGCAGAAGGCAAACAATTAAAGAGAACACAATTAATTATTTAGGATGAAATATCCATGACTTCAAAATTTGCTTTTAAAGCAGTTGATTGTTTTTTTCAAGATTTATGCGATGTAAACCAACCCTTCGGTGGTATAACTGTAATTGTATCAGGAGATTTCAGGCAAACATTACCAATTGTACGACATGGTAGCCGTATGAACATTATTAAAAATTCAGTTCAATTTAGTTTATCATGGCAAAATTTTAAGCAAATGAAGTTAAATGAAAATCTGCGAGTTTCGGATAATGGTAATAATTTTAAACAATGGTTATTAGATATCGGAGAAGGAAAATGATGCAATGTTTTTGAAGATGATAATGAACTAAGTGCTATAGCAGATAATTTTATCATTAAAAAAAAACTTGTCGAAGAAATATTCGGAAAAACAATAAAAATAAACAATATGAATCTAACGGAAAAAGTTATTTTGGCTCCTAAAAATAATGATAATACTGAAATCAATAACAATGTTTTGAATTTAATGGAAGGAAAATGTGTTGAATATTTAAGTATTGATACAGCTGAAGATGATAACAAAGAAAATTTAGATATTATGTTACCTACAGAATTTTTAAATAAGTTAACTCCTAATGGACTTTCACCACATAAATTACATTTAAAAGTAGGGGCTATAATAATACTTTTGAGAAATTTAAATGTCAATAAGGGACTTTGTAATAGAACAAGGTTGATAGTGAAAAAATTGCCCAAATATTCCATTCAAGCGGAATTAGCAACTGGTCAGAACAAAGATAAATTAGTTTTTATTCCAAGAATAAGTTTATCTCCATCTACGAAAGAAATTCTATTCAATATGCAACGAAAACAGTTTCCTATTAGATTAGGATTCGCAATGACTATTAATAAATCACGAGGACAATCTTATAAAAAAATTGGTGTTCATTTGCCGTCACTAGTTTTCAGTCATGGGCAATTATATATTGCTCTTTCAAGGACAAAATTCAAAATTAATTTAAAATTATTTTTAGGTGACCACGCTATTGTCAACGGATAAATAAAAATGATCAAAACATAATATATACAAAAAACATTTTTTATAAAGAGATATTATAAAGAATATGTCAAGAGATGTTGTATATGTTGTTGTGTTATAGTTGAACTCGAAATATAATAAAAAATATAATATTTACTAAAATATATATATGATATCAACTGACGCTTTCAAAATAGTTTATATGATGTTAAATCAGCTATATAAGAGGACGCGCTGCTAAATCGGCTGTATATGAGATGCGGTGTTGAATCGGCTGCATGTTGGGATGCGCTGTTGAATTGGCTGCATATTGGGATGCGCTGTTTAATCAGCTGCATATTGGCTGCATATTTATGAAGCCAAATAAAATATAGGACCTGAAAAATTATTGGGCCCAAAAAAATATAAGGCCCAAATAATATAAAGACCAAAAAAATATTGGGTTCAAAAAATTATTGGGCCCAAAAAAATACAAGGCGCAAGAAAATATAAGGCTCAAAAAATATAAGACCCAAAAAATATAGAGACGAAAAAATTATTGGGCCCAAAAAAAATAAGGCCCAAGAAAATATAAGGCCCAAAAAAAATATAAAGCCCAAAAAATATAGAGACCAAAAAAATATAAGGTGCAAGAAAATATAAGGCCCAAAAAAATATAAAGCCTAACAAAATATAGAACCAAAAAAATATTGGACCCAAAAAAGTAAAGCTCAAAAAAATAAAAAGCCCAAGAAAATATAAGGATGACAAAAAAGAAGGGCCCAAAAAAATGGGCATTGACTAAAAATATAGGGCCCAAAATAATATAAGACCCAAAAAAATATGGCCTAAAAAGAAGCTTGTGACTAATGAGTACTTAAAAAAAGCGGCGAACTGGAGAACCGGAGAATCGGAGACCGGAGAATTGGAGAACCAAAGAATTGGAGAACTGGAGAACCGGAGAATTGGAGAACCGGAGAAACGGAAAAAAAAGTGGCTTCACTTTAATATAATATACTAGCAAAAAATACCTCGCTCTTAACGTCTCTCGGTTGAATTTTTATATATGATATTATTATGTATAAATTAGCTAATTTTAAAATAAAAAAGAATTGCCGCAACTTATGAATTTTAATATTGTAATTTTGTACTAAATTAAATTTTTATATTTTTATAAAAAAGAATAATTAAAGTTACAATACGCATAAAAATTGTTTAAATACAAATTATATCATGATGAATTAAGAATTTGTTCTACTGAATTGCATTAGAATCAATAAAAAAATATAATAAAAATTCATTCTTTTTAATCACGTGTTTCAATAACGAACCGTGAAATAATCGAAAACAGTATTTGACGTTTACTAGGACTAACAACTACACGGAGAAAGGAAAATATTGTTAAAATAGGTTCTAAATTAAGTATATCTAATTTATGTACTAAGGTACTTGAAAAAAGAGTGGCGATATAATTTTAATTAGTACTATAGCTTGAATTTTAGGAACCAATGTTGGTACTATTATATTATGAAGTAAGAGCATAAATTTGCTATGCTTACTGTCTTTTTTTTGGTACTAAGACTGATATTTCACCTACTCGATTCAAGAGCAATATTTCGCAGAAAATGCAATTATTTATCTCTTTTCGGGCGGCTTTTCCTGTTACTAGAATTAAAAATTATTAAATATAGAATTATTTACATAATATTTTGATTCGTAATATTTAAGGAATAAAACGATACATGTTTATCTTCCATATTCCGTTTTGAAATAGTTACTTTTGAATTTTAAATTAATTATTAGTAATTGAAAATTGATATATATATATATTATATGATTTACATTATATTTATCAACTGCTGAAAATTGTTACACAATTTAATGAGTTTTACGTTAATAGGAATTAATTATATTGAAGTTTTTCGCTTTTAACGTCGCTCGGTTGAATTTTCTTTTATTATATTATTATGTATAAATGACTAATTTTAAGTAAATAAGACTTAATTAATTTAAGTTAATTTTAAGTAAATAAGACTTAATTAATTTAAGTTAATTTTAAGTAAATAAGACTTAATTAATTTAAGTTAATTTTAAGTACTCAATAAAATTGAAAATAATTTGATGAAACATAATATAAAAATATATGTACACATGTGCTTAACGGGATGTCGGAGCTGCAGCAATCGAGTTTTATTTTATTTATTCTATCAATATCTTTTCAAATTTATAAATTAGACAAATATAATGACTTGTCCGCACTAAAGCTATACTAAACCAATAATTTTTATTAAAATAAAAAATCATTTGGACTTGTTATTTTTCTATGAATTTGGAATAGAAAATAGATGTCAAACTCGACAAACCTAACCTTAAAATACGATACATTGAAAGTTCTTATTATAACTTTTTATGTATAGTTTTTTGGTGGATTTCTTGAGTTGTCCGCACTAGAGTTTTATGCTACTAATTTTTTCTTTTTAACAAAAAAACTCGATTAAACGCACCGTTTATTAGTAAGTTAGGATTGCAAATATTATTAGAAGGTGGGTAGCTCCGTCATGCTCTTAAAGTAAAAAAGTGTATAATTTATTTCATCAAGTGACTATTAGTCTCAATCTACTTCCATAAGAAAAACAAAGATAGTACGATATTTGATATAAATAAACTGAGAACTGGGAACTGAGTAACGACTATAATTTCCAGACCTTAATATATGACCATGAATTTGATTTATAAAATTAATCTTTACGTGAAACATGCTTAAAAAAATTTTGTGTTCATTTCTAACAAAAATATCTTCACAAATGTATTTCTAGGCACGACCGCTGTACGGAAGTGCCTTATATTTTCGACATCGCGAAAAATGTAACCCTTTAAAATATGTTATTTTATGATGAAAAACTTATTTTTATAGCAAAATAAGACTATTACGAGGCTTTCTTAAAATGTATGTATGGATGTATGTGTGTGAGAAATTAAGTTTATGAATTTTCTCGACGAATTTTTATCCGATTTGAATAATTCAAACGGGGAATCATTTTAAATAACAACATAAGTAGACGTTCCTATTTTTAAAAAAATCGTTGGAAGCGTTTTTAAATAGGCGCCTTTTCAATGATCAGAAAAATAGATTTTTGGTAATAACTTGAAAAATACGATTTTTTTAAAAAAAGTATATGAAATAAAATTTATAGAATATAAAAGAATAAATAATTTTTATGTTATGCATTTTTCTCTAAAGTTAATATTTTTCAAATTGTTCATGAAAAATGTTAAAATTAAAGGATTTTTAATGATAATTTGATAAATATTATTTAAAAAAATATATATATGATACTGAAAAGATGGATCTTATTTTTTTCTATAAATTTTATTTTATATACTTTTTTTCAAAATTCGTTTTTTTCAAGTTATCACCAAAAAATCATTTTCTCAACCTCTAAAGGGATAACTGTTTCACAATCGCTCGAACGATTTTTTTTAAACTGCCAATATTTATTTGTATTATTGTTTTAAATCATCATTCGTCGGAACGATTCAGATCAAATAATAATATATTACGTTCTGAGGCACGGAACAGGCTCATTCCATGCGCGTGTTGGTTTGCTTCGCGAGGCGAAGCCGAGCAAAACACGCGCATATGATGAGCCCGTTTCGTGCCGAGAAACGTATACGATTTTCCTTCATGCCCGGCCGGAACTTTGCCACCCCAAAAAGTGATAAAACTCCATTTTTAATAAAAAATAATTCATCAAAAGCGAAGAGTCATCTGTTGCGTTATTTCGTTGTAGCGCGCATGCGCAAGCAATTACAGTATACAGTTAAGTTCGGTAGAGAAAGAGAGAGAGAAAAAACCGAACATAGCAGCACACATAGCGGTTAACATAAGATACACAATAAATATATAAATGATAATTCAAATTTAAAAAACGTGAGAAATAATGAAATGTGTTTATAATACTTTTATATTACTATATTTTGTGTATGAAAACCTTTTAAGGAGCAAAAGAAAAAATTGTGAGTTAAAACAATTGTGTATGTTAGTAAAGATATAGTTCATTTTAATAAATATAAATGTATTAATATCAAGTACACAAAAACAAAACGTGTAAAGCAAAACGTGTAAAAACGTGAATTTAATTATTTTCTTTGTACAAAAACAATCATGAAGTGTTTAAAAGAGTGTCGTGAATTAAAAGAAACGTGTATGAAAAAGAATATCTATTTTAAACGAAAGTTATAATTCGTTATAATTTAAACTATTATATGTATATTAGTGTATTAATGTCGAGTGTGTTTGTTTATTTAGTAACTACAAGTATGACGTATGCATTTATCTATTTAATGCTGAGGTTAGACATTCGCGTATATATAGATATAGTTTAAGTATACAGCAGACAGCGAAGCGACCGAGAAGACATACAGTTAGTAGCTGCGCGGTGCGTTCTGCGCACGTATGTAACGGAATAACACGAATGTATTCGGCCGGTTCCCTGCCGCATGAGGAGCACTTTTAGGCAAAGTTTCGGCACGGGTATGAAGGAAAAACTTTATACAAAACTATACTTTTAAGCTACTGAACTATAAAATAATTTTTTGTACTTGTAACTTTTGATAGATTATCCTATTCAAAACTTTAAAAAGTATACATGAAAATATGTCTTTTTCGCGTAACATAAATTTCTTCGAAATCAATCAACTTAATTCACAAGAAAAATTAAAATAATTATAAATTTGTTTTTTTAAATAAATACAATAAATTCAAACCTCCTGTTAAAAGTTGCGGTAAAAAATACAATGAAAAAAGAAATAAGATTAACATTTAATGCTTTTGCGTTTGTAAATGTTTTGTTTTAATATTCTTTGGATATCAAATAGCGAGTGCAAAGCGCGAGCGTTTACGATCGTGCCTTATATGCAAGAAGCGGAGCTTTTTTTCTTTTTTGACATGAGGTTATTTCAGAGCTGAGCGAAGCGAAACTCTGAAAAAACCAAAGTGCGAGCCAAGCAGCCCAAAGGGCCGCTGTGGCGAGCTAGTATATATATGAAATACGAAATTAAAATTAAAAAAACCATAATATTAAAATACACATTTTTGGTTAATTTTAAATTTAAATATTTCAGAATAATAAAATAACTATTTGCAATTACTTAACAATCCTTTTGACATCTAATATAAAATATTAATGGGATACAAATATTAAAAAGTGTATGTATCACAAGTAAGGTTTGCATATCATACACATTATAATTTTTAGAAAATTCTTGATATTAATAGAATATTTATTTAAAAAATTAAATATTTTTTCATTGATGACAGGCAACTTTTCAAATATAGTTAAAGTAATACTGTAAATGTCAATCAAATAACATTTCCATCAAAATAAATTTCAACGCTATAATTATTAAAAAAAACATTTTTATTTAACTACAATCTATTGTAATAATAATTTTTTCAATATATATATATATATATATATATATATATATATATATATATATATACCCACACAGCATGAAAGATTGCTGCAAGGTTGCTGCAAGGTTTCATGAAAGTTTCGAAACTTCGCAGCAACCTTTCATGAAAGATTGCAGCAACATTTATATGTCCGCGCTAGAACCCGGTTGAAATATTTCTAAAAACCTCGCAGCAATCTTTCAGAAAACCTCGCAGCAACCTTTCATGAAAACCTCACAGCAATATTTCAGGAAATGTAACAGAAACATTTCAAGAAACCTTGCAGCAATCTTTTAGAACACCTCGCCGCAATCTTGCAGGAAACCTCGCAGCAATCTTTCAGGAAATGTAACAGAAACATTTCAAGAAACCTTACAGGAATCTTGCGGGAAAAATAGCAAAAACATTTCAAGCAACCACACAGCAATTTTTCAGAAAATCTCGCCGTAACCTTGCAGAAAACCTCGTAGCAACCTTTTATGAGATATTGCAGCATATGTCCGCGCTAGAACCCGGTTGAAATATTTTTAAAAACCTCGCAGCAACCTTTCATGAAAACCTAGCAGCAACATTTCAAGAAACCTTGCAGCAATCTTTCATGAAAGGTTTCTCGTAATATTTCATGAAATTTTTCCCAAATTTTGCCGTGAACAATGCTCATACCTTTCCGTATGGTTTCCTGCAATATTTTGTAAAACATTTCTTAAATCTTGCCAAAAGCTTGCTGCAGTAATATTTAATAGTAGGCAGGATTTTCTATCCTTGTGTGATCAAGTTTTTCTTATTTGCTTAAGTATCAATCGTTGTATCTATAAATTACTAGTTGAGCGCAATAGTATTATTATCAATATTTGTGCACAAGAAGAAAAAATTCCTCAGCATCGTTTTTGAGAAAAGTAGAGAATATTGAAATAAAAGGTTTTGTTTCTAATATTTATGCGTTCTTTACTTTTTTCAATAACAATTCGATGGATTTTTTTACCCTACGCATAAATATTTATAATAATAGCATACTTATTGCGCTCAACTACCCGTTTACAATACAACTACAGCAATAAATACTTGAGTAAATAACAGGAAACCAAATATAAGACAAGAACAGCGAATCTGGACTGCTCTTAGAATCTTTTATAAAAACTTGCGGAATTATTGCTGAAACTGTTTATGAAAGGTTTGCTGCAATTTCATTTTGAAATTATTCATGAAACTTTGCTGATACTTTTTGTGAAACGCTTTTCTGGAATATTTTATAAAGATTGGAAAAAATATGGTAATAACCATTGGCCAAATGTACATAGCAATATTTTTTGTGTTATCTTAGAAATCTTGTCAAAAACCTTGCAGAAATCTTTCTGCAACTTTTAACAAAAGATACCTCGTAATATTTCATAAAATATTCATCAAATTTTGCTGGAAACCTCGTTGAAACCTTTCATAAAAGTATCTTGCAATATTTCGTGAAATGTTTCTAAAATCTTGCACGAACCTTGCTGCAACCTTTCATCAAAGGTCTCTTGCGATATTTCGTAAAATGTTCACCAAATCTTGCTAGGAACCTCACTGAAACCTTTCATGAAAGGTTTCTTGCAATATTTCATAAAATGTTTCTAAAATCTTGCAGGAACCTCGCTGCAATCTTTCATGAAAGGTTTCTTGCAATATTCCATGAAAAGTTCCCCAAATCTTGCTGGAAAACACGCTGAAACCTTTCATGAAAGGTTCCTTGCAATATTTCATGAAATATTCCTAAAATCTTTCAGAAACCTCGCTGCAACCTTTCATGAAAGGTTTCTTGCAATATTCTATAAAATGTTTTCTAAATCTTGCTGGAAACCTCGCTGAAACATGTCATGAAAGTTTTCTTGCAATATTTCATGAATTGTTTCTAAAATCTTGCAGAAACCTCGCTGCATTCTTTCATGAAAGGTTTCTTGCATTATTTCATGAAATGTTTTATAAAACCTTGCAAAAATCTCGCTGCAACCTTTCATGAAAGGTTCCTTGCAATATTGCTTGAATTATTTTCTGTAACCTTGTAGCAAGTTTGCAGCAATATCACACTGAAATGTTTCATGAAACCTCTTAGCAATGTTAAGACAAGATTGCTGCAATCTTGTGACAATATTTCAGCACAATATTTCAGTGAAAGTTGCACTGCAATATTTCATGCTGTGTGGGTATATATTAAAAAAATAATAATTTTATTTGATGAACAGTTATATAAATATTATATATTTATAATTGTATAACTTTTATTAAATAAAAATTTTATTCAGTTATCATTCAGAGAATAAAGTATTTAAATTAGTTTTCATGAAAATATATTATTTAAAAAGTTACTTATTAACAATTTTTTATAAATAACATACATTTAACCTTAATTACATTTTCATTTGTACACATGATAGTATTTAAATGAATTGTCATTTATATAAAAATTGTTAACAATTAAATATATTAAAATTTATTTCATTAAAGCAATAATATTTTTATTAAGAGAAACATTAATTTTCAAAATACAACAAATTACCTCATTTGAAAAATTATCATTACATTATATAAACATTTTTTTTTTAATATCGTTCGAACATAAATTTTATGAAATACAATAAAAAATTATTTATTCGATATTAAATTTTTTTTAATAGTCAATTATAAAGATAGGAAAATATATGAAATAATAATAAATTTTTCTGATTATGTCTATAATTATGAATTTATATTTATGAACTGTCCAGATAGAAGGAAAATTTCCCCTAAAAAGTGAATATTTCAAAAAAAAATTTACTTACTGTTTGCGAAACACTTATTATAAATGCGGAAAAAAATAATATTCTGTAATATCACTCTAAAATTTATATTAAATATGATCATTAAAAGTACAATTATTTCATTATGTTGAATTTGTTGTCAAAGTTTGATTATATTTTACTATAAGAAGATATAAAAATTAACTGTCATATTTAACTGTCTTCCCATTCTATTGTTGAATTTCAATAAAAGGAATGTGTTAACTTGAAGTCTGTACCATAATGATTATTTATTTAAATTTTCGAATTTTTCTAATCATTAGTTTTCAAGATATTTAGATTTCTGATGCCAAATAGAAAAATATTAGTAAATAATTTTGGAACCCAAACTCCTCCATAACTAATGAATAGATTTATTAAAAATTTAACTAAATGATCTTCGTGATACATCCTATATGCTAATACATATAGGATGTATCACGAAGTAAAATTGTGAAATTTTAAAATACAATGGAAATAAAGTCAATATTTATGGGCGCAAGTGTACTGTCCATTTGACACCTCCTTAAATAATTTATGCTTATAAAATTTACATAATATTTTATAAAAACTATTAAAATGATAATCATATATTTAATATTATTTTAAACTATAAATAAAAAGTTTTAAAAATTATCATTAAGTGATAACTTATAAATAGTTATATTATTTTATTAAATACATTTCCAACTTGAATAATTATCTTCATGTTAAAACTAAATTTAATTAGCATTCAATTCCACAAGTTATTTAAAAAATTTACTAATATTCAAAGTTATTAAAAAGTTAATTATTAAAAGTATTCCCATATCAAAATTTCAAAATTCTATTAATTTAATTTTTCATTCTTTACATTAGAGAATTAGTTTTGACGTTGAAATTTTGTGATATGCAACATGTATATATATTATCTTATAGTTTAATATTTCATACCTCGTATAAAAATTATTTTTTAAAAGCAGAATAATACTGTGAATAAACAAATGATTATGAGAAAATATTAAAAACTATAAATAACAATGAAAAAGCGTTAGGCTGGAGATAAATAATGATTGTTTATTATCATTTATACATTTATAAATGTAGATACTGCAAATATCCGTAAATAACTGTAAATAAATTGAAGAATACAATTATTAGAAATAACTTTAAATAATTTTCATTTTAGTTCTTTTTACAACAAACTTTTTTTAATGATTTATTATTATATATATGCGACATTTCACACCAACTGGAAGAGAAGAAAAATAAAGGCTGATTCCATTCAGATTCATGCAGGCCGTCACTGATCAAATTTTTTTTCTTCTAAGTAATAAAAATACCTTCTATTATGTATATGAAGATGAAATTTACCTCGTAGAACGCTCGAAAATTTTTTTTTCTTATTACAGCAATTTTAGTGTTGGATGTAAAAACGAAAATTCGAAAATTGAAAATGAACCTCTACTTTTAAATGACTATAGCTCCGTCAATTTTCAACCTTTTCGTGCGTTCTTTTAACGAAAATGTGCGGAATTCTGTCTAGTTTTAAATGCAATCTCGATTTTTGTAATACAATTTGATGTCACTGAGTTATTTACGAGAACCGAAAAAAGCGATTTTTTTTCAAACGCGATTTTCTCAAAAACTATAATTTTTTTTTAATTTTTATATGATTTTATACATAAAAAATACTAACTTTTAGGGTAGGTGAAAATATGCGATTTTGCCTTATTTTTTTTAACAGATTTTAAAACGTTTTCTTTATATTTTCGATTTTAAAACATTGATACCATGGCGCACCGTACTATTTTTCCAACTTTACGTGTTCTTACAACTATTTTTATGCTTTTATTTATTAATATATCAAAAATATTAACGATAATATTTAAAATAAACCCCGGATCGAATATTTTGATCAATTAGAACCAAAGTTATGGCGATTTAAAGTTTAAAATAAAAATGCTGAAACTTTGAATAAATATATTTACTTTGAATTTTGAATTTTCAATTTTCAATTTGAATTATAAAAAGATGAATTTTTTAAATACTAAAATATATTATTTGATCATTTTCAATGAACAAATAACATGCGATACAATTAAGAAATGAACACTAATGAATTGAGAACTAATGTGAATGAAAAAATCCGAATTTGAATAAAACCTTTCAATTTACTTCTTGCCACTCATGTCTCGAAGTTTTGGCAGTGTAGATTTGGTTTCGTTCACTTTTCCAACAGTGAATCTTTTGGATACCTTTAATTTCTTTTGCATTTCCTAACCATTCTATTTTTTTTATCTGTCGAAAAACTTCTAACTCATCCTTGCGGATAACAAGAATGTTAATCGATAGAGTATATTTTGATACGTGAGAGGCGAAATTTTCAGCTTTTCTAATAAAATCTGCACTCTTCTTGGACAGATTATGCCTGGTAGCATAATGTTTGACTAAACCACCAATACCGTCACAAGCGCCTTTACCATGACCTGTTGCAGAAAAAAGCCATTTTCTGTTTACTTTTGAGTTTGGAAGCTCATAGAATTGATATCTATTTTTAAAATGACTGGCAGCTCCGTCGAAAATGATTATGATTTCATCAACATCTTGCACGATATGTTTTTGTTTTATGTTGTCGATAGTTAAATTTATAGCCATTAGGGCATGAGACAAATCATGTTTAATATCGTCAGAGATGGTGACATAACTGACTGTTTTATCATTTCCAAAATAGCATACTGACGTAAATATTGATATTTGGTTTTCACTTTAATGATAGCTTCGAATTTCATTTTGTAGCAGAACTGTCCAATTTTCTGCAAAATCGACATGAATAACTAATTGGAAGTCATTATTCTTCGCAAAAAGTTTAACCTCTTTAATTGCTATACGTTAAATTTCTTTGACCAATTTATGAGCACTTACAGTGAGAGCGCGCTCTCTTAACTCTATTAAGAAATTTTCAATTGTGCCAGTTTATTCAGTAAATTTGATTTTTCCCAAATACCATAAATTATTTCTTCATATAAATCTTCTTCTGTCAAATAAATTACTTGTAAATCAATAGAATCTCCAATGGGACATTCTTTACATTCTCTTAGTACACATTTCATATCATCTTTTGAACAAAAAATTGAAGAACATATTTTCAATTCGAAATCTGCAATGTCTTGTTTACCCCGTCAAAAACGTTTAGCTAAAAAAATTAGCTAAAAATATAGCTAAAAATGCAGCTAAAAATACAGCTATATTTAGCTGGAATATAGCTATATTTATCTGGATTTTTTAGGTAAAAATCCAGTTATTTTTTAGGTAAAAATCCAGTTAATATTTTGAGTCTCTTGTAACAGCGGAAAATATAACTGTATTTTCAGCTGTATTTTTAGCTGTATTTTCAACTGTATTTTTAGCTAATTTTTTGAGCTAATCGTTTTTGATGAGGCGAACAATAGCTGATAATATAGCTATATTTTCAGCTATATTTTTAGCTGTATTTTTAGCTTAAATTATTTTATAATTTCACGGAATAATAACTCGTTAGTTATTTTCCTATAAAAGAAAGTTCCAAAAATGAGGTAAACCTCGTAGTGTCGGCTCTCCGAAGATCGAAGAGCTACATTTTGGCACAAAGTATCTTGCTCTTTTATACCTATGGCCTCAAAATTTCTTAATGGAATCGTAAAATTTAGAGATCCGCCACCTAGCGACGTGAAGTGAACTTACCTGCCTTTAATTATTGATTAATGCTCGTCGCAAGGTGGCGTTTCTCTAAATTTTACGATTCCATCGACAAATTTTAAGGACACAGGTATAAAAGAGCAAGATACTTTGTGCCAAAACGCAGAAGCTCTTCGATCTTCGGAGAGCTGACACTAAGAGGTTCACCTCATTTTGGAACTTTCTTTTACAGGAAAATAACTAACGAGTTATTATTCCGTGAAATTATAAAATAATTTAAGCTAAAAATACAGCTAAAAATATAACTGAAAATTTAGCTATATTATCAGCTATTGTTATCCTCGTCGAAAACGATTAGCTCAAAAAATGAGCTAAAAATACAGTTAAAAATACAGCTAAAAATACAGCTGAAAATACAGTTATATTTTCCGCTGTTACAAGAGACTCAAAATATTAATTGGATTTTTACCTAAAAAATAACTGGATTTTTACCTAAAAAATCCAGATTAATATAGCTATATTCCAGCTAAATATAGCTGTATTTTTAGCTGTATTTTTAGCTATATTTTTAGTTAATTTTTTTAGCTAAACGTTTTTGACGGGGTATTCTCTTTTTTATAATTATTCAAAGCGTCTAACATAAGTTTCAGATTCTCGCAGTAAACGCAAAGACACGAATCGGTGGGTGGATGTGATATAACCCACTTTGGTCTTAAAGCGTAGAATGTTGATTTACTAATTTTTGTTTTCATTTCAGAATTTTCGTCTTTAAATAATGGATATATTTCTTTTATACTTCGCGTAAGAAAGCGTTTGACTTTTTTAGTTTTTATACCATTTTCTTTGATAAATACTGTGTCGCTTTTATTTGCACTTTGACGAGAAAATTAAAATCATCGTTCAGATAATAATCCTTTACTTCCATTAAAATTTCACTATTCAAAGAATGGCCACAATAGTTCTCAGACTGCTTGTAAATTTTTTTATCATTTACCAATGATCGTGCTTGATCAATCATATAAATAGTTACATTCAGTAAAACTGATAATTAATAATCTTTGGAAATATCACTTGGTATAATACTCAACAATCGCACTTTCTCAAGAAAATTCGAACAATTATCTAATGCAATTTTAATATTCTCAATCCATTTATCATTTGTTTTACATTCATTATTTTCATTCAATGCGGGCAAATCCGTTATATCGTAGACTCTCATCATTTTACTTGCTATTTGTGAATCAAATGCATCGTTCATTTGTTTTCTTTTTCGGAGAGCATAAGATTCTCGCATCTTAATATTGATATACTTTGAGGCATTTTAATTGGTGAAATGTTTAATTTCAAATTACTTAAAGTCTTGTTGAGCTGTTCTACCACAGCCTCACTATGAATAAAATCTTCCGAAGATTGTTGACTGCTTGAAGTCGATAAAATAGGCGCATTTTTCACTTCATCCAATAATATTTTGTAACACGGAGGGCACACTTTATCTCCTCTAGAGAAAGAAGTATTTGGATACAAGCGCTTCAAAGACTCCGTTAGATCACCCAATTCTCTAAGCGGACTTTTGGAGCAATCATAAACAACTTTTTTGTGCCTTTCTTTTAAATCCTTGCACTTTATTTTAACAATCAGTGATGCCATTATTGATATTCTGTTTAATGACAGATCGAAAAAAATAATTTTTCTTAAACATCTTTATTTTTTATCTTCCTTTTCTTATATTTTTAAACGCATCACTTCGTTAATAAGAATGCAAAGAACGAATCATCGCCACCTAGTGGTGACATGCGTCAACTCCCTACAAAATAAATTCAAATTCTAGGCGCAAAATTCGAGCTAATAAAAAAATTATATTCTCCAACAAAAAAAATTTTTATTATAATAATGTACCATAAAAAGAAGATAAATGGTTATGTATTCTTTCATCAAAATAACTTTTTTTTTAAATTAAAAAATTCATATCTTCAGATTTTAATCTTTAACAAAAATTGCATTTCCTCAATGTAAATATCATATTTATTCAAAGTTTCAGCATTTTTATTTTAAACTTTAAATCGCCATAACTTTGGTTCTAATTGATCAAAATATTCGATCCGGGGTTTATTTTAAATATTATTGTTAATATTTTTGATATATTAATAAATAAAAGCATAAAAATAGTTGTAAGAACACGTAAAGTTGGAAAAATAGTACTGTGCGCCATGGTATCAATGTTTTAAAATCGAAAATATAAAGAAAACGTTTTAAAATCTGTTAAAAAAAATAAGGCAAAATCGCATATTTTCACCTACCCTAAAAGTTAGTATTTTTTATGTATAAAATCATATAAAAATTAAAAAAAAATTATAGTTTTTGAGAAAATCGCGTTTGAAAAAAAATCGCTTTTTTCGGTTCTCGTAAATAACTCAGTGACATCAAATTGTATTACAAAAATCGAGATTGCATTTAAAACTAGACAGAATTCCGCACATTTTCGTTAAAAGAACGCACGAAAAGGTTGAAAATTGACGGAGCTATAGTCATTTAAATGTAGAGGTTCATTTTCAATTTTCGAATTTTCGTTTTTACATCCAACACTAAAATTGCTGTAATAAGAAAAAAAAATTTCGAGCGTTCTACGAGATAAATTTCATCTTCATATACATAATAGAAGGTATCTTTATTACTTAGAAGAAAAAAAAAATTCGATCAGTGACGGCCTGCATGAATCTGAATGGAATCAGCCACTAGCTAAATTTATAGCCGACAGTGGTGCGACAGAACATTTGACAAATTCAAAGTTGATTTTCAAGACATTTATTAAACAACCGGACGAAACCCAATATGCAAACAAAGACAGAAGAGCAATCCTGAAATCGGAGGGAGAGGGAAGTGGTCAACTAAACATGACGAACAATAAATACATAACATTAGACATAGTAATTTGTGCGGAGAATTTAAATGAAAACTTGCTATCACTGTGTAAGTTTGCAGATCAAGGATTAAGCATTTACCTGGACAACAAAATAATTGATATATACAATCCAACATGATAGCAAAATTCAATAAACTACTATGCAAGACTGTTAGACAGAAAGCAACCGAATCCTTACAAATAATACACTGAAAAAAAATTCGTTAAATCCAAGTAAAATTTCTTTGAACTAAGTAAATGGTTTACTTGTATAGTGCCAAATAAATATTTAATAAATATAAGTAAATGGATTACTCAATTTAAAAAATCATATTTTTTTGTTTAAAGTAAATATATACCTGACATCGGTAATGATTTATTTAACTGAAGTAACCTAATTCTAAATTTGACTAGCAATATTACTTACTTTAAAAAAATCTTTATTTTATTCAAAGTAACAAAACATTGAATATTTATTTGAATTAAATGAATATATATTTCTAAATTAAGAGATAGATATACTGAATCAGAAAAATCATCTCTTGATTTCAAAAATATTTATTTAAATTAAATAAATATTTTCTTATTTTAAAAGATGCAAAAATTGAATCAAAATAATAATTTTTTGATTACAAAAATTTTTATTTATTTAAATTGCAAATTATTTATCTATACTAAATAAATAATTTAGTTATCTTAATAAAATATTTATACAAGATAAATAAATATTCATTCAACCTGAATAAAGCTTTGTCAATTGAAATGAATATTCCTCTAAATTAACCAAATATTTAGTTGATTTAAATAAATATTTGTTTACACCAAACAAATGTCTCTTAAAAAAAATATTTAGTTAATTTTTATATTTTAATTTATTTCCAACACAGTATTTAATTACAGTGATTATATTGCTGATGATGACCAACTTTCTAGACAGAGAATGGATGAATCTTATGACATTATTTAATTGTATGTGTATATATTTATAACGATTATAATAAGATCGTAACATTAATACGCTCTATACAACTATCGCAAACATCGTAGGTATGACAAAGATTTCGCTCCCATTACAATTTTAGTATTATATTCGCTTCTTAGTTTCCTTATATATCAAACTGGAAGTCCTCCCTACACTTGCGAGATTCAGAAAATATAACGACGCCACCAAACATCATCAAATCATTGACGTAATTAGAATTTGTTGATTTAAGTAAATGGATTATTTGAATTGAAAAATTTTTCTTAATCGAAATAGTCGAACCTAAAGATCCCAAGTTCGATCACAACATGCAGATTTTTTTTTTCATTTGGAATTAATCTAAAAATGATCAATTCAATTTTATATTAATTAAAATAATTTTAGTCTGTATTTTAATATCATGTATCATTAGAAAATAGTTATTCCTAAAATGACTTCTATCGTATTTATTGTATCGTACAATAAATAAATATTTATTCAATTCAAATAAATAAAAATTGAATAAATATATTTATTTCAATCAAACAAATTTTTTTTCAGTATAGGGTGCATTAAATGAATAGAATAATTTCTTGGATTTATAAGTATTTGTTTCATTAAGTATAGAATTTTACAGGTATCAGTTATTAAAACTAAATTAATAGTTTGAATTCAAGAGAAACGTTTATTGAATCAAAAGAAAAACTGCTTGGTTTCGAAACTATTTACTGAAATTTAAAGAATATTATGTTTATTCATAGAACCTCGATCTTAATCCAATTAAATAATTCTTTGATTTAAGAAATTATACATATTTTACTTATGCCAAAATTCAAGCAAATCAATTTTCTTGATTTGAATAAATCATTCATTATTTTTAAGTAAATATTATACTAAATTGAAATGAATATTTATCTTGTTATTATAAAATATTATTTTAAATCAAATGAATAAATCTGAACAATTTATTTAATACAAAATGATATTTACTTAAAACAAGTAAACTAATCTTTCGATGTTAGAAATACCACAAGATAATCTTTATCTAAGTTAAATAAATAGTAATTTCTAATGTTTAATACAGTCAAATAAATGTTTATTTTAGGGGTCCAGATACTATTAGAAGCTGAAATATATTGCTGAGATATATTGATATAAATTGCTAATGTTTAAAAATAACTAATTCCATATAAAAATAAATTCAATTTCAAACATTTTTTGGTTTAAAACATTTTCTATATCTTGAGAATTGAAGAGGTGGTGTTCGTTGAAAGTCCGAAACAAAAAACCCTTTACCGCAAGGTTTCTTCATGAATTTTCATTAGATTCACTTGAAATTTTATGGAGATATTCAAAATTATAGTAGAATCCATATAAGTGTAAGACATTCATGAAAAATTCAAATAATTAAAAAATTTTTGAAAAAAAACAATTAAAATAAAATTTTTTTTATTAATTATTATAAATAATAAGTTGATAAAAAAATAGAAATTGAATTATTCAAAATCAGCTCCACTTATATGAATTCTACTATAATTTTGAATATCTCCATAAAATTTCAAGTGAATCCAATGAAAACTCATGAAGAAACCTTGCGGTAAAGGGTTTTTGTTCCAGACTTTCAACGAGCACCACCACTTTGATTCTAAAGATATGAAAAATGTTTTGAACCAAAAAATTTTTGAAATTGAATGTATTTTTATATGAAATTAGTTATTTTTAAACATCAGTAATTTATATCAATATGTCTCAGCAATATATTTTAGCTTCTAATAGTATCTGGCCCGCTTTATTTAATTGAAATAAACATATATTTTAGTAATTCATCATATTTCAACAAATCATTTTTCTTGATTTAAGTAAACAATTCTGCGTCCTGAGGGTCAAAAAACTATATTTTTACCTCGGGTGCAAGGGAATTCGCGGTCCTCGTGCGAATTTAGCACCCTCGCTTCGCTCCGGCACTCATTCGCACTCTGGCCGGAATCTCCTATTTTGCGCCCTTAATACACAATGTACTATATTATACTTACTTATTTTAAATTCATTTAAATTTATTTAATTCAAGTAAACATATATTTATTAATAGTTAATTGATTTTGAACAAATTATTTTATTTGAATCAAATAAATTATTTATTTATTAATAATTCTATGCACTTCATTTAACTAAATAATTTATTTGTTTATAATAAATATTATTAAGTAATTTAACCGTTTACTTTGAAATAAATATTTATTGATTTTAATAGCGTTTTATTTCATTTTAGATAATATTTACTCAAGGTAGCTCAAGCGTTTGGTGCCGTATCAAGCGGGGCCCTGTATGCGCCATCAAAATGTTTTTATTGATATAGCTATTATAACTAATTAAATAGTATTATTGATTATTTCTTATAATAAGAAAACAATTTGAAGTAATCAAAAGTAATAAAAAAGAAAAAAAATTTTTCATTTTCTTTCTCATTACAAGTTTTACTTTGGTATGTCCTTGTTGTTTTGTTGGTTACGAGCACTCTGAACACATGTTAGCCTTGCGTATGGCGTCTGTATCTGATGCGCATGCGCAGAAGCTGCCATTATGTGTAGCAAATTCTATTTCGCATTTTTTTAGATTCATTTTCTCTTGTATTTCTTCGTCAAGTCCTGATTTTTTTTACAAATGTCATCTCCGTGAAATGAAGTATAGGTATATAATTTTTTTTACATCGTATCTTCTTATAATAGAGTAACATCGGATTTACGATTCAGCCTCATAAGAGCACGTACATTTATTATCATTTTTATAATAACTTCTTCTCAAAAAATAGTTCGTCAACCCATATTTTTCAAAATATAGATCGAAAAATTAGAGTTTAAAGAATATTTTAATGAAAATTTTAGGATTTGAAATCCCACATAGCACCAAAGCTTCCAGGAAACTTCCAGGAAGCTCTATAAAAGGTTCGGAAACTTCCCGGAAGCTTCCATGTAAGCTTCCTGGAAGCGTAAAATGTCCCGCGCACTTTTCATTCAGAAAGATTCAATGGAAGCTTCCAGGAAGCTTCTGTGGAAGAAATCAGTAAGCTTCCATGGTAGCTAGCATAAAGGTCTTTTTGAATCTTACAAGAAGTTTCCAAGGAAGATTGCCGTAAGGTTCCAAAAGTAATTCATGGGAGCTTCCACAGAATAATGCAAAAAGCTTACATGCAAGCTTCCGTGAAAGCTTCAATTAAAGCTTCCTGGAAGCGTAAAATGTCCCGCGCACTTTTTTTTCAGAAAGATTCAATGGGAGATTCCAGGAAGCTTCGATGGAAGAAATCAGTAAGCTTCCATGGAAGCTAGTATAAAACCCTTTTGAATCTTACAAGAAGCTTTTGAGGAAGATTGCCGCAAGGTTCCAAAAGTACTTCATGGAAGCTTATATTGGAATCTTTCTCGAATCTTTCGATGGAAGCTTCCCGAATCTTTCGTGCTATGTGGGTTGAGCCACCTTAATACAAATAAACTAATATTAATACATTGGTTTATTGGAATCAAGTGAATTATTTTTTTGAAATTTCTGTTTAGTTAAATATTTATTTGTTTTCAGTAAGAGTTTACTTTAATTTAGTAAATATGTTATGTTGATTTTAATTTATTTAAAGTAAATACCTATTTTTTCATTCAAAGTTGAACTTATTTAATTAAAGTAAATATTTATTTAACAGTGGCTTATTAAATTTAAACAAATATGTTTTTTTGATTTAAGTAAGTGATTTTTTATATCCAAATAAATATTCTAAATTTAAATTACTAAGTTACTTGTTTGAAGTAAATATTTTCCAGTAAATCCAGATTTAATATTCAAATAAATATTTATTCGATTCAAATAAATTATTTATTTATTAATAATCCTACGCATTACATTTAACGAAATAATTTATTTATTTATAATAAATATTATTGAGTAATTTAACCGTTTACTTTGAAATAAATATTTATTAATTTTAATAGCGTTTTATTTCATTTTAGATAATATTTACTTAATACAAATAAACTGATATTAATACATTGGTTTATTGGGATCAAGTAAATTATTTTTTTGAAATTTCTGTTTAGTTTAGTAAATATTTATATGTTTTTAGTAAGTATTTACATTAAGGAGATGTAAAACGGACACTACACCTGTACTTATAGATATTAGCTTCCTTTTCATTTTATTGCTGAATTTCCAGAAAAGAAATGCATCAGCTTGTAGTACGTGCCATGATAATTATTTAGATAAATTTTCAAATAACTTTATTTATTAGCTTTTAAGATATTTGGATTCTTGTACAAAATTGAAAAATTTTAATAAATAATTTTGGAACCCGAAATTCTTAGTAACTAATGAATGAATTTATTAAAAAATTTAACCGAATAATCTTCATGGTACACACTACAAGCTAATGCATTTTTTTATTGAAAATTTTGCAATAAAATGTAAAGATAGTGAATGTTTATGAGTACAGGTGTTGTGTCCATTTCACATCCTCTTAATTTAGTAAATATGTTATGTTGATTTTAATTTATTTGAAGTAAATACTTATTTTTTTCATTCAAAGTTGAACTTATTTAATTAAAGTATATATTTATTTAATAGTGGCTTCTTAAATTTAAACAAATATGTTTTTTTGATTCAAGCAAATGATTTTTTATATCCAAATACATATTCTAAATTTAAATTACAAAGTTACTTGTTTGCAGTAAATATTCTCAAGTAAATCCAGATTTAATGTTCAAATAAATCATTTATTTATTAATAATCCTACGCATTACATTTAACTAAATAATTTATTTGCTTATAATAAATATTATTAAATGATTTAACTGTTTACTTTTAAATGAATATTTATTAATTTTAAAAGCGTTTTATTTCATTTTAGATAATATTTACTTGATACAAATAAACTGATATTAATACATTGGTTTATTGGAATCAAGTAAATTATTTTTTTGAAATTTCTGTTTAATTTAGTAAATATTTATTTGTTTTTAGTAAGTATTCACTTTAATTTAGTAAATTGTTATGTTGATTTTAATTTATTTGAAGTAATTACTTATTTTTTTCATTCAAAGTTGAACTTATTTGTTCAAATTTAAAAAATCACTGTTAAATAAATATTTACTTAAATTAAATATGTTTTTTTGATTCAAGTAAATGATTTTTTATATCCAAATAGATATTCTAAATTTAAATTACTACGTTACTTGTTTGAAGTACATATTTTCAAGTAAACCCAGATTTAATATTCAAATAAATATTTATTTGATTCCACAAATTTTTACTTAATTTAAGATACAATTTACTTGATACAAGTAAATGAATTTTAAGCAAACCAATTTACTTGAATTCAACAAATTTTTTTTCGGTGTACATTCAGACACCATGGGTATTATTAGTCCGCAATTTTATCCAAAAAGAAACAGATATATTTCTGTATTTTTTTATGTCTATTCCAGACTGGCCATGGCTTACCCTATGAAAACGAAAGATAAGACAGGAAAATGTCTAGAATCATTTGTAAAAAGCGCCAGAAATTTGTTGGGAAAAGATACTAAGATGTGCTATTTAAGAACAGATCAAGGCACTGAATACACCGGTGGATATACAAAGAAAGTTTTAGAAAAACTGGGAGCAGAAAATCAATTAGTTTGTCCAGATACGCATCAGCATAATAGATTCGCAGAGAGGTTCAACCAAACGATAAAGAAGAAAGTTAGGGCACTCATGTATGATTCTGGTTTGCCAGAAAATATGTGGGATTTAGCATTGAGTACAGCGGTATACGTATACAATAGGACACCTTATGCAACTAATAACATGATATCACCAATACAGAAATTTAAAGAAAACTACAAGACAGATCTTAATCAGATAAAACATTTTGGATAATTTGCATATATGAAAATGCAAAGAAAAGTTGGTTCATAATTTAGATTTATTGCAAAACGAGTCATTTTAGTAGGATACAAAGAAACTGGATATATCTTACTGAAACCAGAAGAAGGAAAACTCTATGAGAGCAGAGACGTCAGATTCAACGAAAAATTAGTTTTCAGAGATAGATATATAACAATAATATAACACATAAACGAGGAAGTAAAGACAGACAAATGGTTTATAGAATTTTCTAATGAAGATGAACAAAATAAAGAAGAGCTGCTAGAAATGGCGGGGGAAAAGATAATAAGGCCTGTAGGACGACCAAGAAAATTAAAACCAAACACAGAAAATACAACTGATGATGAAACTCATGCATTATTGGCAGAAATAAACGGATGTCCAAGTTCATATGCTGAAGCAATGAAGTCAAAAGAACGACAAAAATTTACAGAAGCTATCAACGAAGAATTACACTCTATGTACAAGAATAATGCATGGAAACAAGTAGACAGATCTATTGTATTGAATAACGACAGAAAACCAAACATTATTGATTCTAAATGAGTATTCAAATGAAAGACAGAATCAAATGGCGAAGAAAGATACAAAGCAAGATTGATAATACGTGGCTTCAAAGACAGAAACATTTATGACTTACAAGAGACCAATGCACCAGTTTCGTGGTTGCCTTTAATCAGATCAATATTAGCCATCGCTAATAAATTGAGTCTAGAAATATGTCAAATGGATGTAAAGACAGCATTTTTAAATGTATATTTAAACTGTGAAGTATACATGAATATACCAGAAGGAATGAAAGTATCAGAAAAAATCGAAAGAAATAAAATCTGCAAGTTCGAAAAGGCACTATATGGTTTAAAGGTTAGTCCAAAGTGTTGGCATGAAAGATTCAAAGAGACGGTTAAAAAATATGGATTAAAACCATTCAACAATGAACCATGATTATTTATTCAACGAGAAAAGGACGTATTTTTGTTTTTGATTTTATACGTAGATGATATCTTGTTGATATGCAACGACATGAAAATGATGGAAAGAATGAAATCAAACTTAAAGAGTGAATTCGAAATGAAAGAAATTGGAGAGCCTAAAAACTTCTTAGGCTTAGAAATCAAAAGGGATCGACTGAAAGGATTTTTAAGTATAAAACAAGAAAAATATATTAATAATATGCTGGAAAAATTTGAATTTCATGAAGCATATCCAAAACGAACTCCTATGATGACGAACCAAATGGCAAATCGGGAAAGAAGACAACGAGAAGAGACAGAAAAGACTGAAGAAAACTTAACGACAGAAAATTTAAAAAATTTACCCTAGCGAGAAGCAGAGGGCTCTTTGATGTATCTGTCAAATGCAAGTAGCCCAGATATCACATATGCAGTCAACATACTAAGTAGACATCAAAAACATCCCACTGACAGTGACTGGAAAATGGTAGAACTAGTTTTTAGATATTTGAAAGATACTAAAAATCTTGAATTGAAATATACTGGACAAACTGAAAGTTTACAAGGTATTTCAGATGCAAGTTTTGGTGACTGCATAGGTTCTCTTACCACCAGCGGCTATGGAATTAAACTTTTTGGAGACACAATAGCTTGGAAAACTCATCGACAGAGATATGTGGCCTCATAAACATGTCAAGCGGAATATGTTGCAATGAACGAGAGTGCTCAGGAATTAGTTTCCTTGTATTTGATAATAAAGGAGTTATTACAACAAGAATTAGCCCCTATGTCATTATAGTGTGACAATAAAGCAGCAGAAGCAAGTTTTAAGATAGGAAGCGGAACCAAACTAAGACATATGACCGAAATAAAAGAACATTATGTAAAAGAGTGTGTAGTCAGAGGTTTGATAAATATTAATTGAATTTCCTCTAAAAATCAGATAGCTGAAGTATTAAAAAAACCTCTGTCATTTGAATTACATGAATGAATGACAAAACTAATACTTAATGACTGATAATACTGACTGACTATATTATTGATATGTATTTTTCTTTAAGATACTAACAATCTTTTCCTAAATTACAGGGACTGAATAACAATATCCCAGAGATCAAAGAGAGCGACGAAGATGCCACTATTTATTCATCATTTAAAGCAAGTATGAGTATGGGAGGGAGTGTTGAATGTGAGCCCACTCGTACTAGTGTCACCACCTGTTGGCTATGTTTGGTGGTTTTATAATAACATCAAAAAATCTCTCGTCTATTAGCGTCATTAGTCAGTCAAAAATCTTTTGTCAAATAGATAACATCAAGTTTTAGTTCTGTCCTGTATCAATTTCTATATTAAATTGAATAAAGCTTTTCTTTTTCTTTTGTAAAACAAAGTGTGATTATTTTGTTAAGTGCGCTCATTAAAACTAATAAAACTTTAACATTTTTCTATTTAAATTAAAAAAAAAATAGTTCATTCTTTTAATTTTAACAAAATATTTATCTTGATTTAAGCTCTAAAAAGTTTATAGATATTTTATTTCGTTTTGATTTTGTTAGGAAACCAGTGGCATACAGCTAAAAACGTTCTACAGAAAAATCTAAAAAGAGGCGAAGGGAATTTCTTGGTAAAAGTAAAAAAATTCTTCTAAAGCTAAGAGAATTAGAATAGACCCTCTACTTCTTCTATAAAACTTTTCTTTTTCGAAACTCATTACACCCTCTACTTCTTTTTCTAAACTAAAAAGAACAAAATTTTCAACTTCTAGTACAAAAAATAGAATTTTTGATATCAACATTCTACCTCCTGTGTTAGAAAAATTCGGTATAAAAATTATTGAATCCTCTTTTCGAGGATAAGGATTCAAAATTAATCTGACTTGTGATTTTTGTGATGAATAAACAGCTGTAAACTCTAACAAGAGAGAAAGTGCTACGGACAATACATTTACAATTAACAGATATGATGTTCTTGCTGCTCGTGCACTTGGCCATGGACTTGCAAGTTTATCTAGTTTCTGTAGTTTAATAAGATTTATCGAAGTCAGTCGTCCAGTTAGTGTTCAATGCTATAAATGGTTTAATAACAAAAGTATACAAGCAAGTGGCAAAAAGTTCTACATCTGAAACTGTTAAGAAATAACTTGATTCGACTTCCCCAAATAGTGCTGATCTTGATGTAACTTTCTCAAGATGATGGAAAAATTTTACATTGAACTTGGAAATGTATCTGTCGAGTAGGTCAGGACTTTGAATGATAGAAGATCATTTAACCCTTTCAGAACCAATGTACATTACAATGTACATTGACATTTTTTGTTTTTTTTTTTTAAATTGTACAAAAGTGGCTTCAAATTTTGTAAAAAAAATATATGTGTTAGATTGAAGTGGACTATTTCTGATCTCAAACTGAGGGCCTAAGCTATTATATCTTTGATAGAAACTGATAAAACTTAAAATAAAAGAAGTGGAAAAAAAAATTTTTTTTCGCAAACATTGCTTAATAAATGAACACTTATCATCGCTAAATGATTATCAGAACTTTTCATGATGAAATAAAAATTTCGTTTTGAAAGGGTCAATGTAAAGTAATCAAGTTAGTCTCATTAGAGAGAAGCACAAACTCTGAAGAGAAAAGTACGAATAGGTGGGTTGGATTTCTATGCACCGGGTGCATATTAAATTCATGTAAGTGTATAATTCTATTTATTATTACATGTTTAGACGTAAATTCTATTTATTAATTTTAACATTAATTAAAAAATAAATTTTGAGTTTAAATTTTATTTCTTAATTTTTAATTTGAATTAAAAAATGAAATATAAAATGATTACTCCATATTAGATATTATTTTTTAGTTTGCAGCTGATTTAAGGTTAGTACGAGTAATTCTAACAACCATCAGTATAACAGTTAACTATGTATTTGTTAACTCTTACAACAAATACATAGTTTTATTGGTAAAAAAGAATGAGTCCTAACAAAATATCTCAGAATATTGAAGCTAAATATGTTTGAAAAAATCATTTTTATCCAGCGGTTAAGCTTGAACCTTACCGGGGAGCAATCATAAGAACAAGAATTTATCAAATGATCATGGCACTACAGCTAAAGCCAAATTAGCTCATGAAGGCTTGAATAAAGGTATTTTAGTCTACTTTTAAAAACTATTTTCATTTTCAAAGAACTAAATAAAATCCAATTAATATATAACTTGTTTACTTGCAGGGGGGAAAGGTATTTTGTGCCCTTAATATTATAAACACTCATTAATAGCTATGAATAGTTAATAATTGTTAATAATTATAATTGATGAATAAACAAAATTTAAATAATTTGAGTATGCAACATTAAACAAAATTATACCTATTTAAAGACACGTAAATAACTAATACTACTATTATATTGAAGTAAAGAATTAAGACTTTTTTTTACGTGAATATCTTTTGTATTATTGTTACATACATACATACACATACACACGCGCACCTTTAACATACATACACTCATACACATACATACAGAGACACACATACACACATACACCTACATACACACGCATACACACATACACGCATACATACATACACTGCCGCCGAGATACTTTTGCCCCCCCCTTCGTCTAAAATCGACTTATCTAAAAAGTTTTATAACTCTGGAAAAAATGGTCGTAGCCTAAAAATTCCAACGGAATTCGAAAGATTGTTGAAAATTCTTTCAAAAACTATTGGTTTGATATAAAAAAACCATTTTTTTCGTATCTCTTATCCTTGTTTAAAAAGAATTTTTTTTTAACTTTGTTTTGACTTTGTGAAAACAAAGTTTTTCTCTCTGACAAATTTTTCTATTCCTCTTAAATTCAGAGATATTCATACATCGAAAAAAAACCCTATTTTTAAATATAAAATTTTATAACTCTGGTTTAAAAGGTCGAAACCAGACGTTCGACATTGCATTTTCATCGTCGAAATATAAGTTATAAAATTTTGGTTTTGTAATAATGTAACTATTTCTAATAAAATTGAACACTATTTTACAAAGTCAAAACAAAGTTAAAAAAATTTCTTTTCAAACAAGGATAAGAGATACGAAAAAAATTGTTTTTTTATATTAAACCAATAGTTTTTGAAAGAATTTTCAACAATCATTCGAATTCCGTTGGAATTTTTAGGCTACGATTATTTTTTCCAGACTTATAAAACTTTTTAGATAAGTCGATTTTAGACGAAGGGGGGCAAAAGTATCTCGGCGGCAGTGTATACACATATCCATACACATACGCTTACTCATATACACATACACACATACACAATATCCGTCATTCTGTCTCTGTCTCCGTCTTTCCGTCTCTATGTCTCCGTCTCTCCGTCTCCATCTCTCCGTATCTGTCTCTCTGTCTCCATTTCTCCATCACCATCTCTCCGTCACCGTCTCTCTGTCTTCATCTCTCCGTTTCCGTTCCTCCGTCCCCGTCTCATATCTCCGTCTCACATCTCCGTGTCTCCGTCTCCGTTTCTCCGTTTCCATTTCTCCGTCTCCATTTATCCGTCTCTCCATCTCCGTTGATCCGTCTCTCCGTCTCCGTTGATCCGTCTCTCCGTCTCCGTCTCCGTTTCTCCGTTTCCGTTTCTCCGTCTCCGTTTCTCCGTCTCTCCATCTCCATCTCTATGTCTCTCCATCTCCGTCTCTCCATCTCCGTTTCTCTGTCTCCATTTCTCCGTCTCCATTTCTCCGTCTCTGTAATTACAATTATATTAAAGTGAAGAATTTAAACTTTTTTCTCTCGAGAATATCTTTTGCATAATTCTCACATATATATCCCTATATTATATAGTTATATAAAAAAAACCTCCTCATCAATCCCTCATTTTTCCTCCCCCTCTTTTGTATGCTTAAAACATCACAATCCACCCCTCAAAATTGCGTAAAAATCTGTCTAGAAATGATCTTTTTTGAGAAAAAAAAGACACCCCTCTACTACCCAAGTCACCCCTCTTGCTACCCCTCGTACGTCACTCACCCCCCTAAGATAATTTAGCTAAATTTACCTTATTTTATCAATGTATTTGTTACTCATTCTCTATAACACTACTGTCACTCTTTCCACTACTACCCCATCACTCCTACCCCTCATTTTTTTTTCTTCTCCAAAAAAATCAAAAGTTACCCCTCAAAATAACGTAAAAATGTCTCTTGAAATGTCTTTTTTTGAGAAAAAAAAAAGATTTCCCCCTCTACCCCAGTCACCCCTCTCCTACCCAAGTCTACCCCTCAGTCCACAAATCACCCCCTCCCTACCTAAGTCACCCCTCTTGCTACCCCTCATGTCCCTAATACACTATTCATAATAATTTTGTGTTTATTTTTATATCGTTAATTAAATATTTAAATTTTACCAATATTTTTTTAAAAAACCTTCTTGTTTGATGACTCCAATACTTTAGAGACCAAATTTGGTTATGAAAAATGTTGGTATTTAATTATCTTAAATATATTGATTCTTTATTTTATTTTTAAATGTCAATTATTTATTTAAAATATAAACTATGAAGAAAAAAGTTTTTTAATATTATATTTATGAAATACTTGCTTAAGGCTATATAATGGAATATATATTTAATACATAGTTAATAATATTATAGATTATTGATATAATTATTTTTTAACTATCAAATAATAACTACGTTCGTTAGACAACTTTCCACACCACCCATACTGAGACAAAAAAAAATAAAAAACTTCTACTTTCAACATTTAAGCTTACTTTTTTTGGGTCCAAGC
Source organism: Anastatus disparis (assembly GCA_017163975.1). Taxonomy (NCBI): domain Eukaryota; kingdom Metazoa; phylum Arthropoda; class Insecta; order Hymenoptera; family Eupelmidae; genus Anastatus; species Anastatus disparis. Next base: position 1,909,573 of record JAFFSR010000232.1, read on the forward strand.
TGTATTTGCCTAAAAGTAAAGCACATTTTACTTTGTCTTGATTGTCTTGGTCAGAAAAACTTATTAAAAAATTTCCTACATCTAAAAGATTCATCTTTCAGGTTAGCTTAAATTTGTTTTCTTGTTGTCTTGAGTTTATCTTGTGAAAGTTTTAAGTAGAAGTTTTTATTTTTTTTATCAGTTTAACGAGGTATTGTCAATGGCGCGTTGGTTTTTTTTTGTTTATAAAGAAAAATTAAACAATAAAAGTGGTACCCTTCGCCAGTATCCCTACATAACCACTTTTAAAATAATATAAATTTAAAAAATTTTTTCACATTTCTTTAAATGTCAAAAGTAAAAATGTTATTGTAAGTTTTTTATTAATTAAAAAGATAAAAATTATAATAATTATTAATTCATTTATTTATAAAAAAAGTAAAAATAAAAATTATATTGTTAATGTAAAATTTTATCTTTTATACTCTTTATACATATAAATAAAGTTATATAATTTTTATTTTATTTTTCTCTAATATTTTCAATATTTTAAAGAATATATTGATATCCTTTTCGTCTGTTTATATTTAAACAGTTATAATATAAATTATATAACAAATTATAAATTTTTTATATAAAGAGTGTGATATTAATTTTTTAATATTTAAATAAACAATTTAATTAAATTTAATTCTTTAAAAAACGATTTTATATAAATTTATAGTATATTTTTAATATATTTATTTTAAAATTATAACTCTAGTTATTATGATTTTCTTACCTATTTTATTGTTTTTAATATATATTTAAATCAATCTAAAATAAAATAAATCATAATTAATTAATTTATAAAGAAATATTAAATAATAAGTATTTTAAATTTTAATTATATATTATTTTAAAATATAATATGAAAAAATAAACTTACTATAAACTAATTATAATATAATAAAAAAATATACTTATCTAAAATTTTAAAGATTTACGAACTTATGAAAATGTAACTTATAATACTTATAACGAAACTGCTCTTGCAATGAATTTAATAGAACACGAAAAAAAATTTATTATATTTTTGAAGAAGCATGCCATGTTATGTTACCAGTATAATTACGTAAATTTTTTGCATGTTTTTTATTATATGAAAATATTCAAGGTAGCATTATTTGAGAAAAATATAAAAAATTTTTTATTGAAGATTTTAAAGAAAATAAAGAAAACAAAGCTTTATCCCATATTAATCAAATATTAAATTCAGAACAAATGTCATGTGAAAATTTTGGTTTACCTGAACCAAATGAAAACTATATCGAGGAAAACGAAGAAATTAATGATGAAATTATAATTTTTAGTAAAAAAAAATTTGATAAAATGTATAAACAATTGAATAACGATCAAAAACATATTTTTGAACTAATAATAAATAATAATCATGAAATTTTTTTCATAGATGGACCAGGAGGTTCTGGAAAAAAATTTTTATATAAAACATTAATATATTATTTTATAACAATAAAACAAAAATTCTCATCAATGGCTTGGACAGGTATTGCTTCAATTTTACTACCAAAAGGTTTAACCAGTCACCGAACTTTTAGATTACCGTTAGTTTTAAACAATATTGAAAGTGCATTTTTAAAATTTGATTCAGATAAGAAAAAATTAAGAGAAGCAAATGTAATTATATGGGACGAAGCATCAATGATTCCTAAAAAAGCTTTAGAAATAGTTGACAAAACATTAAAAGATGTCTGTCATAATAATGAAATTTTTGAAGGAAAAATTATTATTTTAGGTGGAGATTATCGTCAAATTTTACCTGTATTAAAACATGGAAATAAAAATACAATTATAGAACAAACTATAAAATATTCAACCCTATGGCCCATGTTTTATATTTTTAAATTAAAAAAATATATAAGATCTAATGATGAAAATTTTTCATAATTTTTATTAGATATCGGAGAAGGAAAAGTTGATACATTTATTATACCAGAAAAATGGAAAACTAATAATGTTTGCAATAAAATTTATCAAAACATTAACAATAATTATTGTTTTTCGAAAAATGTTATTCTAAGTACGCTTAATGAAGATGTGAATATTTTAAATAATAAAATACTGAATTTAATTAATAATGAAACAATGACATATTATAGTATTGATTATGCAACATATAAGGGTGTTGATCAAACAGATGATAATATTCATTTAAATTATCCAATAGAAATGTTAAATAATATAAGAAAAGGATTACCTCCACATAAACTTAATTTAAAAATAAATGCTATAATAATGCTAATTAGAAATTTAAGTATAAAGGATGGATTATGCAATGGAACACGATTAAAGATAACGAGATTATTTAAATACAATATAGAAGCTGAAGTAATTACAGGCGAAAATAAAGGAAATAAAGTTTTTATACCACGTATTACATTAAGCACAAATGAATCATCGTCTTTACCATTTATTTTATATAGAAAACAATTCCCTATTGTATTAGCTTTTGTTATAACTATAAATGAATCACAAGGTCAAAGTTTCGAAAACGTAGGAATATTCATAAAAAAACCTTTATTTTCACATGGACAATTATATGTTGTTCTTTCAAGAAGTAAAAATCTTTCTAAATTACATATTCAAAATGAATTAGAAAATAAAAATGAATTAACCAATATAGTATGGAAAGAAGTACTAGAAAAATAACAAAAAAAAAACTTTAATTTTTTTAATTTTAAAAATATATTTATATTTCTTACATACTAATAAAAAATTTGTTTTTTTTCAGATATAACGTAATAAAACAAAAAATAAAAACATACTTTAAATTTTCTATATAAACAAATTAATTTAAAATAATAAACAAGAAAATAAAAACAAACTTCAAATATTTTATAAAAAAAAATAATAACAAAGTTATTTAAAATATAATTTAATTAATACTAATAATAATTGAATCATTATAAAATGGAATGGGATCGAGTTTCAAATGAATACATTGTTGTAGAAAACTTACAACATCAAAAAGAATTAGATGATTCAAATAACCAAATAAACGAATTTGAACGGTTTCAAGAGCAGTACGAAAAATATATGGAAAATTTGAATGAAAATACAGATTTATCTAGATTAAATAATGCAATTAATAACTATATCGTAATTGAAAATGAAAAACTTCATTTTAAAAATTGGAACAACGTAACATATTATTATAAATATATGACAAATAAAATTATTTAATATAAGTTAGAAATACGTGATCCAATAATGGAATATTATATCACAACTCATAATACAATATATTATAAATATTTATTACGTATTGCTAATATAATTTTTTTTATATTATAAAATATAATATAAAATATATTTAAGTAATAAATCAATAAAAATAATAAATATATCTTTTATAATAACAAAAAATTAATCAAATATATTAAAACAGTAATTTAAAATAGATTTCATACATCAAAAAGACTTAATTGCATTAAGATATATTTAAAAAAAATAAATAAAATTTAATAAAATACTCACTTTATAATTTTATTTATGACGTACATGGATTAGTAATTAATTGTATTAATATTATTATAATTATGATACAGGCATTAAACGTTAAATAAATCAAATAAAATCCTTTTATATCTTAAACATTTTTAATTGAATTTAAATATGATAAAATGTTTAAAGAATAAATGAAAAATTATTTTATGAAACAAAAAAAATTAATAAAATTCATATCATTATGTATTATATTATATTGATTTTTTTAATTAATAAATAATATTGAAAATTATTTATTAATGAATAAATAACACAGGCCCACAAAATGAAAAAAAATGTCTGAACTTTTGACCGGACATACATATTCCCATGTATTTTTCGACGCTAAATCCGAATCTGTAATAAAAATATAGGGTTTTCCTACCTTTTCTCAGAGTTTTATTGAAAAAACCTCATTTTTTACGGTTTTTTTGCGGTTTTTCGAGTCTAGAAAAAACAAATCATGAGATACGGTTAATTAGACTTCAAAATCGAATTCTACGGGAAAAAATACACGGGAAACCATACCTTCAAATTTTTTTAACGCGATTCTAGTCCTCTGTATGGGGCTGAAAAGATGAGGAAATCGGTAAAAGTCGAAATTTTGCCTAAAATGGATTTAAACAATATTAAAATTTAATCATGCGTCTTTTGAAGAGTCGATAAACATTGGAAATACTATCCTGGGGGTTTTTCAGATTGCTGATCATGAATTTGAAGTCAGATTGTGTAAAAACTACTTCTAGAGGGCGGTGACAAGAACTGTATATGGTAAATTTATCGATTTTTTAAAAATTTTACGTCTGAAATACTAATTTTAGAGTCTTTCACAGCATTGACTGTAAATTCAAGATATTAACTTAGCCTATTGTGTACGTTAAACTTAACATTTTGTCTATGTTTGTCTCTCTCTCTCTCTCTCTCTCTCTCTCTTCCGATGTTTTTTTTAAATTGGCTTACGCTTACGTACACGTTTCTCTTCGAATGACCGATGTAGTGGATTTCTGACACGTTTTTGTCCTTTTTCGCAGCTGTTTCTCTTTTTATCATCCAGCAGTAATCTGCTAACATGTTGATACCCCAGTTTCCTTGAAATCTACGTTCAAACTCCTTTAAATCTTGGTGAAATCGTTCACCATGCTCTTCACTAAAGTCTCCGTTATTTTCAGGAAACTGATCAACGTGTGAATCAAGAAAATGAAGTTTTAAGTTCATTAGACAACCCAATTTTTCAAAATTACGTACCATTCTTTTCACAATAGCTTTATAATTCGTGTCTTTGGCATTACCCAAAAATTTCGTCGATACCTCTTTAAAACTTAACCATGCTGCCTTTTCAACATCAGTCATGCTTTGTTCAAAGTTTTCGTCTCTAAATAAAGTTCGGATTTCAGGACCATCAAAAATACCTTCATTTAATTTAGCATCAGATTTATGGGGAAATACTTTGCTTATATATTGGAAGCATTGACCGTCCTTGTCCAAAGCTTTAACTAATTGCTTTATCAATCCAAGCTTTATATGCAGAGGCGGTATCAAAATTTTCGAAGGATTAACGAGTGGATCTTTTATAACATTCTGTTTTCCAGGTTCAAACGATTCTCTTGATGGCCAAATTTTCTTTTTATAGTGTTTTTCTCTATCTCTGCTATCAAACATGCATAAATAACATGGGTACTTCGTAAATCCAGATTGTTGTCCAAGTATCATAGATAAAATCTTTAAATCGCCACATATTTGCCATTTATGTTCTCTATATTTTATTTTCGTTAAAAGTAGTTCAAGATTGGAATACTCTTCTTTAAGTACTGTTGAATGTGCTAATGGTATAGGAGCATATTTATTTGTGATATTGAGGAGTACTGCTTTAAGGCTGCGCTTTGATGAATCAATGAATAGTCGCCAATTTTCAGGTTTGTATATGTTGGGTTTCAATTCATCAATAAGACCTTTCACGTCCGTGCAATAAACCATATTAGAATCATTCTTGAAATAATTTCTAAAGCGCTCTTCTCGATAACGATATGCACATACTTTAGTACCCTTTGTCAACATATTTCGTCTCTTAAACTCTGAAGCCATAAACTCTGATTGTTCCTTAGATAAACCACTCTTTCTAAATAAATCGTTCAGACTTTTTTGATCAAACTTTTCAACAGTTCGTTCTTCACCCTTAGGAATATACTCTTCATCACTATCCAGAGAATGTTCTTCAGGTGAACTTAGATCTTCTTCATTTGGTGTGTTTGTGTCAGAGACAATTTGATCTGTCAATTTTTTATTTATACTTATTCTGTTGTAAAACTGAGTACTGTTGTTTAGAAATGAATTCGGTTTCATTTTAAAGCTCCGTTCAGTTAATCACTGTTGTACACTGTCATTGATCTTAAAGCATTGTTTATAAACGAATGGGACTTATGATCTTTTTCCAAAGCTTTTATATATATATATATATATATATATATATATATATATATATATATATCAGTACTCTATAAGGGTACCTAAAAAAACCTGCTGCTGCGAAGTATTGGTCACGATGACAACTGCCCTGAAAATGGGATGTGTAGAATGATTCGGTGTACTCAATACTTTGCAGTAACGAACCCAGCGAAGGCGCGCTGTCCTGCAGGGGAGCACTAGGATGTGAGAATGATGCCGTAGTGTGTCCGACGACGAGTTGACATTGTCCTCGTCAAAGTCGGAAAGCTCTCATACTTAGGCCTGGGGAGGTATGAGAGTTATCACCCCTAGGACGGCGGACTCACCTGCGATCGGAACAGGATTCCTAGTGTGTGGGGTTTAATTCAACAATATGGCTAATTCAAATTTTCAACCTTTTTTATACTGCGCTGGTACATCCAATAACAGTTTTAACCATACGTGTAATGGATCTCAAGATAATTTCTGTTATGTATGTTCAGAATATATTGGACAACGAAACAAAAGAAAAATCACAGATAATATTAATTTTATCTATCAAAAATGTTTTGATATTGAGATTTCTCAACAGGATAAAATTTGGGTTCCTCATCATATATGTGCTTCATGTTATGCCATGATGAATCGATACAACACCAGTCAGGCTAGGTCCAAATTAAAATTTACTATACCTACAAAGTGGAAGGAACCAAAAGATGAAAATGATTGCTATTTTTGTTTAACAAAGATACAAGGTTTAGACAAGATACAGAAAAAAGGAATAGTATATCCTAATACTTCTTGTATAGAATTTCCATCCAAGAATTTTATAGATATTTTTGAAAATAAAGATTCGAGAGATAGTTTTACAACAGGCTTAGGGAATCTAAATGTAGATGAAAACTCGACAGATGAAACAACTGAAAATCTGATTGCCGCAGACGGAAGCTCATCAAATGAAGAAGATCTAAGTTCACCTGAAGAACATTCTCTGGATAGTGATGAAGAGTATATTCCTAAGGGTGAAGAACGAACTGTTGAAAAGTTTGATCAAAAAAGTCTGAACGATTTATTTAGAAAGAGTGGTTTATCTAAGGAACAATCAGAGTTTATGGCTTCAGAGTTTAAGAGACGAAATATGTTGACAAAGGGTACTAAAGTATGTGCATATCGTTATCGAGAAGAGCGCTTTAGAAATTATTTCAAGAATGATTCTAATATGGTTTATTGCACGGACGTGAAAGGTCTTATTGATGAATTGAAACCCAACATATACAAACCTGAAAATTGGCGACTATTCATTGATTCATCAAAGCGCAGCCTTAAAGCAGTACTCCTCAATATCACAAATAAATATGCTCCTATACCATTAGCACATTCAACAGTACTTAAAGAAGAGTATTCCAATCTTGAACTACTTTTAACGAAAATAAAATATAGAGAACATAAATGGCAAATATGTGGCGATTTAAAGATTTTATCTATGATACTTGGACAACAATCTGGATTTACGAAGTACCCATGTTATTTATGCATGTTTGATAGCAGAGATAGAGAAAAACACTATAAAAAGAAAATTTGGCCATCAAGAGAATCGTTTGAACCTGGAAAACAGAATGTTATAAAAGATCCACTCGTTAATCCTTCGAAAATTTTGATACCGCCTCTGCATATAAAGCTTGGATTGATAAAGCAATTAGTTAAAGCTTTGGACAAGGACGGTCAATGCTTCCAATATATAAGCAAAGTATTTCCCCATAAATCTGATGCTAAATTAAATGAAGGTATTTTTGATGGTCCTGAAATCCGAACTTTATTTAGAGACGAAAACTTTGAACAAAGCATGACTGATGTTGAAAAGGCAGCATGGTTAAGTTTTAAAGAGGTATCGACGAAATTTTTGTGTAATGCCAAAGACACGAATTATAAAGCTATTGTGAAAAGAATGGTACGTAATTTTGAAAAATTGGGTTGTCTAATGAACTTAAAACTTCATTTTCTTGATTCACACGTTGATCAGTTTCCTGAAAATAACGGAGACTTTAGTGAAGAGCATGGTGAACGATTTCACCAAGATTTAAAGGAGTTTGAACGTAGATTTCAAGGAAACTGGGGTATCAACATGTTAGCAGATTACTGCTGGATGATAAAAAGAGAAACAGCTGCGAAAAAGGACAAAAACGTGTCAGAAATCCACTACATCGGTCATTCGAAGAGAAACGTGTACGTAAGCGTAAGCCAATTTAAAAAAAACATCGGAAGAGAGAGAGAGAGAGAGAGAGAGAGAGACAAACATAGACAAAATGTTAAGTTTAACGTACACAATAGGCTAAGTTAATATCTTGAATTTACAGTCAATGCTGTGAAAGACTCTAAAATTAGTATTTCAGACGTAAAATTTTTAAAAAATCGATAAATTTACCATATACAGTTCTTGTCACCGCCCTCTAGAAGTAGTTTTTACACAATCTGACTTCAAATTCATGATCAGCAATCTGAAAAACCCCAGGATAGTATTTCCAATGTTTATCGACTCTTCAAAAGACGCATGATTAAATTTTAATATTGTTTAAATCCATTTTAGGCAAAATTTCGACTTTTACCGATTTCCTCATCTTTTCAGCCCCATACAGAGGACTAGAATCGCGTTAAAAAAATTTGAAGGTATGGTTTCCCGTGTATTTTTTCCCGTAGAATTCGATTTTGAAGTCCAATTAACCGTATCTCATGATTTGTTTTTTCTAGACTCGAAAAACCGCAAAAAAACCGTAAAAAATGAGGTTTTTTCAATAAAACTCTGAGAAAAGGTAGGAAAACCCTATATTTTTATTACAGATTCGGATTTAGCGTCGAAAAATACATGGGAATATGTATGTCCGGTCAAAAGTTCAGACATTTTTTTTCATTTTGTGGGCCTGTGTAATCGATGATTTAAAAAAAAACAAACATGAAAATACATTCTATTAATTTCGTAAAAATTATTTTAATACATCTTCTTTAATACTAGCAAAAAAGTCAAGGATATTAGAAAACAATATAGATATATATTTTATAAATCCAAAAGACTTAAAAATGAAATTAAGATATATTAAAAATAAAATTAAAATAATTAATAAATAAGGAAAAATTATAGTATTTAATTTTATCGTTTTATTAATGAAATATATTAATTAATAATATTATGATTATCATAATGATATTGAAATTTATTGTAAAATATATACTTTGAATAAAATTAATATTAAAAAAAAAAGAAATATATTAATTTCGAGTATATGAATTAAAGATACTAAATTTTATAATAAAAAATAATAATAATTAATATTCAAATATAAGAAATAATTGGAAAATTTTTAATAATAATAATATTAAAAAACATAGAATTCAATCAAGTATTACATTTTAAATTTAAAATAATTATAATAAAAAAAATTTCTGTTCTATATTATTGTAAGACATGTTACAATAATATTTAGTTGAAAAATATCAAGTTATAATAATTATTCTAATAAACATACTTAAACAAAGATTTAAAAGAGATGAATATTAATTGAACAATTGTTATATAACAATAATATAATAACAAATTGTACAAATTATAAAATGATTTTAAAACTTTGTTTAAATATGTAATACTGATGGTGGAGGATGGATTGTAAATAGAGTCTATGGCATAAGGAGGAAGGAATATAGACTCTCATGGTTGTGTAGGGCTATCGGCGAAGGAAACCATGGTTTTATTTTGTATAATTTTATGAAGAAAAAGGAATAATTATAATTAATTTTAACATGTCTCAAAATAACTTAAAATTATTATAATTGATTTTATATAATTATTAAAAATAAAACAAAAAAAACCAACGCGCCATAATACCATACATTTTTTATTATTTAATTTATATTATACATTATTAATTGTAAGGTATTATTGACAGTACCTCTTTATGTGGTGTGGAAATCTGTCTGAGCAAATATATAATTAATATTATTTTTTTTAATACTTTTGGTCAGTACAAATTTCATTACTGGCTGTCATCATGTAAATATAAACGGGGGTTGGCGAGCAGCGCGAGCAGGGGGAAACCCCCCCTAGTATATATATATATATATATATATATATATATATATACATATACACACACACACGTACACCTACATACCTACACATAAACACACATACTATCTCCGTCCCTACGTCTATGTCTCTTCGTCTCTGTCTCTCTGTCTCTGCCTCTCCCTCTCTGTCTCTCTGTCCCTCCATCTATGTCTCTCCATCTACGTTCGTACGACTCCGTTTCTTCGTCTTTGTCTCTCTGTCTCTGTCTCTCCGTTTTCATCTCTTCGTCCCTGTGTCTATGTCTCTTCGTCTCTCCGTTCTCGTCTTTCCGTCTATGTTTCTCTGTCTTCTTCTTACCGTCTCTCCGTCTCCGTTCCTACGTCTCCGTTCCTACGTCCCCGTTTTTCCATCTCCGTTTTTCTGTCTGAAACACATGATTAAAAAGAATGAATTCTTATGATATTTTTTTATTAATTTTAATGGAATTCAGAAAAACAAACTTTTAATTTGTCATGATGATATGAATTGTATTTAAACAATTTTTATGCATATTGGAACTTTAATGAATTCTTCTTTTTTAAATATATAAAAACTAAATTTGAAACAGAACTGCAATATAAAAATTTATAAATTGAGGCAAATTTTTTTACTTTAAAATTGGCTAATTTATACATATTAATATAATATATGAAAATTTAACCGCGCCACGTTAGGAGCGAGGTAAATTGAGCTCGTAAATAATTTTAAACGAATGTAAATAACTATAACTATATATCTAATATTAGAATAAATAAAGCCAGTAATATCTTTGTGGTCTCAATAGATAGTAAAGAACTCTGGAAGTGATCTTAGTATATGAGATGCAGTCACAGATGGTCACTTTGAAGATACTTAACATGGTGTTATACGTACTGTATTGTAGTAAGAAGTTTGATTTTTTACATATAAATTCAAAATGTGGTTTAGAAACAGTCTATAAGAACAGCTTTTATTTGACTATCTTGATTTGCACTTCGAAATTCAACTCTATGGCTTCAACTTCAAAATTATTACATAGTCGTTTCATATGAACACCAAAATGATACAAGTTAAAGTAAACATAACTTTATTTATTGTTCAAATATGTTAAAACGAAGTGCTTTGAAAAATTCTAGTCCTCTAGGTATGATAGATTTTAAATGAGAGTAAAAAAATATTGGTTTTGATATGATACTTTGTTCAAAATCTTGCTTTTACTCAATTTTAAAATCTATCATATCTAGAGGGTTAAACTTTTGCAAGGTACTTACAAGGAGAGTGTTTCACCTTCGGGTCACCATTTTTGCTCAAATTTTGGGAATATTTTCTAGATGCAGAAATATCAAGAAAGCCAAAATTTTAGAGGCCAACGCTTAATATTTCCCTAGTTACAGGCCATCGAAGAAAATCACTTAAAAAGTTACTAGATTTTCAAACGCTTATAGTTCCTCAGCATTATTAGCTAGAAGCTTGAACCTTTTTTTAAATGAAAGCTGAGCTCAAATCCTTTCGAAATAGCACCTATACCATCTCAAAATATTATTTTTTTCCAAAGTTAGAGCGTAATAAAGATTGGACCTGAATTTTTTGTTTAAATCATTAATTAATAATAAAAGCTAAAATTGGGTCCAATATTTATTATGCTATAACTTTGGGAAAAAATAATATTTCGATATACTATAACTACTATTTCGAAAGGATTTGAGCTCAGCTTTCAATTAAAATAGGTTTAAGCTTTTAGCTAATAATTCTGAGGAAGTATAAGCGTTTGAAAATCTAGTAAATTTTTTAGTGATTTTCTTCGATGGCCTGTAACTAGGGAAATATTGAGCGTTGGCCTCTAAAATTTTGGCTTTCTTCATATTCCTGCATCCAGAAAACATTCTAAAAATTTGAGCAAAAACGGTGACCCGAAGGTGAAACACTCTCCTTGTTAGTTTCAACATATTTCAACAATAAATCAAGGTATGTTTACTTTAGTTTGTACAATTTTGGTATTCATATGATACAGCTATATAACAATTTTGAAGTTGAAGCCAGAGTTGGATCTCAAAGTGCAAATCAAGACAGTCAAGGTAAAACTGTCATTGTAGGCTCTTAATTTATTAAAATACATATAACACTATAATGTTATATATACATAAAGTGCCTGTCTGAATCTAAATCTGATATAATGAGATGACTTCCAAAGTTTCTCGTTAACTACTATATAACTCGCTTCCATTTTATTCTTAGATACAAGAAAAATTATGTGTCAATAAGTCTTAAATACTGTTATGTAACTTTTATATATGTGCATCTATATGGAGATACCAATCAATAGATGTAACCAGATAATTAATACAAATATTTTTGAGTTTGTTACAACTTAAGGAAAAAATTGTTTTTCAACAAATTAGACAAGGTAGTACGCGTTAATATAATTTTCAATGATACAATTATCAATTTTTTTGCAAAAAAAATAGTTACTTTTCGTTACATTGGTTTCTGAGTCAATATGTTTCTTCTGACTACAATCAGAACCATATGCTGCACAAGGTTGTACAGTCATGCTTGCATATTCACATTTACTTATTGTTGTTTTTTGGTTAAATGGTTGACTTAGTTCTAGTTCTGGTTCAATTGGTTCTAAAGATGGAGATTGGACAAGTGTTCCAAAAATTTTCTTGGACCAAAATATTTTTATCTGCAATAAAATGTAATTATGAAAAAAAAGACTAATAGATTAATAATTGAATTTTGACAAATCACAAGTATAATATTTACCTATCACGCCTTTACTTCCAATAGAAGCCATCTTAGTTTGTATATATTTAACTGGTTTAGCAAGAAACTCTTTTTTCACTTTATCAATCATTAAGCTAAGTATTTTGATAGAATCATCTTGAGAAATGTCAAATACATTAGGCATTGCTATTAAAAAATCATCGACTTTTTTACTTGGTTTGTCTTGAAATTTTCTGACTTCTAACATAAGAAACGTAAAGTTTTTTTAGTTTTTCGACACAATGATCTAATCTTTTGACTTTTACCGACGATTTCTCCTATATATTTATCACTTCCCTTGTTACGACTTAAATGGCATTTACTATTTTGAATTTCTCATTTTGAATTTTGTATAATAGCTTTTTAATAACATCTAAATTGGAAGGTAAATAGCTTTCATCGAATAGTGAAATTAAATTGAAGCATCTCACAACATACGTGGTTAAGTCACAACTAACGCATTTTGAGAAAAATGCAAAAAACCTCTATCTTTTGAATGATTCTAAATCGCTTGTTAACCAATCTACTATTGAATTCACCAATTAAAAATAAAATTTTTGCACACGTTTCGAAAAATCTAAACTGATTTTTTAAAGTGAAAATAGTATATTTCGGTACTAGTGCGATAAAGTGATTTTTTACTCGTGTGGCGGTTTGCGCCCGAGCGAAGCGGGGGTGAAAAGGTCACACGAGTAAGAAATCACTTTCTCACACGAGTATCGAACACTATTTTTTGACACGACGTGTGAGAAGCTCCATTTTCGCACGTGTCACTTTGTACAGCGTGCGTGAAATCGAGCTTCTCGCACGGAGTGTCAAAAATAAATTTTTAATATGGACTTAGCTAACTTTTATGTGACTATGGTCTTGGCTAGTTTTGAAAAAAAAAAAACAAATTGAAGGACTTGACTAATTTTTATGCGAAATCGGGGCTCAGTTATTTTTTATTCAAAAATGTTATTCGGATTTAACAATTTTAGATTTGCAATTTATAGATTTGTCAAATAATATAACTTAACGTCGAAGCATCTCACAACAAAAATGCTCTCCTTAACAAGAAGAGCACCCCACCTCCAGGGAACGGATTTAGCTCCAACTTCGGTGTACGATTTTTTAATAAAAAAAAATGAGCCCGAGTTTTTACTTTTCGTCGAATAGGCCCCCTAGACACGGATATAAAAGTTTTTTCGAAAGTATGGTGAATAAGAGCCTTTATAAAAACTTGAATAATCAAAGAACTAAGATTCTTAAAAATGAATGCATAAGAGATTAAATAAAGCACAAACTAAATGCTTTAATATAAGCTTTGTTGCATTGAAAAAGCTTTTGTGGTTCAAAAGTTATGGGCAATTAAAATATGCTAATGAAATAACATAAAAAATTGATCATATTTTATGTGCTAAAAATAGTAAGTATGTATGTGGTAAAATTTAATTAAGAATAACCCTTGAATAACAGAAGCGTTTTTAATGCAATACAAGCTCAAATTGAAGCTTTCAATTCGTGCTTCATTTTATCTTCTATGCATTTTTTTGTAAGAGTCTTAGTTCTTTGGTTATTCAAGTTTTTATAAAGGCTCTTATTTATCATATTTTTGGAAAAATGTCTATATTCTTGCCTAGGAGGCCCATTCGACAAAAAGAAAAAACACGGTTTATTTTTTTTTCAACAAGAAATCATATCTCAAAGTTTGAGCTAAATTCATTCCCCAGAGGTGGGGTGCTCTCCTTGTAAGTCTATTTTTTTTCGAAAATAGAGTTAATAAGTCATTTATATTTTATATCCTACCCACATAGCATGAAATATTTATAAAAGCTTTCAGAAATATTTGCAAGGAAAGAATGAAAGATTTCAAACATTTTTCGATGAAAGATTGTTGAAAGCCCGCTATGTCCACCTGAGGAACTGCGAATAAATATTTCAATGAAAGTTTTCTGAAAGATTTCAACGAGATTTTCTAAAATATTTAAACAATCAAATAAATCTTCCATGAAAGATTTATGAAAGATTTCAGCAATATTTACGGCAATATTTCAAGAAAATATTTATGAAAGATTTCCATTATCTTTCATTGCAAGATTATCACAGTTTTAAAAATCTTTCATGAAAAATTTATGAAAGATTTTAGCAATATTAACAGTAATATTTCAAGAAAATATTTATTAAATATTTCTACAATCTTTCATTGCAAGATTATCAGAGTTACAAATATCTTTCATGAAAGATTTATGAAAGATTTCAGCAATATTTACGGTAATATTTCAAGAAAATATTTATTAAAGATTTCCACAATCTTTCATTGTAAGATTATCACAGTTTTAAAAATCTTTCATGAAAGATTTATGAAAGATTTCAGCAATATCAACAGTAATATTTCGGGAAAATATTTCTAAAATATTTCTACAATCTTTCATTGCAAGATTATCAGAGTAACAAATATCTTTCATGAAAGATTTATGAAAGATTTCAGCAATATTTACGGTAATATTTCAAGAAAATATTTATTAAAGATTTCCACAATCTTTCATTGTAAGATTATCACAGTTTTAAAAATCTTTCATGAAAAATTTATGAAGGATTTTAGCAACATTGTTGGTAATATTTGAAGAAAATATTTATAAAAGATTTCTACGATTTTCCATTGCAAAATTACCATAGTTTTAAAAACCTTTCATGTAAGATTTATGAAAGATAGTGTGAAGGCTTTTGGCTGAAGCATGGAGAACACTGGAGAGAAATCTTTTATAAATCTTTCAAACAGGTTTCCTTAAAAATTTCTATGAAAGCTTCCAACAATCTTTCGTTGTAGTCTAAGTAAACAAAAAATCTCGCAGAGAAATATTGTTGAAAGATTTTATAAAATTTTCCATGAAGCTTTCTTTGAGAGATTACTACTATATTTCCTTGCAATATTACATGAAATATTTATGAAATATTGGTCAAGATTTTTGGGAACAGTACGGAGAACGCTCAGGAGCAATCTTTAATAAATCTTTCAATTATGTTTCCAAAAAGATTTCGATGAAAGCTTCCAACAATCTTTCATCGCAGTCTAAGTAAACCATAAATCTTGCAGAGAAATATTGTTGAAAGATTTCATGAAATATTCCGTGAAACCTTCTTTGTGAGATTGCTATTACGTTTCGTTGCAATATTATATTAAAGATTTATAAAAGATTGCGTGAAGGTTTCGAGGTACAGTAGGGAAAACGTATGGGAGAAATCTTGCATAAATCTTTCAAACATGTTTACTGAAAGATTTCAATGAAAGCTTTCAGCAATCTTTCATCGCTGTCTAAGTAAACAAAAAATCTCGCAGAGAAATATTGTTGAAAGATTTTATAAAATTTTCCATGAAGCTTTCTTTGAGAGATTACTACTATATTTCCTTGCAATATTACATGAAATATTTATGAAATATTGGTCAAGATTTTTGGGAACAGTACGGAGAACGCTCAGGAGCAATCTTTAATAAATCTTTCAATTATGTTTCCTAAAAGATTTCGATGAAAGCTTCCAACAATCTTTCATCGCAGTCTAAGTAAACCATAAATCTTGCAGAGAAATATTGTTGAAAGATTTCATGAAATATTCCGTGAAACCTTCTTTGTGAGATTGCTATTACGTTTCGTTGCAATATTATATTAAAGATTTATAAAAGATTGCATGAAGGTTTCGAGGTACAGTAGGGAAAGCGTATGGGAGAAATCTTGCATAAATCTTTCAAACATGTTTCCTGAAAGATTTCAATGAAAGCTTTCAGCAATCTTTCATCGCTGTCTAAGTAAACAAAAAATCTCGCAGAGAAATATTGTTGAAAGATTTTATAAAATTTTCCATGAAGCTTTCTTTGAGAGATTACTACTATATTTCCTTGCAATATTACATGAAATATTTATGAAATATTGCGTCAAGATTTTCGGGAACAGCACGGAGAACGCTCAGGAGCAATCTTTAATAAATCTTTCAATTATGTTTCCTATAAGATTTCGATGAAAGCTTCCAACAATCTTTCATCGCAGTCTAAGTAAACCATAAATCTTGCAGAGAAATATTGTTGAAAGATTTCATGAAATATTCCGTGAAACCTTCTTTGTGAGATTGCTATTACGTTTCGTTGCAATATTATATTAAAGATTTATAAAAGATTGCATGAAGGTTTCGAGGTACAGTAGGGAAAGCGTATGGGAGAAATCTTGCATAAATCTTTCAAACATGTTTCCTGAAAGATTTCAATGAAAGCTTTCAGCAATCTTTCATCGCTGTCTAAGTAAACAAAAAATCTCGCAGAGAAATATTGTTGAAAGATTTTATAAAATTTTCCATGAAGCTTTCTTTGAGAGATTACTACTATATTTCCTTGCAATATTACATGAAATATTTATGAAATATTGCGTCAAGATTTTTGGGAACAGCACGGAGAACGCTCAGGAGCAATCTTTAATAAATCTTTCAATTATGTTTCCTAAAAGATTTCGATGAAAGCTTCCAACAATCTTTCATCGCAGTCTAAGTAAACCATAAATCTTGCAGAGAAATATTGTTGAAAGATTTCATGAAATATTCCGTGAAACCTTCTTTGTGAGATTGCTATTACGTTTCGTTGCAATATTATATTAAAGATTTATAAAAGATTGCGTGAAGGTTTCGAGGTACAGTAGGGAAAATGTATGGGAGAAATCTTGCATAAATCTTTCAAACATGTTTCCTGAAAGATTTCAATGAAAGCTTCCAACAATCTTTCATCGCTGTCTAAGTAAACCAAAAATCTTGCAGAGAAATATTGTTGAAAGATTTATGAAATATTTTTTGTAATATTTCATCGAGATTTCATGAAATATTTCAATATAATATTACTGTAATATTGCTGAAAAATTTCATTGAAAGATTTTTTATTCGTTCGTTATATCTTGCTACGAAATATTTCAACAATATTTATAAAATATTTCTAAGAAATCTTTCACTGAAAGATTTTGAAATGTTTCACTGTTTTATTTCATGCTATGTGGGTATTCTCTACTATATTTCATCATGAAATTGAAAACAAGTCTTTAGCATTTAACAAAAAATTGTTTTTTTTTATTTTTTAATAATATGTTTTCTTATAAAAAGAAATTAACTAAACAATTTATGAACATAATGTTGCCATAATAATTATAACAATATAAAAATTTTATAATTTTTCAACAAAATAATAATAATAATAATTATTATTATTGCATATGCTTACGAGTGTGTATTTGTAAGTGTATTATGTGTATATATAAGTATATGCGTGTATACATTCATGAAAATACACATATATTCTATTCTTAAAATTAAAATTGGACTCGACCATTTTTTATAAGCAAGTTTAAGAGCAGGCTGAACTATCTGTCTTTGTCTAATAGAGTTTTTGTCGAAACACCATCTGTTGTATCAAGAAAAAAATAGTAGCCCCCGCTAGATATTAGTATAATAAGTAAATTTTGTAATAACAATCAAATTATTTTATCGCGTAGTTTTTGAATAATATGAGACCTACTAACAAACTAGAATATAACCTATCTTTTTTGGTAGTTCACATATTATTCAAAAACTACACAATAAAATAATTTGATTGTTATTACAAAATTTACTAATTATACTAATATCTAGTGGGGGCTACTATTTTTTTCTTGATACAACAGATGGTGTTTCGACAAAAAAACTCTATTAGACAAAGACAGATAGTTCGGCCCCCTGGTAATGGACTTAGCGCTTTTTTGATTCGCAGAAGCTTTTAACATACAAAAATAAAATTAAAAAATCAAATTTTTTAAAATTTTATCATTAAATATAGTAGAAAACAGGCTAAAAAATATGAATTACTCAATAACTCAATTTCCGAAAAAAATGGACTTACCCATTTTTGTTGTGAGACGTTTCAATTATTTTTAATGTCTGACAGCTCTAAATTCTGTTGATCTGAAGACATTCTTTATCTCTAATAAAAACTAAAAATTCTTTAAAAAATGTAAAAGAACATAAAAAAAGAGTTTCGATCGTTTACTCCGATAAAAGTCGAAAGCAGCAAACGGCAAATTTTTGAAATATACTACTGACTACATTATGAGCTGTGCTCCCATTTTTCAAAAATTACATTTAAATAATTTAAACCCTTCGGAAAAATAGAGAAATCGTAAAAATATCCAAGTCTATACTTCTGGAACTACAATATTTTATTTTCGTGAAGAAAACAATATAGGTATGTTTATTTTAATTCGTGCCATTTAAAAAACTTTAAATTTTTATTTGCACCTACTTAGAAACTAAGAATATATAATTTTCGTATAATAGTCCCGCTGATTATACCTTTGACGCGTGTGCGATGAGAAATCTTCACCAAGTGTTTATTCGTACGTTAATTCACGTATTTAAGTAATTTAAATTTACACCTATATTGTTTTTTTATGAAAATCGAACATACGTACGGTACAAATGAAAAATTTTTTAACAAAAAACAAAACCGACTTCAAAAAAATGCACTAAAAAGTTACAAATAATTTTTTATCTTCAATAATTATACGCATACTACGCATCTAACTCAACACATGTGTAGCAAACGTTTTATAGATTATCTAATCATTTGTAAACAGCACCAACAAATTATATTTTTTTTTAATTCACAAAAAAATATTTCCGAAGTCGGCGTCAAATTCTACATCTGTGCAGAACAATTCAACAACTTGACGCCGACTTCGAAAATATTTTTTTGTGAATTAAAAAAAAATATGATTCGTTGGTGCTGTTTACAAATAATTAGATAATCTATAAAATGTTTGCCACACATGTGTCGAGTTAGATGCGTAGTATGCGTATAATTATTGAAGATCAAAAATTATTTGTAACTTTTTAGTGCATTTTTTTGAAGTCGGTTTTGTTTTTTGTTAAAAAATTTTTATTTTCTATCTTCTAGTGAATCTCCTTACTAAAAACGCAAATATAGGTAGACCCATTAATTACATTAAACTTTCATTATTAATTCATAACGCATTCATTAGTACACCACCAAGCAATATATAGCAGGAAAGAAAGAAGGCTCAACAGCACAGTGTCGTTATGTGTGCATGTATACATATTCAAACTCAGGTAAGAGAGAGAGGAGAGGGAGAGAGAGAGAGAGAGAGAGAGAGAGAGAGAGAGAGAGAGAGAGAGAGAGAGAGAGAGAGAGAGAGAGAGAGAGAGAGAGAGAGAGAGAGAGAGAGAGAGAGAGAGAGAGAGAGAGAGAGAGAGAGAGAGAGAGAGAGAGAGAGAGAGAGAGAGAAAGAGAGAGAGAGAAAACAAAACTCCCAGTTTTCTTAATTTGATAATTGGGTCATACAAACCGAATATTGGCCCAATAATTATAGGACACGTATGGGACCTTCCTGCAGACATTCTCTATCAGATAAGAAAAAGTTTTTTCGAATCGGTTAAGAAATGACGGAGTTATGAGGTAAAAGACATAAAAAAAAAAAAAAAAAAAAATTCAGTCGAATTAAGAATCTCTTCCTTTTTGAAGTCGGTTAAAAAATAAGCTATAGACATGAGAATTATAACGAGAATAAATTACTTTCAGAAGTGTCTTCATTATAAAAAATTCCGAAGTGAGAAAATCGAAAAATGCCTAAAAGTTTAGGTACTCTGTTCACAAATTTTATCTTCCAATTTTCTTAACAAATTCAAATCGCCATATCTGGGTAGTGAAAGCACCTAAGAACTTTGAAAAAAAAAAATGAAATTAAAGGTCTCAAACTCTTTTTTTTGATAGTATAAATTATTTTAGCTTCCAATGTTGATTACCTGTTGATAAATCCAAGAAACTGTAAAAATAAGTACATTTTTTTGAGTTTTTTTAGAAAATTTAAGAGCTAAATAGTTGACGAAAAAATTTTATTCATCCCAAAATTACCACAGAAGACACTGTTCTTACCCACAAAGATGATTTAAGTATATTTTAGCTTTCTGAAAATTTTGTTTTAGAAAAAGCAACACATGGGAATATAAGAAATGTAAAAGAAAGCGTTTTTTACAATTGAAACGGGTTTTTCTTCTTCGAAACCAAGTTTTTTTATGCGTTATTAGTTTTTGGGTATAGCAAACAGATATCAGGGTCGCAAGCCAGTATTCAAGAAGATTGGGGAATAAGTGCTACCCTAATGTAAGTGTACACTTAAACATAAAAATAATAAGGTGTACAAAAAATATTAACCACAATTTATTATTATTATTATCTGAGTATATAAATAGTTATGACTTAGAATAAAAAAAATGGCGATCTACTTAATCAACATTATGCTCATTCATGCTTGTATACATATACATTGGGGTCCAATAAAATGAAACCATCCTTGAGGAAAAAAGTACTAATTAAAAAATTTTGTATCTCGACAAATAACGGCCGTACAGAACTCTACGACCACTCATTTTAAACGTATTTGTAAGAACCTTTAAATAGTGTATTGGCAATTTAATTTTGAGTACTTGTCTGGTAAATACTATGACTTAAAAATAGAAAAAAAAATTTTTTTCGCCTGTGTTTAAATTTGAATTATTTTTCGGAAAATTATGGTAAAAAAATTTTATACTGCTAGTTTTGAAGGTATTTTGCTTAACTTTAAATTTATTTTTTAGTTTTTTTTCTAGGCTCAAAATTGACCGAGATTTAGCGATTTTTGTTTAAAAAAAGGGTCTTTTTTATTTTTCCGATATCTGCTTAACGGCATGTCGGAGCTGCAGCCATCGAGTTTTGCTTTTTTTATTTTATCAATATCTTTTTAAATTCTTAAATTAAACAAATATGATGACTTGTCCGCACTAAAGCTATATTAATACAATAATTTTTGTTAAAATAAAAAATCATTTGGACTTGTTATTTTTTTATGAGCTTGGATTGAAAATTAGATATCAAACTCGACAAACCTAACCTTAAAATACGACATATTAAAAGTTTTTATTATAACTTTGTATGTATAATATTTTGGTGGATTTCTTGAGTTGTCCGCACTAGAGTTTAATCTTACAAATTTTTTCTTTGTAGCAAAGAAACTCGATTAAACACATCGTTTATTCATAAGTTAAGATTGGAAATATTATTAGAAGGCGGACAGCTTCGTCATGCTCTTAATGAGAGGAGATATAGAAAAATGCCAAATAAAAAAAAGTGTATTTTGGTATGTAAAATAACCTTAAATTTTCTCAAAATTTTTTGTGCATTTTAATTTTATTGATATTGTTGCGGTACTCTTATAAGAATATGGTATATATGTATATAAGAATACCGCAACAATATCAAAAAAATTGAAATGCACAAAAAATTTTAAGAAAATCAAAGGTTATTCTACATACAAAAATACATTTTTTTATTTCATTTGCTGGAATACAAAACTTTTTAATTAGTACTTTTTTTCTCAAGGGTGGCTCCGCTTTATTGAACCTTACTGTAAGTTAACACTCCATAGCATGAAATATCCCACATAGCATGAAATATTTATAAAAGTTTTCAGAAATATTTGCAAGGAAAGAATGAAAGATTTCAAACATCTTTCGATGAAAGATTGTTGAACGGCGGCTATGTCCACCTCAGGGACTGTAAATAAATATTTCAATGAAAGTTTTCTGAAATTTTTCAACGAGATTTTCTAAAATATTTAAACAATCAAATAAATCTTCCATGAAAGATTTATGAAAGATTTCAGCAATATTTACGGCAATATTTCAAGAAAATATTTATGAAAGATTTCCATTATCTTTCATTGCAAGATTATCACAGTTTTAAAAATCTTTCATGAACAATTTATGAAAGATTTTAGTAATATTAACAGTAATATTTCAAGAAAATATTTATGAAATATTTCTGCAATCTTTCATTGCAAGATTATCAGAGTCACAAATATCTTTCATGAAAGATTTATGAAAGATTTTAGCAAAATTGACGGTAATATTTCAAGAAAATATTTATAATAGATTTCTACAATCTTTCATTGCAAGATTACCACAATCTTAAAAATCTTTCATGTAGGATTTATGAAAGATAGTGAAAGTTTCTGGCTGAAGCATGGAGAACACTGGAGAGAAATCTTTTATTAATCTTTCAAACAGGTTTCCTGCAAAATTTCTGTGAAAGCTTCCAACAATCTTTCATTGTAGCCTTAGTGAACCAAAAATCTCGCAGAGAAATCTCGAAAGATTTCATGAAATATTCCATGAAGCATTCTTTGAAAGATTACTAATACATTTCCTTGCAATATTACATGAAAGATTTATGAAATATTGGTCAAAATTTTTGGGAACAGCATGGAGAACGCTCAGGAGCAATCTTTCATAAGTCTTTCAATCATGTTTCCTGAAAGATTTCGATGGAAGCTTCCAACAATCTTTTATCGCAGTCGAAGTAAACCATAAATCTTGCTGAGAAATATTGTTGAAAGATTTCATGAAACATTCCGTAAAGCCTTCTTTGTGAGATTGCTACTACATTTCCTTGCAATATTATATTAAAGATTTATAAAAGATTGCACGAAGTTTTCGAGGTACAGTAGGGAAAACGTATGGGAAAAATCTTGCATAAATCTTTCAACCATGTTTCGTGAAAACTTTCTTTGAAAGCTTTCAGAAATCTTTCACTGTAGTCTAAGTAAACCAATAATCTTGTAGAGAAATATTGTTGAAAGATTTATAAAATATTGTTTGCAATATTTCATCGAGATTTCATGAAATATTTTAATATAATATTATCGTAATATTGCTGAAAGATTTCATTGAAAAATTTTTAATTCGTCCGTTATATCTTGCTACAAAATATTTCAACAATATTTATAAAATATTTCTAAGAAATCTTTCACTGAAATTCGTCCGTTATATCTTGCTACGAAATATTTCAACAATATTTATAAAATATTTCTAAGAAATCTTTCACTGAAATATTTTTAAAAAGTTTCACTGTTTTATTTCATGCTATGTGGATCAAGCGTCTAGTGAATTTTAAAACTAGTAGGAGTAACACGTCAGTTGCGCTCTGCGAAAAAACTTACTGACTATGAATTTTATAGTCTTCTTCTTTATCAGGTGGAAAAAAGGAGTGTATTCTGAAGGATTTTGAGTGGTATGACTTGGAGTCTGTCCCATGATAAAATGAACGTGAATCATGATGTGTATGCTTTTCTCTTGGCCGGTGAAACAGCTGATTGAGCCAGAAATGATTTGGGGAGGAAAAAACTTTTTTAACCCAAGGATCAAGAGAAAAACAACTGATTAAAATGATCCAGGGTGGGGGAACTTTTTTTAACCTAAGGATCGACTGGCGAGAAACAGATGATTTAGCCATGGTAGGAGAAGCTTTTCTAACCCAAGGACCGCGAAAGAAACAGCTTATTGAAATGATCTAGGAAGGGTGAACCTTTTCCAACAGAAGTGAGTCAAGATCGAAAAAGAAACAGCTAATCGAGCGGCGAGAACGTAGCTGCCGGCCACTAGATACCTACTAAGCTGCTGCGAAATTTCTAAAGTTTTACAATTTTAATTTTCCGATATTTTTTTATATTTATTTATTTTTTATAAATCGAATAAAAATTATTTAGGCAAAAAAAAAATTTTCTAAATTTGATTGGAATTGACGCCACGACCCTTTCCACGCGAGGCAAGCACGTATACCACTTCGCCACGGAGCCACCGTACTAGAAAGATTTTAAAACTTTAATAGTAGTTGTTTCTGATGGTCCCTGATTTTCACATTATTCTTTTAATATTAATATTATTAATTAATAATTATTTATTATAAAATATAATATTATATATATATATATATATATATATATATATATATATATATATATATATATATATAAGTACATACTTAAAGATTTAAATAATAAGGTGTATAAAAGATATTAACTACAATTCATTAGTATTATCCTAAGAGCATATACTACTGGACGCAGTTTTAAATGCGCTATGTGCATGGTTAGGTTGGAAAAAAGAAATGTATACTTAGGTTAATAGCTATCTCTGTCTCTCCGTCATGTAATAAGGAAGTAAGGAATAAAACAAATCAATCGCATGCCGGAAAAAAAGAGATATCTGTCTCTTTAAGCTCTATAAGCTATCGGAAGAAAGTCTATACTCCATAAGCGTACGGACCTGACGAAAATAATAAGCTAGATATCCAGGTGAATATCCACTTGGATCGAGTTAGATATCACTCTGATCGTCATTCACCTGGATGCAGCTAAAATCCATTTGGATATTTTTTACGAAAAATAATAATTAGGAATTATATGAGCATCTATATAACATGTGCGATGCGAGAATTTCAATAAACTCAATATTCTATATCTTTTACATAAATATATTAAGTCTATCCGTGAGCCGATTCTCACAGGCAAAATCGGTGTATCAAAAGAATTTATTTGTGAAAAGGGCGCCAGATACACCACCAACTAGCTAGCTGTAAGCACGAGTCTCAGGCTGCCTTGGATCGAGAGGTGGCTCTATTCGAGCAGAATTTTCGCCTGGAATGGGAGGGGAAGCACACACAAAAAAAAACTTTTATGAAACTTCAACTTCAACTTATATTAAAGAATTAAACCTATTTTACATTTGGTCATAATAAACCTTACTTAGAATTCTACCTATTCGCGCTCTCTCATATCCCACACACAGAAAAATTTAGATTACACAAAAAAAAACTTTATAAATTTACTTTCAGTCTATACAAAAAAATTTTAAGTTTACTTAATGTCTTTATTTACTCGTCTCTTAATAAACAAGAAATTGTTTAATTTAATTTGTTCGAGAAAAATGAATTTACTATCTTAGAATTTAATGGCGGACATTGTTTCGCCGTTTAGACTCGCTTCGCGTCTCTCTCTCTCTCTCTCTCTCTCTCTCTCTCTCTCTCAGCGCTCAATACACGCCCACGTGTTACCAAATGAACTGATTTCTTTTATTATTCAATACGCGATTACTAATGAATTAAAGGAAATGAATTATATTTATTCTATAATTTAATTTAATTATTATTCGCTCAACCGGCAAATAAACACGTTCAACCGGTCAAGATTCACTTTGGTAATACGTGGCCACGTGGCACACACTTCCGGCACTCACGGTCTAATTTAAATCACATACAACAATTAAAAATTTTATTTTTATTTCACTTCGCTTAACAAAATTTAATGAATTTTTATTTAGTTATTTTCGGTCGCGTTTAATCAACTTTTACAAACTTTTCAATTTCTATCACGCTTTTACGTTAATCACTTCAATTATATAATCAAATCTCGCGCACAACAAAGGAAAAAAAAAACCACTTCACTGACTCGAAAATCAACCGGCGAGAGCCGTTGATTTACAAAAAGAAATGTAAATTCTTATCGGGCGCAGCCCACTCACCAGTGATGTACTTAAAGTTCCGTCTAGGTCGATACAGTCGACGATGGTACTTAAGATGGCTAGTCAAATATGGCTGGCTGGCGATAATGGCCGCTCGATCGCTAGTTTCTTTCGGGTCTTGGTGGTCGCTACCGGCGACGTTGATTGTTGCTTCAAACTCGTCTCCAGAGCCAGGACTTTCCTATTTCTCTACCTCTGTGGCTCAGCTGCAGATCCTCTCAGGTCCAATAAGTTTTCTCCTGCCTGAATATGCACAGCGAAGAAAAAAAAGTGACTCTTGAAAGTTGCGGCGAATTACAAAAGGAGAAAGGCTTCGATGCGACAAGAGGACGACAATCAAAAAAATGCGTGCGACTCAGCGCAAAGACCAGCAGTGAATGCCTTCTTCTTAAAAGCTACTTCCTTCTTCTCCGCGTCTTCTTGTCTTCTTGTTATTTTCTGTCTTTATTTAATTTATTTTACTCCCAATCACTGCTCTTGAATTCTTTTCACAGGTTTTCATTCGTCCAACGTCATTTCCGTTTTACTACATACACATCTACGCTCAATATGCGTATACTTATGCTTTAATTTGTTTTAAATTACATGAGGTGTTAATATAATTTTTTATAATACTAGTTCTAACGATTTTTATTCTTTCTCTTCGTTAATCTATTATTCTCTTCGTTTTTCTTTATTATTCTCTATCCTTTTCTTATGTGCAGATTAGTCGCTACCGTCTACAGATAGTGATATTACACATACATATACATACGTGTACGTACATAGACGGTATAGAGGCTCAGTTAAGAGAAAAGGATTGTGACGATCCCTTCTCTAACGCTCTCTCTCCATCTTCTTTTATTGTCTACTTTCTCTCTCTTCGCTTAATGCGCGAGAGATCGACGCGCTAGCACTGTAGATTCGCTCTGCCGGCTTACGGATCTCCCCATCTCACTTACTCCTTATCTATTTCTTATTATTCTCTCTTCTAAGTCTTCTTTATGGTACCGTGACTCCTAGCGCACGCGCGGTTGCTCAAATGTATTAGTAGGTAGGCTGTTACAGCAGCACCGGCGTTCATATACAGGGGCTCTCGATGTATTAGTAATGGCCGCCGCGCGCGTCTGCTATACCTGTGTCGTCATCGTCATCTCGTTCACAGAAAAAAATAAATCAAGGGAATTAATAAAATAAAAAAAAAATCTCCTATGCGTTGGGCCCATGAGTGGTTGATGATTCGTGCCGACGGGAGAAAAATTTTATTTCGAAAATTTTTTATTGTTGCGTGGTATTTTCCACGTCACACATGGTAATACTAAAAATAAAATAAAATTTATAATTTTAACTAAATCAAAATAATCTAGGAGGATGATCCCCTCAGATGTTCAATTTGATTAATAAAAACGAAAAATTGAAAAGTAGGGTGGTAATACTAGTTGCTACGAACGATCCAGTTATGATGAACTCGAATTATATATTAGAAATAAAAATTTATTTTATCATATGCAGATATCTAATAGATAATTTCAATTAATTTAATGTATAACTTATTATATTTTACCTACAAATAGTCTAACATTGAAATTATAAATTAAATAATCGGATTTAAAAATTGTCTTTATGGTAGAATGATCGATTTGCGTCTGAAAATTTCATTTTTGCATATTTTTGTCTTTTTGAAAATTATATCATTATTCATATTTTATTAACAAATTTAAGGGGACGCTGTATCTCTCTATCCTTTTCTAATTGAAAGATGTAAATTTTTGGGAAGACTAGTTATTATTGATAGAAATTAAGGGTTGTCCGCAACTTCTATAGCGAAAAACAATATTTTGTCTGATGAGAGCAAATTAATTTTGTTGCTTTTTTTTCAAGTAAAGTTTGACATACTTAAATAACGTATTCTCTAGCCTAATTTAGGATTTTGTAAGTATGTCAAACTTTACTTGAAAAAAAAAGCAACAAAATTAATTTGCTCTCATCAGACAAAATATTGTTTTTCGCTATAGAAGTTGCGGACAACCCTTAATTTCTATCAATAATAACTAGTTTTCCCAAAAATTTACATTTTTTAATTAGAAAAGGATAGAGTGATCAAGCGTCCTCTTAATACAAACAATACCTATGAAAAAGGCCTCCACGTACCAATTTTGAAAATACCTTCAAATTTAAATGGAAATAATTTAAAAAAAAAACTAGATGCGGCAGTCGTGGGGACTGGCTGACAGAAGTTCAGTTCAGTTTGTCCAGCATGTTGCCATAAATATAACTCCATATCTTCTCACACATGGATTGACCTGATTCTTGTGGATGACAATGACAATGTACTTGACGCACGTAACTTACCTGCAAATTTTCATAGTCAGCGCAACTTAATTAATGTTTCTATTGCTTATAATACGTGCAGTATAGATCACAAGTCAATTGGATACAGAAACTATAAAAGCATTTGTCAAAATGAATTACTAGAGAAACTAGCCGGCTATGATTGGCCAACATTAACATCTGCTACTGTCGACCCAGAGTCTGCACTTGGCTGCATTTGTAACAATTTTACTTCTATCATAGAGAGTTTAGCACCAGTGAAAATACTCAAGCATACGAAGAATAGCCCACCATGGTTAAATGAAGAATTGTCGCAGATGCGGCGTAAGCGAGATGCTACTTACAGAAGATATAAACGGACAGACGAAACGCAATACTTAAATGAGTTTCTGCATTTACGTAAAACGGTTGACGAACAGACTGAACTTGCAAAGACCACATACTATCATAATAGACTGTTTGAAGTACTTGCAAATGGTAATGCCTGGAAGGAGCTGAGAGACCTGGAACTCTTAACCGGACCACAAGGGACTTGAATGGATTCACTCCTGATGAGCTTAATGCGCATTTTGCTGGAGTGTCAGTCTCGCCGCATGAAGATGATGAGCTTCGTGAGAGGGTTCTTACTGAATGTAGTAAAGATGGTTTTGCTTTTAAACCAATTAATATCAATGATGTTGTTCTTGCGATCTCCCATTTTTCATCGCAGGCTCGTGGCGAGGATGGCATTCCTCAGAGCGTGATACTTAAAGCCTTACCATTTATTGGTGAACATCTTGTGACTCTGTTCAACTTTTCCTTTGCGCGGGAGGTCTTTCCTGGCCTTTGGAAGCAGACACGTATTGTGCCATTAAAAAAGTGTTCTGCACCTAAGTCGCCTAAAGATATTAGGCCAGTTGCGATTTTGTGTTTTTTTTCGAAGGTACTGGAGAAAATCGCCTACGTCCAATTGCAGGAATATATCACCACAAATAAGATACTTGATCCCATGCAGACTGGTTACAGAAAAAATCACTCTACGCAGACAGCTTTGCTTAAATTAACGGACGATATAAGGTCAGGCCTTGACAAAAAACTCGTCACGTTACTTTTACTTTTTGACTCTAGTAAGGCATTCGACACGATCTCTCCCTCTAAATTACATGCAAGGCTTAGATCTATGGGGTTTTCCAGGTCCACTCACGTGTGGATTAACTCTTATATTTCAGGAAGGAAACAAATGGTTCCAACACACTTACAAGAAGAATTAGGTTGGCTAACAACCAACCTAGGAGTTCCACAGAGATCAGTACTGAGGCCTTAGTTGTTTTGCCTTTACATTAATAACCTACGTAACGCTCTTAGTTCTGGTTGTGTTAAGCACCTACTGTATGTAGATGACCTGCAGATTTATACGGACGTTCCTCGTGAGAATGTGGATGCGGATATTCTAATCTTTCAGAGGGCGGCCAATGCGGTGTCGGAGTGGGCATTTTTTTCGTCGGTACATCACGGAGGCTCTGCGTAAACAACTTGCAACCGCCCTGCTGTTTCCGCATCTCGATTACTGTTTGGTGGTTCTGCTCGATGCTTCGCAGGGCTTGAAGAGAAGAATACAAAGACTGCAGAATTCGTGTGTGAGATATATATTAGGTATAAGAATAGAAGCTCATATTTCTCCTTATAGAGCCGCGTTGGGTTGGTTGCGTACTAATTCGAGGAAACAGTATTTTTTGGCTGTATTTATGTACAAGATCGTGCGCATGAATACTCCGGAGCAACTAATGGGTCTCTTCACTAGATGTGTACCCTGGGTGACTACTAGGGGAGAATTTAGGAATCTAATGGTGCCCTTTATGCGTACTGAGGTTGGCAGGAATTCCTCCCAAGTTCAAGGTGCACATTTTAGGAACTCCCTGCCTGCTGAGATTAAACATCTTCCATCTCTCAGCAGGTTCAAAGCAGCGATGAGAGGGTACTTGCTCGACCTAGATTAATAAATTTTACTATTCATTTATGTTAATTTATTGAACTTATTTTTGTAACGTCCTGTATATAGGCTTAAGGTGTTAGTGTATTTATTGTATGAGTGTTGGCTGAATGGTTGGTGAGTGAGAGTTTTTATTTGATTTTATTTTTCACTGCATTTCATGCTATTGCGTACGCTTGTTGTTTTATTTTATTATGTATTAAATTGATTTTTTTAATTTTAATATTGTGACTGATAGATATTGTATGACTGATTTTTATTTATATGATTATTTTTATTTTTATTGCGTGTATTGTATGATTACTCTTGTGATATCACTTTTATTTATTTTTGTTTGTGACTTACTTATTTAGTATTATTAGATTTAGTGACTGACTGTGATATTGATTGTGCAATATTTACATTTATATATACATTTATATTTTTTTATAACATTGTGTGCAATATTTATTGTTTTTATATTTACAAATTGTATTACACGTTTTTGTACTCTTTTACAAAATGAAATAATATCTATCTATCTATATCTATCTATTTAAAAAAAAAAGACCGTTTTCGTCAACGAAATTTTTAAACACTAAAATTGTAATAGGAGATCAATCAACGTATGTATTATAAACATTATTGAAAAAATAAAAAATATAATATATGTTATAAATATTTTTCATTACATATAATATATCTCTGGTTGCATATATTGAAGATATTTCCAAAGAACAAACTTTTGTTAAGAAACAAACTGATTTCAGGATTTTAAAATTCATAATAAATGATTCTGAAGGATTCAGAATTCAGTGCAATATTTATGATAAAAATATTAAAAAATTCAAGAAAAATCTTAAATTAAACGAAGTGAATTCTTATAATATACAATATTATCAATTACAACACAATATTAAATATTTTTTAATATTTCAGAAAATACCATTAGAGAATGTTAATGTATTAAAAGCATAAGGCTACAGTAAAGGAAATAATACATATGACTTAACATTAAAATATTATTCGAATATTATTCATTTAGGCGAATTCAATACATTGAAAAATAACAAACCAATTAAAATAAATTTCGAAGAAATAAAAGTAAGACCTGGATTAATAAGTAATTAAATATTGTTAAAAAAAAAATATATATTAAATATTTTTTATTTTTCAGAAATACAAGGGTATTCAAAAAATTCTTTTGCACAAAAACATAAAAAAAATGAATCAGAATACATCGAAACAATAGCGGATGGACAATATAAATTAGACATTTTATTAAATAAATTAGAAAATGAATATGCGAATTGGGTAAGAGGAACAAAACTAGAAATTATTGGAAAGATAGAATAAAATAGTAAAAACAATTATAATAATATATTATATGCATATACACTTATAAAGATATTCATGTATATTTATATATATATATGTGTATATATATATATATATTTATAAATTTTATAGATATTACATATATATTAAAAGTAAAAAGATTGGAATTTACTAAAGTATTGAATGATGAAAACATGGAGTAAGAAAAACTTATATTAGCGAATGAAATAATTTTAAAGATAAATTAAATAATTTAATATTTTCATTTCATTACATTAATAAATACAATATTCTCAATATAGAATGATTATTTTTCAAGGTTACAGAAAAACAAATTAATTATAGTTGAAATACAAAATATAAAATAATTTTGATTTACCACAATAAAAATTAATGTATAAGTTTTTTTTAACAACAATAAAATATAAATATATAAGTTTGTAATAAAACATAAATTTGTAAGCTTATTTTAGCGAACATCAAATTTAACGACATATTAAATAAAGATTTAGAATTATTTGAACTTTTTTTAGTAAAAATATCAAGCAACTGTACAAGCTTCTTGAGTGACAATGAAGAATAAATATGTAAGCTTTTTCAAACTACAATGAAATTTAAATTTGTAAGCTTCTATGAGCGACAATAAAAAATAAGTCTATAAAATTACTTAGTAATAATAACAAATTAATCTGTAAGCTCCTTTTAGCGATAACAAACAATAAATTTGTTTGCTTATATGAGATTTTTTTAGCGACAGCAAACAATAGATCTGTATGATTTAGCGACAATAATTAATAAATTTAGAAGCTTTTCTGGCGACAATGAAAAAAAAGTGTACACTTCTTTAGCGACAATAAAAAAAAATTCTTAATGCAGCCATATATTTATATATGTTGGTCTCAAGGTGCGCATTTTTGGAACTCCCTGCCTGCTGAGATTAAACATCTTCCATCTCTCAGCAGGTTCAAAGCAGCGATGAGAGAGTACTTGCTTGACCTAGATTAACATTTTTTACTGTTAATTTATGTTAATTTATTCAACTTATTTCTGTAAAGTCCTGTATATAGGCTTAATGTGTAAGTGTATTCAGTGTATGAGTATTGGCTGAATGGTTGGTGAGTGAGAGTTTTTATTTGATTTTATTTATGACTGCAATTTATGCTATCGCGTAGGCTTGTTATTTTATTTTATTATGTATTAAATTTAATTCTTTTAAATTTTAATATTGTGAGTGATAGATATTGTATGACTGATTATTATTTATATGATTATTTTTATTTTTATTGCGTGTATTGTATGATTACTTTTGTGATATCACTTTTATTTATTTTTGTTTATGACTTACTTATTGAGTATTATTAGATTTAGTGACTGACTGTGATATTAATTATGCAATATTTACATTTACATATATATATATATATATATATATATTTTTATAACATTGTGTGCAATATTTATTGTTTTTATATTTACAAATTGTATAACACGTTTTTGTACTCTTTTACAAAATAAAATAATATCTATCTATCTATATCTATCTATTTCAGAAAAAGAAAAAAAAATACCGATTTTGTCAACGAAATTTTTAAAAACTAAAATTGTAATAGGAGATCAATCAACGTATGTATTAAAAACATAATTAAAAAAATCAAAAATATAATATATGTTATAAATACTTTTTATTACATATAATAAATCTCTGGTTGCTTTTATTGAAGAAATTTCTGAAGAACAAACTTTTGATAACAAACAAAAACAAACTGATTCCAGGATTTTAAAATTCATAATAAATGATTCTGAAGAATTAAGAAGTCAATGCAATATTTATGATAAAAATATTAGAAAATTCAAAAAAAATCTAAAATTAAACGAAGTAAATTTTTATGATATACAATATTATCAATTACAACACAATATTAAATATTTTTTAATATTTCAGAAAATATCATTAGAGAATGTTAATGTATTAAAAGCAAAAGGATACAGTAAAGAAAATAATATATGTGACTTAACATTAAAATATTATTCGAATATTATTCATTTAGGCGAATTCAATACATTGAAAAATAACAAACCAATTAAAATAAATTTCGAAGAAATAAAAGTAAGACCTGGATTAATAAGTAATTAAATATTATTAAAAAAGAAAATATATATAAAATATTTTTTATTTTTTAGAAATACAATGGTATTCAAAAAATTCTTTTGCACAAAAACATAAAAAAAATGAATTAGAATACATCGGAACAATAGCGGATGGACAATATAAATTAGACATTTTATTAAATAAATTAGAAAATAAATCTGTGAATTGGGTAAGAGGAACAAAACTAGAAATTATTGGAAAAATAGAATAAAATAGTAAAAACAATTATAATAATATATTATATGCATATACACTTATGTAGATATTCATGTATATTTATACATATATATGTGTATATATATATATATATATATATATATATTTATAAATTTTATAGATAATACATATATATTAAAAGTAAAAAGATTGGAATTTACTAAAGTATTGAATGATGAAAACATGGAGTAAGAAAAACTTATATTAGCGAATGAAATAATTTTAAAGATAAATTAAATAATTTAATATTTTCATTTCATTACATTAATAAATACAATATTCTTAATATAGAATGATTATTTTTCAAGGTTACAGAAAAACAAATTGATGATAGTTGAAATACAAAATATAAAATAATTTTGATTTACCACAATAAAAATTAATGTATAAGTTATATTTTGCAACAATAAAAAATAAATATGTAAGCTTGTAATAAAACATAAATTTGTAAGCTTCTTTTAGCGACAATGAAATTTAACGACATATTAAATAAAGATTTAGAATTATTTGAACTTTTTTTAGTAAAAATATCAAGCAACTGTACAAGCTTCTTTAGCAACAATGAAGAATAAATATGTAAGTTTTTTATAACCACAATGAAATTTAAATTTGTAAGCTTTTATTGGCGACAATAAAAAATAAGTCTATAAAATTATTTTAGTAATAATAACAAATTAATCTGTAAGCTCCTTTTAGCGATAACAAACAATAAATTTGTATCCTTATATGAGATTTTTTTAGCGACAACAAACAATAGATCTGTATGATTCAGCGACAATAATGAATAAATTTGGAAGCTTATTTAGCGACAATAAAAAAAAGTGTACACTTCTTTAGCGACAATAAAAAAAATATTCTTAATGCTGCCATATATTTATATATGTTGGTCTCAAGCCCAAAAATAAAAAATGAAGGGAGCGTTCTCTTTGTATCTTTTTAATATGTATAAAACTTAGGACATAAGAAGATAAAAATATTCATTTATACTCATACTTTTCCATTATTCTATTATTCGCTCATAATTATTATTAAATATTATTATGTACTATCATAACTTGGAATTTTAATGTTACTTACAATTCTATTTTTAATTTATTTCAAAAATATATAAGTTTGATTCATTGTGAACTTTTGAATGTCGCGTTAAACCATCTTTTTTTATTAATTCTAATTCATTAACTTCATATATTATATTTTTATGTATCGATGTTTTCTATTAAACTTTTTTCACATCTGCAAATATAAAATTTAGCTTCATTATGTGCTACTCTTCTATTTACTTTGAAATATGTGTATTCGGGGGGATTGGCGAGCAGAGTGAGCAGGGCGGAACCCCCCCTAGTATGTATATATATATATATATATATATATATATATATATATACATATATATATACACATATATATATATATATATACTGGAAGGGGTTACCCCCCGCTGAAAATGCTTGAAATGTGTGTATCCTGGGGGGTATGAGCAGAGAGCAGGGGAACCCTCCTAGCTATATATATATATATATATATATATATATATATATATATATATACACTAGGGGGTTCCTTCTATAACTGCCCGCTCGCCGACCCCCCGAATACACACATTTCAAAGTAAATAAAAGAGCAGGACATAATGAAGCTAAATTTTATATTTGCGAATGTGAAAAAAATTCAATAGAAAACATCGATACATAGAAATATAAGATATGAAGTTATAGAATTAGAATTATCAAAATAAAGATGGTTTAACGCGACATTCAAAAGTTCACAATGAATCAAACTTATATATTTTTGAAATAAATTAAAAAAAGAATAGTAAATAATATTAAAATTTCAAGTTATGATAGTATATAATAATATTTAATAATAATTATGAGCGAATAATAAAAAATACAATAATAGAATAATGGAAAATTATGAGTATAAATAAATATTTTCATCTTCTTATGTCCTAAATTTTATACATATTGAAAAGATACAAAGAAAACGCTCCCTCTCTGCATTTTTTATTTTAGGGCTTGAGGCCAACATATATAAATATATGGCTGCATAAAGAATGTTTTTTTTTGTCGCTAAAGAAGTGTACACTTTTTTTCCATTGTCGCCAGAAAAGCTTCCAAATTTATTCATTATTGTCGCTGAATCATGCAGATCTATTGTTTGCTGTCGCTAAAAAAATCTCATATAAGCATACAAATTTATTGTTTGTTATCGCTAAAAGGAGCTTACAGATTAATTTGTTATTATTACTGAGTAATTTTATAGACTTATTTTTTATTGTTGCTCATAGAAGCTTACAAATTTAAATTTCATTGTAGTTTTAAAAAGCTTACATATTTATTCTTCATTGTCGCTCAAGAAGCTTGTACAGTTGCTTAATATTTTTACTAAAAAAAGTTCAAATAATTCTAAATCTTTATTTAATATGTCGTTAAATTTCATTGTCGCTAAAAGAAGCTTACAAATATATGTTTTATTACAAGCTTACATATTTATTTTTTATTGTTGTAAAAAAAAACTTATACATTAATTTTTTTTGTGGTAAATCAAAATTATTTTATATTTTGTATTTCAACTATAATTAATTTGTTTTTCTGTAAGCTTGAAAAATAATCATTCTATATTGAGAATATTGTATTTATTAATGTAATGAAATGAAAATATTAAATTATTTAATTTATCTTTAAAATTATTTCATTCGCTAATATAAGTTTTTCTTACTCCATGTTTTCATCATTCAATACTTTAGTAAATTCCAATCTTTTTACTTTTAATATATATGTAATATCTATAAAATTTATAAATATATATATATATATATACACATATATATATATATATATATATATATATATATATATATATATATATAAATATACATGAATATCTTCATAAGTGTATATGCATATTTTATTTTTTTTTATTTTATTTTATTAACGGGAGACAATCCCTCTTTAACTTTTAATATACATAAATAGTGCGCTTTACTAACAATGTAAATAAACAAATATTTATAATCATATAATCTGTTA
The DNA here is from genome assembly GCA_017163975.1 of Anastatus disparis. Classification (NCBI taxonomy): domain Eukaryota; kingdom Metazoa; phylum Arthropoda; class Insecta; order Hymenoptera; family Eupelmidae; genus Anastatus; species Anastatus disparis. Next base: position 1,946,742 of record JAFFSR010000232.1, read on the forward strand.
CTACAAGCATTACTAAAAATTAAACAACAATAGAGTATTACAAATAATATCACTTAATTTCAGTTCTGATCTTGTTTTTAAATAAGGAAATAGATTGACAATCAAAGTTACAGCAATTTGAATAATTATTAGCTAAATTACATAATCTATTCACAATATAATACCTTTCCGCAAAGCCATTTAAAGATCTAATATAAAAAATAATATTATTCGCATTACGCAAATTAAATGCTGGATTATAAAAATTTAAACTATTAAACAATGTTTAACAATTAATATAGCCATTAATAATCTTGTATAGCAACAGAATATCAGCATGCATTCTTGAGCACTCCAGTGATGGTAAATTAGCCACATCCCTCATACCAACATAATTATGGTTAAATCGATGCATTCCTCTACCAGTTTTAAATGATAAAAATCTCAAAAAATTGTTCTGCACTTTTTCAAGTTCATAGATGTCTTTCTGCTTGTATGGGGTCCATATGGAGAAACAGTACATTAAGATTGACTTTACATAAGTATTATATAATGTTATGCAAGTTCTAATGTTTGTAAAGTCAATACATTTTCTTTTAATTAGGAACAGATTTCTTTTAGCTTTACCTATAACATCATTAATCTGCATGTCAAAGGAAAGGTTACTTTAAAAAGTTACACCGAGATCCTTGATAAATTCAACATTTTCAATAACATTTCCATCAATATTAAATGTCCAATCTATAATACTGGAACAAGAGAAAGCAAGAGCCTTACATTTACTTACATTATAAGCCATGTATATTAGTACCTTTGAAAATGAAACCACCTTGGATAAATCATTAAGGAATACAACAAAAAGTAATGCAGACAATTTGGATCCTTGTGGAACACCTGATAGCATACTTATCATACCTGATCCAAAGGAACCAAGTTTAACAATCTGTCTTCTCTCCAACAAGTATGACCTAAACCACTTCAAGAGTTGGCCTTTTATCCCATATTTTTCTAATTTACTCAAAAGCAGTTCATGATTAACCTTATCGAAAGCCTTTGTTAAGTCTGTATATATAGCCTGGATATAGGCATTATTATTCATTGCAAAAGCAATATCACTATTAAAAGTTGTAAGATTTGTGATGACAGATCTGCCTTTGATGCATCCATGCTGGTTATCAGTGATAAAATCTTTAAAGTAATCATATAACTTGTTATATATAATATTATCAAAAACTTTAGCAAAAGTATTAATGATAGATATGGGTCTATAATTTCCAACCACAGAGGTATCACCAGACTTGTATATAGGTATAATAAAAGATTCTTTCCAAGTCTCTGGGTATATACCAGTAGCTAGAGATAGATTTATAATATGCCACAACGGTTTCATAATCACTGTACTACATTCCTTGATAATTTTAGCACTTATCCTATCAGGCCCAGGGGAACAATCATCTCTAATACTGTTAATAGCCTTTTCAATATCATCCATTGTAAATTCCATATTTACTAGTGAATTCTCTGCTTGTGGAATGTCAGGAACTTCATCAAGATGTTTAGATTCATATACACTACCAAAGTGCATTGCAAACAATTCAGCAATTTCTTGACCTTCAGATTCTTGCTTATTTTCAAAAGTCATTTTATCAGGTATATCCCTCTTGTTCTTTGATCCAATGTATTTCCAAAAATTCCTTGGTTCTTTGCATATCCCATCTTCAATATTCTTAATGTACTTAAAATAATTCAATCTCGTTAAACACATATAATATATTATTATAATTGTTTTTACTATTTTATTCTATCTTTCCAATAATTTCTAGTTTTGTTCCTCTTACCCAATTCACATATTCATTTTCTAATTTATTTAATAAAATGTCTAATTTATATTGTCCATCCGCTATTGTTCCGATGTATTCTGATTCATTTTTTTTATGTTTTTGTGCAAAAGAATTTTTTGAATACCATTGTATTTCTAAGAAATAAAAAATATTTTATATATATTTTCTTTTTTAATAATATTTAATTACTTATTAATCCAGGTCTTACTTTTATTTCTTCGAAATTTATTTTAATTGGTTTGTTATTTTTCAATGTATTGAATTCGCCTAAATGAATAATATTCGAATAATATTTTAATGTTAAGTCACCTATATTATTTTCTTTACTGTATCCTTTTGCTTTTAATACATTAACATTCTCTAATGATATTTTCTGAAATATTAAAAAATATTTAATATTGTGTTGTAATTGATAATATTGTATATTATAAGAATTTACTTCGTTTAATTTTAGATTTTTCTTGAATTTTTTAATATTTTTATCATAAATATTGCACTGAATTCTGAATCCTTCAGAATCATTTATTATGAATTTTAAAATCCTGAAATCAGTTTGTTTCTTAACAAAAGTTTGTTCTTTGGAAATATCTTCAATATATGCAACCAGAGATATATTATATGTAATAAAAAATATTTATAACATATATTATATTTTTGATTTTTTCAATAAAGTTTATAATACATACGTTGATTGATCTCCTATTACAATTTTAGTGTTTAAAAATTTCGTTGACGAAAACGGTCTTTTTTTTTTTTTAAATAGATAGATATAGATAGATAGATATTATTTCATTTTGTAAAAGAGTACAAAAACGTGTAATACAATTTGTAAATATAAAAACAATAAATATTGCACACAATGTTATAAAAAAATATAAATGTATATATAAATGTAAATATTGCACAATCAATATCACAGTCAGTCACTAAATCTAATAATACTAAATAAGTAAGTCATTAACAAAAATAAATAAAAGTGATATCACAAGAGTAATCATACAATACACGCAATAAAAATAAAAATAATCATATAAATAAAAATCAGTCATACAATATCTATCAGTCACAATATTAAAATTAAAAAAATCAATTTAATACATAATAAAATAAAACAACAAGCGTACGCAATAGCATGAAATGCAGTGAAAAATAAAATCAAATAAAAACTCTCACTCACCAACCATTCAGCCAACACTCATACAATAAATACACTAACACCTTAAGCCTATATACAGGACGTTACAAAAATAAGTTCAATAAATTAACATAAATGAATAGTAAAATTTATTAATCTAGGTCGAGCAAGTACCCTCTCATCGCTGCTTTGAACCTGCTGAGAGATGGAAGATGTTTAATCTCAGCAGGCAGGGAGTTCTTAAAATGTGCACCTTGAACTTGGGAGGAATTCCTGCCAACCTCAGTACGCATAAAGGGCACCATTAGATTCCTAAATTCTCCCCTAGTAGCCACCTTGGGTACACATCTAGTGAAGAGACCCATTAATTGCTCCGGAGTATTCATGCGTACGATATTGTACATAAATACAGCCAAAAAATACTGTTTCCTCGAATTAGTACGCAACCAACCCAACGCGGCTCTATAAGGAGAAATATGAGCTCCCATTCTTATACCTAATATATATCTCACACACGAATTCTGCAGTCTTTGTATTCTTCTCTTCAAGCCCTGAGAAGCATCGAGCAGAACCACCGAACAGTAATCGAGATGCGGAAACAGCAGGGCGGTTGCAAGTTGTTTACGCAGAGCCTCCGTGATGTACCGACGAAAAAACCGCAAAGCATACAACACTCTATTCAATTTTTTTGTAACCATATTTATGTAAGGCTCCCAAGAAAGCTTAGAGTCAAGCACAACACCAAGGCTTGTTAAAATGTCAGAGAAAGGAATGCTGACACCTCCCTCAAAGTCAATCGTCCGTAGCGCCTCAGCATAAAATGAATTGATAAAACGATTACTGCCAAAGACGATTGCCTTAGTCTTGCTAGCATTTAAAGTGAGTGAGGCACCAGCCGCCCACTCCGACACCGCATTGGCCGCCCTCTGAAAGATTAGAATATCCGCATCCACATTCTCACGAGGAACGTCCGTATAAATCTGCAGGTCATCTACAAACAGTAGGTGCTTAACACAACCAGAGCTAAGAGCGTTACGTACGTTATTAATGTAAAGGCAAAACAACAAAGGCCTCAGTACTGATCTCTGTGGAACTCCTAGGTTGGTTGTTAGCCAACCTAATTCTTCTTGTAAGTGTGTTGGAACCATTTGTTTCCTTCCTGAAATATAAGAGTTAATCCACACGTGAGTGGACCTGGAAAACCCCATAGATCTAAGCCTTGCATGTAATTTAGAGGGAGAGATCGTGTCGAATGCCTTACTAGAGTCAAAAAGTAAAAGTAACGTAACGGGTTTTTTGTCAAGGCCTGACCTTATATCGTTTGTTAATTTAAGCAAAGCTGTCTGCGTAGAGTGATTTTTTCTGTAACCAGTCTGCATGGGATCAAGTATCTTATTCGTAGTGATATATTCCTGCAATTGGTCGTGGGTGATCTTCTCCAGTACCTTCGAAAGAAAACACAAAATCACAACTGGCCTAATATCTTTAGGCGACTTAGGTGCAGAACACTTTTTCAATGGCACAATACGTGCCTGCTTCCAACGGCCAGGGAAGACCCCCCGCGCAAAAGAAGAGTTGAACAGAGTTACAAGATGTTCACCAATATATGGTAAGGCTCTAAGTATCACGCTTCGAGGAACGCCATCTTCGCCACGAGCCTGCGATGAAAAATGGGAAATCGCAAGAACAACATCATTGATATTAATTGGTTTAAAAGCAAAACCATCTTCACTACATTCAGTAAGAACCCTCTCGCGGAGCTCATCATCATCATGCGGCGAGACCGACACCCCAGCAAAATGCGCGTTAAGCTCATCAGGAGTGAATCCATTTAAGTCCCTTGTGGTCCAGTTAACCAGTCCCAGGTCTCTCAGCTCCTTCCAGGCATTACCATTTGCAAGTGCTTCGAACAGTCTATTATGATACTATGTGGTCTTTGCAAGTTCAGTCTGTTCGTCAACCGTTTTACGTAAATACAGAAACTTAGTCAGGTATTGCGTTTCGTTCGTCCGTTTATGTCTCCTGTAAGTAGCATCTCGCTTACGCCGCATCTGCGACAATTCTTCATTTAACCATTGTGGGCTATTCTTCGTATGCTTGAGTATTTTCACTGGTGCTAAACTCTTTATGACAGAAGTAAAATTGTTACAAATGCAGCCAAGTGCAGACTCTGGGTCGACAGTACCAGATGTTAATAGTGGCCAATCATAGCTGGCTAGTTTCTCTAGTAATTCATTTTGACAAATGCTTTCATAGTTACTGTATCTTATCGACTTGTGATGTATACTGCACGTATTATAAGCAATAGAAACATCAATTAAGTTGTGCCGACTATGAAAATTCGCAGGTGAGTTACGTGCGTCAAGTACATTGCCATTGTCATCCACAAGAATCAGGTCAATCCATGTGTAACATGGTGGATTTTCCATCCACATGTTATATTTGCACATAGATACCTACTATACCGGCAAAGAGCCTTATAAGTAGGATTTTAACTTGTATATAGCAGTGCGGCATTGGCTCGGTGAATAGAGCTCGTGCCTGGAGATCTCGAGGAACGGGGTTCGCGCCCGGTGTCCGCTTATTTTTTAATTCAAAAAATCTCATGTTTCAATGGCACCCAACAAAATAACCCACTGGAGCAACCATAGAGCATTTTAAAATTAAGCATTAAGTTATTAGCATTAAGCAGAGTGAGCAGAGCGTGCAGAGTGAGCAGAACAAGTAGCAGTAGCAGTTATGACAAAATTATCGGTTCCACCGAAGTACTTTCGTGTGGGGGGGAGAAAAGCAGAGCGAGCAGAGCAAGTATGACGAAATTATCGGTTCCACCAAAGTACTTTCGTGTGGTGGGGGGGATTGTAACATGGTGGATTTTCCATCCACATGTTATATTTGCACATAGATACCTACTATACCGGCGAAGAGCCTTATAAGTAGGATTTTAACTTGTATATAGCAGTGCCCTTGGTGAAAAAAATCAGGTGACTAGTCACCTGATTTATCAGGTGATTTATCATGCCAAAATATCATGTATAGATTTTGTTGGTTTTTACACGTTTTAAACCATGCTTAGTCAATTTAGAACAATTTTTGAAAAATTTTTGAAATTTTTGAACTTCGAAATTTTTTTGTGATTTAGTCAAAATTTTTTCTAAGACCAAATTATCTAAAAAATTTTATAAGTTCAAAATTTTTCAAAATTTTCAAAAATTGTTCTAAATTGACTAAGCATGGTTTAAAATGTGTAAAGACCAACAAAATCGTTACATGATGTTTTGGCATGATAAATCACCTGATAAATCAGGTGATTTATCACCTGATTTTTTTTAATAGGGGCGGCATTGGCTCGGTGAATAGAGCTCGTGCCTGGAGATCTCGAGGAACGGGGTTCGCGCCCGGTGTCCGCTTATTTTTTAATTCAAAAAGTCTCATGTTTCACATGTGTGAGAAGATGGAGTTATACTCGTGGCACCATGCTGTACCAACTGAAGCGAAAGCTCCACTGTTAACTTACTAAGAAACCTCGCATCACTGCTTCCTCGCAGAAGATCGGCATCCGGATCGCCCATTATAATTTCATGTGAAAAATCATGAGATAAATCTCTCAAAGAATTTAACAAATCAGAATTTTTTGTAAATAAAATGGCTGGAGTGCGATAAATGACAGAAACCAGCACAGGTTCAGAGTCACTATCCTTAATCGAACAAAAAATATATTCTGGCACTTCAGGTTTACCGCTGCTAGTTATGGTTGCGGTACTAGAAATAGCTAGTACTTCACATTTTAAATTTTTTTTAACGTAGAGGGCAACCCCTCCTCCATGAAGGTTTCTGTCCTGCCTGAACAACTTATAATCCTTAATCCGAATAACGTCATCCAAGACAGTCGGTCCCAGCCAGATCTCAGCAACTCCAAACAGATCATAAGAGGGGCCATCGCATAAGAGCTCGCGCACCTGTCCAATGTGAGCTCTTCATGAGGTCACATTCAAAAAGGAAATTATATATTTGAAAAAAGTACATGTTTTTTACAATTCTTTTTAAAAACTTGAAAAAACAACGAAATGAATTGATCAAAACAAACATCTAGCTATATATTCATTTTTCTATTCTACCACCTATTCTACTGTTTTTTTTCTCCATGTGACCATAGGGGTAAAAGAATCCGTGGAATGGAAAGAAGATGCTTGCGTATAAGATCGCGTAAACATAAACATAACCTCTTTGAAATTGTAGCTCAAACAGAGCGATTTTCTACAATTTTTTTTTTAAATGAATAAAGTAGATTTGTATTTATAATTTTATTATTTTTGTTTATTTACTTCGTGTCGCGACTCGCTTTTCCATTCTACAGTGGAATAGAGAATAGAATTCTATTCTTTGCATGAAACTTGCCGAATAGCGCTGATTAGTTGTTTCTATTACGCATTCTCTATTCTGCAGTCTCTTATCTACTCATCTGACTACACCCTTACATATTTCTTTTCTTTAGGGTAAATCGTATAAATGATGAAATGTATTGAATTTTATGCTTAATTACAACAGTAAGCATCCATCTTTCTCAAATTTCATACTTTACCTAAATTATATTACATATAAATTCTATACATTTTAAGATTTATTTATATAATTTAATAATTTTAAAATTGTAAATCATTATTGTAGTTAGGAAACAAATAAAAGATTTAACGATTTTAATATATCTTTTAGTAAAGTTTTTGAGAATTACTTGTCAATGTAAATACCGAACCTAGTAATATAATTTTTGCAAAAAAATTATTCAATATTAGAAGATGATTTAAGAAGTTTAAGCTAAGTTCATTAACTTCTTTTATAAAATTGTAGGAGTATTTAAAGACTGCACAAAAATTAAAATAATGATATTGTGTTTAAATAAATGAAACGCAGTGAAGAAACTTTATATTATTAATTAGTCACAGTTACAATCATAATAATAAAATATTACTAATTGTAATAATATTTAATTACTTTTAATTGTTATTATAATAATAAAATATTATTAATAATAAAAATATTTTTTTATTACTAATTACTAAAACAATATCATAGTGAGGGGAAGAGCATAATGAAGGGGTGCTATAAAGAGCGAGGGGGGCATATTGTGGAGGGGCTGAGGGGGGCTATAAGAATTGGGGGGGGGCTGAGGGGGGCCTCAGTTACGTTAATTCTGAAATGGCTATTTATAAGAGGAATTACAACGTAATTTGAGGGGGGGCTGTACCGACAGACATTTGAGGGGGGGCTGAGGGGGGGGGTCGGTTGAATCTTGTATTACGACTTTATATAGATATATATATATATATATATATTATGATGTCATGTGCGGAAGGGTCGGAGGAATTTGCTATGACACTCCATAGTGGTACCTAGATCTTAAAACATACACACACACACGCACATATTTTAAAAATTTATTACTTAAAAAAAAGGTACTTACCATTTTTTTCTTTATATTTTTATCAGCGTCAAAAGTTTTATTTTTTTAACACTTTGCACTTTCATGAGTTTTTAAAACACAGTTCTTATTTTCACTATTTTTGCACTTTATTAGTTTTTAAAACAGTTTTTCACTTTTTTTAAAGCACTTTATTTTTTATTTTTTAACCACTGTTTTTTTTGAGTTTTGTTTTTTATTTTTAATCACTTTACACAAAATTTAATATTTGAACCGTCGACGGCGAAGTCATGTATCGATTCTTGATCTATTGATCCTAGAAAGCTGATTTTTTGAACACATACTAATCTGAACATAAGAAATCAAATGGCAGCATAAGAAATCATTTATATTAACATTGATTGATTTTAAAAATTGTAATTACGGTATTAGTCATCATACACAGTGCTGAAAGCATACGAACATCCCTATCTTATCTGATGATTCATACACTATTACAAATTTTAAAATTCACGAATTTTGGAAAAATAAAAGATTTTACGATGCCATTCGATTATTTGCTATTCAAATAACATATGAACCAAAAACCACCTTGATATCTTTTTTAGATCAATAGATAATTTATCATGTGTCGATTCTTCATCTATTGATCCTAGAAAGCTGATTTTTAGAATTTATACTAATTTTAATATAAGAAATGCAATTGCATAATAAAAATTGTAATTACAGGTTTGTTATATTACCCGTATCATTTACTCTTAAAGATTTTATTTTTTATTTCCATACTGTTTAATCAGAATATGATTTAAAAGAAAGTACCACGTGTAGCTTGCAATTTTCAGAATTCTTACTATTGATATTTTATTGTTTCTTGGTATAACACGTGTGCTTGCAATCGTCAGAATGCTTACTATTACTCTTTCATTGTTTTTTAGTATAACACGTGTTCATCACATATCATTATCACACGTGTGCTTGCAATTTTCAGAATGTTTACTATTGCTATTTTATAGTTTCTTAGTATAACCCGTGTTCGCCACATATCATCATCACACGTGTGCTTGCAATTTTCAGAATACTTGCTATTGCTATTTTATTGTTTCTTGCTATAACACGTGTTCATCACACATCATCATCACACGTGTGCTTGCAATTTTCAGAATGCTCACTATTGGTATCTCATTGTTCCTTGGTATATAAAATTATATTGTCTCTTTTATTTGCGCCATAACTGCCCCTCATTTCTTTTATTCTGACAGCTATAAAATGCGCTCGAAACAGTGCTTGCTCCATAGTTGTACTTGAAGGCTTGATAGATAATCATGGAAAACGTATCTAGATTTCACGCTTTTAGTGTGTTCAATTGTGTGTTACATTTTGCTGTTGCACACGAACTGATGATACGCACAATTTGTCAAAATATATAGCGTGGCAATTTAAGAAATTTACCGACAGAAGCGTTATTAAGTAGATTACGTTTAATTTTATTACATTGTACCGTACGAACAATAAATTATTTGCAGCGACGAGGATTATTTTCCAATAGATTTATACTTGATATGGTTGACAGTGTCATATGACAAACAAATCTTTCAGATCCAGATTCGAACGAGGTGCTGCGACAAAATGGTAATTAATTAATTTAAATGCTTTAATCTATATCTACACATAGTTAATACATTAATCATTTTAGCACTACGACGGATGGCAGACGATATTGAAGCTAACGAGGTTATCACTAGTTGTAAATACGTGTTTGGTGAGTGAGAGAGATTTTTAAAAGCTAGAAGTTTTTTACAGAAGAAAATTTTTTAACTTTTTTATAATTTATTTTATTTTATTTCTAGAACTTACAAGTGCAAGTGTTGTGGAAGAAGAAGATGATGATAACCCCGTTATTTCATCATTATCAAGAAGAGTGTCATCCAGAAGGTTATCATCATCATCATCATCGTCATCATCTTCATCTTCATCTTCATCTTCATCGTCATCGTCATCATCATCTACTGATAACTCTTTATTGTGAATCTAAGTTTCGTTTATTGAAAACGAAACTTTCCGAATTTAACAAAGGTTTAATGCAGAAGGTGTAGAGATTTTGGGAAGAATATCATCAACACCAGCAGGAGCAAACATTTTTGAGTGGTTAAATGGATCTTTAGGTGATCTGCGTGATCAAATAGTGAATGGGCGTAGTCCTTCCGATTTTATAGGTGTAACGATACTATCTGATTATTTTGTTCATGGACCATTATGGCTATCTTTCAGACTTATTAGAAATTTCACTACTCAAGATTTGTGGGAAATGATATTTAGTGTCGCACAGAGTTCTCAAGACTTTGACATAGATGAAAACTTTGTGATCAAGTGTGTTATAGTGCCGGATATGAGGGGAAACGGACGTGTTCGATTAAGTGATGATCATGTGTACAAAAAATCCATTTTAACTATACGCAACGACGATAATCTTTGCTTTCCGAGATCATTAGTTACGGTACTCGCCTATGCTGTAAGAGGACAAATTCGCTCTGGTACACTATTACTGGAATAGTATTGGATAGCACAATAGTAGGGAGCAAAAAAGACCAGCTCTTGATCTCATTGATCAAGCACAGGTTACTATACCATCAACAGGGTGTGGTTTACAAGAAATTCATCAGTTTCAAATTTTTCTGGCTAGCCAAGAAGCGCAGCTATTGTGGTTTACTCTTTCCGGAATGTTGGGCGTGGAGATATACCTCTTTATGATGGTACAAAAGTTGTAATTGATATATACCAAAACGTATCTTATAAAGTACGTATAATGTATTAAGGACATTATCAACCTATTCTAAACTTGACTGGTGAAGCCGGTAGTAGAGGGTATCACTTACCATGTAATAAAATTTACAAGTTCGCTATGGGTCAAAAATGTTCTAATAGATGTTTTAAGTGCATGCAATCACCAGTTTGTGACAACAGTGCGGATATAAGAGAGTGCTTAAATTGTTTAGAGAGTTTTTTGGTAATACATGTTTCGAGAACCATTTGAAATCAGGATCGTTTAAAAGAAACGTAAGTGTTTGTAAAGCGGTGAAAATTTATCAAATTTGTTGTTAAACTATACGTGTGAAAAACCGCGGTGAAAAACATGAATGCGGAGTTGTGTTTTGTGACATTTGTAACAAACGGCTACCGATCAACCACTTTTGCTATATTCAGTCTGTAGAGCAAGGTAAGGAAAGATCTAAAATATTATATTTATTTTATGATTTTGAAACACAACAAACTCTTTCTGTGTTAGGTGATAAAAATAAAAAAATACATGCACCTAACCTGTGTGTTGTACAACAAGTTTGTAGTTTTTATTTAGAGGATACTAATATATCAAATATGTGTGAAAAGTGTGGTATTCGTGAATTTGTATTTCAAAAAGATCCAGTAAAACAATTTGTCAGGTTAGCGCTATCACGACGTGAAAAGTTTAAAAAAGTTATTTGTATAGCACACAATTCGCAAGGGTTTGATTGTCAATTTGTATTCAAGTATATTCACGGGAGAAACCAACGGTGATTTTAAACGGTTCCAAAATAATTCTGATGCCAATTTCAAGCGTTAAATTTATCGATAGTCTAAATTATTTTCACATGCCACTATGTGATTTGCCGAAAGCTTACGGGTTGTCAGATATAGAAAAAGGAACTTTTCCACATTTATTTAACACAGAAGAAATCCAATTATATATCGGTCCTTTACCAAGCCTAGATATGTACGGTGTCGATAATATGAACGGTAAAGAAAGAGAAAAATTTATAGAATGGTATATTCGACAGACAGATACAGGGTGCATTTTTAATTTCCAAGAAGAAATCGTAAAATATTGTGAACAAGATGTTAAAATACTGAGAGAGGCCTGCTTAGAATTTCAAAAAAAATTTCATGAAGTTTAATGTAGACCCATTCGAAGAGTGCCCAACCATAGCTTGATCGTGTATGCATGTTTATGGAAGAAAGTTTTTAAAAAAAATCAAATAGGTGTTATGCCTGTGAGAGGGTACAGAATGGCTGATAATCAATCCGTCAAAGCTATACAATGGCTTTATTGGATGGAACAAAAGGTTCTACAGTATCGAATCGAGCATGCAGGGCATGGACACGAGAGGAGATTTATTGAAAGCATTCTTGTTAATGAATACGCTCTACCACGGGCAGATAAGGATCATAATGGTACAGTTCTTCAATTTCACGGGTGCTACTGGCATTGATGTCCACAATGTTACAGAATAAATAGAAATGAAACATTATCATCAGGCGAATCGCTTGACCACAGATATTAAAGAACATGTGCTATATCCTTAAAAATTAAAACAGGCAATTATACACTCATTAAAATATGGGGTTGTGAATTTGAGTGGGAAATTTCACGTAACCGGGAATTGAGAGAATATATAGATGCGAATATCGATATTGTTTATCGTAAACCGCTGGACCCCCGTGATGCATTTTTCGGTGGTAGAACTGGTAACACGATAAAATTATACGAGTGTGAGGGTGATGAAAAAATTAAATACGTTGATGTATGTTCATTATATCCATACATTTGTAAACGAGGTAAATATCCTGTGGGTTATCCAATGTTATATGTAGGTATTAAAACTCAAACTCTCATAGGGGATAACAACGATATCAATAACGTCGAAGGTCTTATCATGTGTGATGTACTCCCGCCCAAAAATTTGTATCACCCTGTTTTACCAGTTAAAATACATGGAAAATTAATTTTTCCTCTTTGCCGTACGTGCTGTGAACAAATGATTCAAATGGATTGTATGCACGGTAGTACGATTGACACGGAACATGGGTGTCGGAAGAGTTTAAAAAAGCTGTAGAAATAGGATACGTGATTCAAAACGTTTACGAAATATGGCAATATGAGATGGTACAATATAACCCTGTCACGCGAACAGGTGGTATTTTTACCGAGTACATCGATGAATTCTTCAAACAAAAAACCGAGGCTTTTATTTACCCGTCAGAGTGTATTACCGAAGATCATAAGGCCCGATATATAGAGAACTTTGAACGTGAAGAGGGTGTTTGTCTAAGTAAAACTGATATAAATTTTAATGCAGGTTTGAAATCGGTTGCTAAACTATGTTTAAACTCGTTATGGGGGAAGCTCGCGCAACGAGAGATGGAAACACCCGTGGACATCTATGCTTTGCGGACCTACCGGTTGTGGCAAAACAGTGTTTGTAAAAAAATTTCTAGAATACATCGATCGTATGAGTGACACATGTTTCGATCGCGTGATCGTTTACTATGCTGAATGGCAGACAGGTTACAAAGAGCTTGGAAGACATATAGAATTTTGTGAGGGGCTTCCTCAAAGTACGGACTACGCTGGTGACTCACGCCTAAAGTTATAAATATTGGATGATCTAATGCGTGAATCATCCTCAAGTAACGCCATTGCCAACTTATTCACAAAGGGGAGTCATTAAAATAACCTAAGCGTCATATTTATTACACAGACTATATTTCATTAAGGAAAAGGCCAACGAGACATTTCGCTCAACGCGCAACACATGGTCGTGTTTAGAAATTCACGCGATTGTACACAAATACAACATCTTTTGCGCCAGCTCTGTCCTGAAGATCCACAATTCTTACAAGAGGCGTACTGGGATGCCACCTCATGGCCTGTTGGTTACCTTTTTCTAGATTTAAAACAAAATACTCCAGATAATTGTCGTTTTCGTGCTTGCATCTTCCCCGATGACGAATATTCACCTTTCAGTTGTATCTTTGTGATGAAGCGGAAAACTAGAGATCCCATCGGGCAAAAGCATACAGAGCGTTCTACCATTTTAACAGTGAGCAACGCGCTGCCGTGCTCCGTAAGGCTGATCCCAAATTGGTCAGATACATTTGTGAGTGTGCTCTCAACGTGCTGCGCGGTAACGTTTCTCTCAACAGAACGCACAAAACTCGATTACGTAAACACGCAGGCATTCTTAGACGATTGGCAAGTACTCAAAAGAATCTAGCTACAGAAAAGAAAATTATCGTACAGCACGGTGGATTCTTGCCGATATTGTTGGCACCACTCATTAGTACAGTATTGTCAAGTCTTATATCAAAATTTAAAAAAAAATGGAACACACCAAAAAAATGATTTTGTTACCACAAGAGAGTGTGGAACGCTCACAACAAAAACTTTCCACCAACGCTGGGTTAAAGTCGGTGCAAACACCAGGAACTGCTGTTAGCAGGCTGGATGCAGAGATGAGTGATACCTTGAATTCTAGGGACGATATGAGCGAGCGGGATAAATGGCAACGATATTCTTAAGCATTACAACGTTATCTACATTTTAAAGATATTAGTAACAAGAAGACAGAAACTACAAAGAAAGACGATGATATGCAAGATGCTGATATTATCAACGATGATAATAATGATGTTGCTGAGGCAGAGTCAAAACGAATCGTCAAAGAATTAGAAGACCGTGTAGATGCACGAATTGTGGAAAGTGTACCTTTAAGATACCGGTCCAATGCAGCGGATCTTTTATAACATTTACGTAGCACAGGCATCGTCACTTGGGATGGTATTGGTGCAACATGTATAGATGGCATTCCTATCCGTGGCGCAAATATTATCGACTTGGTTAACGATGCTATGAGGAAAAGACAACACGTGAATCTGGCAGGTGCTCGTCAGTTTGCCCTGGCACTTCGACGTGTCGTGACGCCTTGGCTTTTTATTGGGAACGATCGTGTGTTACAGATAATCTATGAGGCTTCTTCTTTCGCTTCTCCAGAGTCTGATAGTAGCAAATCAAAATCCAGTCGTAATAACAAACTCAGCGAGGAAGAACAAGAAGAAAGAAAGTCGCCAGATCACCGAAATCAAGGGAAACATATAGTCGTCTGGGCACGAAATTCTGAAATTAGAGAAAGACGATGAAGGGGAAAAGTATGTTCCAGATTCTATAATTGATTTAATGCCTTTTGAGATGCACTAGGCTGATCGTCTTAAACGTGGCGACGTTGGAATTAACCCGCTTGATAAAGCGTGTCGTAAACATGACATAGCCTATACCAATAAGAAGTCGACAGATCGTCGTCGAGCTGACCAAATACTAGCAGAGAAAGCTTTTTCTCGGATGCTTGGTAGTGAAACCCCACTGATGAACGTACAGTTGCAATGATGACTGCTTGTTGTATGGTTAGTAAAATTACTTTTAAAAAATTTTTTTCGCGTATCAAGAAGGCTATAAAATGCAAGGATAAGAAAATAAAGAAGACAAAAGCGTGTATGATTCCGACGAAGAAGCAAGCAAGAGGATAAAAACAAGAATAATATAGAAACAATTAAGTAAGCTTTATTTTGGTCCACCAAGACCAGAAGCATATGCGGGGCTAATAAAATTATAACCTCTGTACGAAAGAAATACCCAGCTCGAAAAGTAATCGACTGGCTCGAGAGTCACGATGTTTACAATCGGCACAGACCTGTACGACACAGGTTTCCTAGGCGTCATTACAATGTTTGAAATCGTGATGACGTCTGAGAGGCAGATTTGATGGATATGAGAGCGGTCAAAACTTATAACGATAATTATACTTATATCCTCGTTGTCATCGACGTTTTGAGTAAATACGCATGGGCTTTAACACTCATGGATAAAACTTCAAAAAGTGTTGCCAAAGCATTTGAAAACATTTTGAAAAACAGTGCTAATCGGAAACCCGTGATTTTTCAAAATGGACAAGGGTAAAGAATTTCTAGTAAAGAAACTGCAAGAAGTGTTGAAGAAAAATGAAATTTCATTTAGAATAGTGCGAAGTCCTGATATTAAAGCAGCTGTGGTCGAAAAATTTATAAGAACTATAAAGGAACGGATGTGGCGATATTTTACGCATAAAAACCCTCGTCGATACGTTGATATTCTAGAAAAAATATTAGAGTCTTACAATCATAGCAAACACTCATCCATCAAGATGGAGCCAGCATCTGTTACGATTTACAATGCTCACAAAGCTCGAAAAAATTTAGAATCTCGATATGGTTGCTCCAAGTACCGAAAACCTAAGTACACCATCGGTGACCTAGTACGGGTCAGTCGAGCAGGGAACGTGTTTGCGAAAGGATACGAGGGTAGATGGACATTGGAACTATTTAAAATTACTCGTATCTCAGTAGCACGCCAGCCACCGGTATACTTTCTAAAAGATTTAGCTGATGAGGATATTAAAGGGTGTTTCTACGAGCACAAGTTGAGTAGAGTAAAAATAGATTTAAATAACGCAAGTTTCAAGTTGAAAAAATTTTAAAAAGTACTGGAAGTGGCCAGAATAAAAAATATTTTGTTAAATGGAAAGGTTACCCCGATAAATTTAATTCCTAGGTTGCAGCCAGCCAAATCGAAAAAACATCATGAAGGATCAATTTTACATTATACTACCTAGTAATAGTGGTATGCATTATTTCCCTGGCAATACTACAACACGGTTCGTTACTCATCTACCACAACAAATACGACTGCAAGGATATTGGAGTGTTGCACTTTCGGAGATCCAAATTTCTATGACATTCCAACATGTTCCTCCAAACGAGGACGAAAGATTTGTCTGTGTAAAAAATATACCACCATCGTCGCTTGGGACTAATAAAATTGCACCGGTCGTTTCATCCACTAATTTTATACGTCCAGGTGTTTACAAACATTTAGAAAGTCTCGTGGAGGAGATGAACAATCTGAGCAGTGTAAAAGACCATCTATGTTCCCAGATAAAGCGTGGTGGATACGTATCAATCAGACGCGTTTGTTTAACAGAGGAATGTACGCCAGTTGATCACGTTTTAGAGTTGTCAAGGAATTTGAGGAAAATTCTCGGGTTTGAAACTGGAAAAAATGAAGCTATGAAGGTCGATAAAGAAGAGCCCACTATAGCTAATTACCCAGCTAATCTTTCTAATGAGTTACCAACAACTCTAATAGTGTACAGTGACATCTGTGAACCTTATGTAATCGGAGATGTGCAAGATAAATTATTAAGAGCGGTTTCATTAAATACTGAGGATTGCAAATATGGTGGTGTAAAAATAAAAAACTTTTCATCATCTATGTACATACCGCTATTATTTAACTCTTCTTAAACCATTGAAATAGATATAAGAGATCAACAAGGTCAGCCAATACCATTTGATTTTGGCACCTTGACAGTGACGTTGCACTTTCATCGTATTGATTAATGAAAAAAGAGATGAATTATTACGAGGCATACTTTGACATGCAGATCGGTGGTGATGGTAAAAATGGTTGGGGCATCGGACGTATTTACGTTGGAGCCCCCTACCAAAAAGGGCATGGTGTTGTAGGAAGTTTTCTAGCTGGGTTGTTTCGTCGTGTACTACCGCTACTCACCCGTGGCGCTAAAGCTGTGGGAAAGGAGGCACTGCGTACCGGTGTGAACGTTTTATCTGACGTTGCAACACAGAATACTCCAATCAAAGAATCTCTACGAAATCGTATAAAAGAGTCTGGCACAACTCTTGAAAGAAAGGCTGAAGAGAAACTAGATAAATCGATGGAAAGATCTAGATATAAGAAACAGCGTTATCTATCTGCTTTGCAGTTGGATGACGGCAGTGTCAGTGTTAAGAGCACTCAAAGAAAGATTAAACGGCGCAGCACAAAAAATAAAAGGAATAAAGTAGTAAAGAAGAAAATAAATAGAACCAGAAAAAAAAAAAATTTTCGAAAAAGTAAAAAAGTACGAACGACAAGAGATATTTTCGACTAAAAATTGCGTTTTTACACACACAGTCCTGTGAGTGCATAAAATCGGAATCGCTCCTATTCGACATTCCTCTGACACAGACTACTATCGAGAACTCTCATTGGGTCCAGTATAAGCCTATCTCCTCGTTGACTGATGACGCACCTATAGAATTTGTAATATCTGGAAATAGCGAAGATTATTTAGATTTAGCACATACTATGCTTAGCATGTGCGTTAGCTTATACACCACTGTCGATGAGTATCCTGGAAATGTGACTGCAGAACTACTCAATGAAGTGGCACCGGTAAATAATTTTATGCACTCACTATTCAGCCAATTAGATGTACTATTTAACCAGAAACCTGTGACAGTTCCAAATAATGCTTACGCGTACAGAGCATACATCGAGACACTGCTCAACTATGGCCCTGCTGCTGAAAATTCTCATTCATTAACCGTCTTGTGGTGTGACGATACAGCTGGGAAAATGGACGATGTGGGTAGTGACAACCAAGGACTTGTAAAGCGGCGTGAATATTTGGGCGCAAAAAAAACTGTAGATCTTGTCGGGCATTTACATGCAGATGTGTTTAATCAAGAAAAGTTATTACTAAACGGCGTTGAAATAAAAGTTCGTTTAGTGCGCTCTCGATATGGTTTTTGTCTCATGGATCCTTCAGGATACTTTGCCGTACATATAGAAGAAGCTAATCTTTAAGTTAGACGGGTAAAAATTAACCCAGGTGTGCTGTTAGCACACGCAAAAGCACTTTCTAAAGCTACAACTAAATACCCTCTCACAATAGTTGAAGTCAAAGCTGTAACAATGCATAGCGGTATATACATGGTGAAACTCTGGAGTCGTGTATACATGCTGAAACTCTGGATAATATTATTTTAGGACAGTTACCTAAAAGAATAATCATATGGTTTATTCAAAACAAGGCGTTTAACGGAGACCGAATGCTCAATCCGTTCAATTTTGATCATTTTAACATCAATTTTCTATGTTTGTTTGTTGATGGTGTTCAAATACCTTCAAAACCATTACGACCTGATTTCAAAGTAAAAAAGTTATACGTTGATGCATATCATACTTTATTCAGCGATACAGGTGTCCAGTTTCTCAATGAGGGAAATAAAATTACTCGTGAGTCGTATCCAAACGGTTTCTGTCTGTTTGCATTTGATATATCACCCGATTTATCGGCAAATGAATGTACTCATTGGAATTTAATAAAACATGGAAGTGTTTGACTCGATGTCAGATTTAGCGAACCTCTGACAGACACCGTCAATTGT
This sequence comes from Anastatus disparis, assembly GCA_017163975.1. Lineage (NCBI taxonomy): Eukaryota > Metazoa > Arthropoda > Insecta > Hymenoptera > Eupelmidae > Anastatus > Anastatus disparis. The sequence continues at coordinate 1,966,192 of JAFFSR010000232.1, forward strand.
ATAATTTATGCAGAATACGATAACATTTTAGAGATTGACGCATCGCGACCAACAATTGTAGATTTTAATGGGTAAAGCTATCAATAGATGGCGCTTACAAATTTTATCGGATGAAAAGACATCACCGTTACTCCTCAGTATAGCTTTAATCGTTGCATTGGTCAGACAAAAAGTTAAATCATGGATGTGGTCGTAGATATTCAGTGCTTAAAAGATAGCAATAACAGAGTTGTTCCAAAAGAAGTCGCCATCGTAGCTTTGAGTGATGATTTTAGCGGTCATTGGATTATCGCATCGAAAAATCGTATTAACGCTTTTAGCAGAGGTATAAGAAGAGAAAATAATTGGCTTGCAGAACATCATCATGGTCTTGACTATTTTGACGGTGATGTCACAGAGAAAGCTCTCTACCAAATGTTGCGCGATCTTACTCGGAAAGTTAGAAAAATTTACGTGAGAGGTAAACAAAAGTGGTCAATTTTTAAGGTATTACAGCGCGATAAATTATGAATTTAGAATCAAATAAAGATTACCCGTCATTTAATCAGCTACCCTGCTTAAATACAAATTGTCTCAATCACGCTGTAAAGACATCTCATCTAAAATATACGTACGCTTTAAACAATGCGTACCGTTTAAAAAAATGGTTATCTTTACGAGATTTGGAGCGTGATTCTGAATTTGTGTTTCAACCACTGACACCGGAAATTTTGAAGGATATAACGTCCCACTCTGTAGGAGTGTACCCAGCAGATCAAATTCCGAAGGTGTGGACGAAACTGACAGCAATTGTAGTGAACACTGATGGCCATACAAAACCCGGAACGCATTGGGTGTGTATGTTCGTTAACCGTAGTGGTACAGCTTGGTATTTTAATAGTTATGGAATACCGTCTTTGATACCAGATTATATTAACCGTCTACGTCGTAATTGTAATAGATTTCGTTGGAATACGGTACAATTACAGAGTGAAACATCTGATGTATGCGGCCAATTTTGTATCATGTTCTTGGATTACATGACATCTGGATTGGGTTTCGAGAAATTTCTTAAAAATTTTTCTACTGATTTAGTAAAAAACGATGCTGTAGCCAGAAATTATGTACCGTTCAAACATGCTGACGACAACTTTTCTTGAAATGGTTGTTGTATGATAAGATGTTTTCAAAAGTGTCGTGGTAAGCTGTCGTTATTGTAACCTGATACTTTCTTGTTACAAAGTCATGTTCGTTACCAAGAATATAGTGAGATCAGTGTTCGTGAAATTTAATAATTCTATTGTTGGTTTCTTAGAAAACAATACTGCAGCTTCAAGCCACGTGTCGATCAGACATGTTGACGATAACTTTTCTAGGAATGATTGTTACTTTCTTTTCGTAAAGTAACGCTCACCAAAGAAATAATGAGGTCAGAGTTCGAGGAATTCAATAACAATTTTTTTTGCTGATTTAGTAGAAAATAATACTGCAGCTGCAAGACACGTGTTCATCAATAATGCTGACGATAGCTTTTCTGGGGATCATTGTTACTTTCTTGACGTAAAAGCACGTTCGTTACAAAGAAATAGCGAGAGTGTATTTTCTTAATCATCACCTTATCCCCTCCACTGTCTCTTGGTTAAGCCTTTATATAACGAGATTATATTCATCAAGATGACAGTCATTCAGTCGACGTTCGTATCGTAGAAAGCTATTAGGAAAAAAGGAAAAAAACGGCGCATCAGAAGAATAACTTTACACAGCCCATATTTAATTCTTTCTACGGTTTGAACAAGTCATTTACGAAAAAAATTTCAGTTGGTCTTGAATATAATAAACTACGAGATGGCGAATTTTATCCAATGGTACGTTTACTCTCATACGATTTTCAAGGAATAGCTTTCACTACAGCTATGTGGAGCGAGTTTAAGCTTACGTTCGGTGAAACTGAAAAATATTTTGATGGTAATACTGATGATTTAATGGAGCAAAAAGTGTACGAAACTGGTTGGATTTTGAGGTATACTAGAAGCCATACTGATAGAGCCATTGAAATTGAAGAAAATTTCACCCCTACTTCTGGTCTGGTCAAAAAGTATCGCCAAAGCATTGTTATAAAAAAGGTGACTTTCGAGTATTTACAAGGCGTTACATCCTGCATAGATGATAGGATTAAATATCTAACCACGCTTGTTAAAGGTGTTAGTGTGTGTGCAGGAGAGATTGTTGATCTTGTAGAAAAATTGTGCGGTGTTCGATATGGATCTCAAATAGATGAATATTGTGCGGGCTTTGTGAAACGAGCGGTACTCGAGTGTAATGATGATATAATTGCGTCGTTAATTACGAGTGTGGAAAATAAAATAAAAGAAGCTGAAGATTGTATTTTTAAAACCGAAATTATTCGTGTATTTCACGAAATCACAGCGCTTCATGTTGATTCAATTGTAGCTGCGTTAAATTATCTTGTAGTTGTAAAATAATTATAAGCGTATATTCACTATATTTATAAAATAATATTATACGCTATACTTATAAAATAAGTTTTGTTCACTATACATATACTATAATTGTATCCACTATATATTTTATGAAACAATAAACGAAAAAATATAAAGTAAACTCACCATCTTCTTCTTTCTTGACCAATATTGCACCTCATCCTAATAAAGTCGTTTTTTTTTTAAATTTGCAAAATATTTTATTGATCAAATAAATTAATTCTAATTTTTGCTTGATTAATTTGAATAGTTTAATAAAATTTTATTAATAAATTTTTTTATAAATATTCTTAAATAAGTTAGTCATCTCTAGATAATTATATATATATATATATATATATATATATATATATATATATATATATATATATGGGACATTTCACGCCAACTGATAGAGCAAAAAATAAAAATCGTTGAAATTCAGAGAATTTATTCTTTTTGTTAACCAAAATATGTAAAAAAATTTTCAAGGATCTAGATTAAAAGGATCAAGACTTACAGGACCTTGAAATTTGAAAATTTTTCAAAATTTTTGGAAAAGTCCCAATTTTATCATTTTTTTTTCTGAAAATCCTGATGTTTTAGAGAAAAATGCATAACAACACTTCTTGTTGTAAATGAAGAAGAGAGTTAGCAGGATTTTTTATAGACCTGAATCTCGCAGTTTTCTGATTGGCTCTTATATATATAACATGGTTATTGAAATTATTTAATGTTTGCCGCTGCTAAAATTGGCTTTCAAAGGCTTATTTTTTTCTATTTTTTATTAACTTTAAAATAAATTTTGGTTCGTGTAAGAAAAAGTCACCAATAAGAAGTTATTACAGTTTTAAATATACATTTTCATGTAAAATTTATTTTTCTTATTGAAAATAGCCTGTCACATACTTAACATGATCATCTGGTTTTAATACTCAAAAACTATTAAAATAAGTTTAAAAATCATTTAGTAAAACGTCATTTATCAATTATAAGCCTAATTATTAATTAAACAACACTCGTTATTATTATAATTACAATTAATTTCAAAGGAAAATTAGACTCTGAATTATTCCAAAATCAAATAATTATTTTTCAATAAAAATTTACTTATTTCAAAGAATTGATTCATCAATAAAAAAGAATAATTAAATAATCACTATTTTCCTTGCCTTAAATTTTTATAAAAAGTATCAGTAAAGTGAAAAATGATGATATCATTTTGAAACATATGCTTAAAAGAAATGATAGAGGCTTTTATTACAATGAATTACATTAAATGAGCTGTTATAATTAGAATGCTGATTTTTAGATTAGCATTAATAATTTCATTAATACAAGGTACATATTGAGTAATGTTCATAGGTGCTACACGAGCAAAATGAAAAGTTTTCAAGGTTATTCAAGTACCAGGTCCTCTAATACTTTGTGCAGCTAAAGCACCAACTGCAGTGACTGGTTCAATTTTTGCTTTCATATATTTTTTCTTGCTTGTATGAATAAATTCAAGAAGTTGTGACACAGTTAAACGTATAATATACCTGTTAACTGGGACATCTGGTTTAATGTTGTACAATCCTAGCAATTATAATTGCAACTGTTTTCGAAAATTGAGCTGATTCTTGCTTAAATTCTTAACTTACACAAAAATATTTCTCTGACTTCAAAAGTTCAGGGGTTACTTTAATAATACTAAGGCTGTCTAATGGATTTTCAATTTTGTACGTTGATGTAGATTTAATATATCATCAAGAACTCATTTATAATCAATAAGACAGTCTTTGCCTTCCATATACGTCGGATCCATAGAATCTACACGATAAAGAATTTAAACAATATCAACAAAAGAATTTTCAACTGTCATATCATAATGTAAACTAAGGTCTTCTAAACTCTTACCATTCTTCTTTGCGTGTATCCAGTTTCAGCAATTTTAACAACTGTATCTACAGCTGTTCATGGATCAAAATCCATTTTTCTTTCTCCATCCAATGAATATAATTTGAACTATATTTCTATTATTTGTTCTTAATAATATTCTGAAAAAAAAACAATTTATAAAACTAAGAGAATTTTCTGGTAATTAACCCCCCTGCGTACTGTCCCGAGTATACTCGTCCAAACGAAACTGTCGCGGTGTGCACCTTGACGAGTATACTCGTCTAAAAGTAAGGGCTCATAATTCGTCCGAAAGAATTTGTCCATTTGGAAGTGATTTCGTCAGGGATAATTGATACGCAGGGGGGTTAACATCTTAGTTACTTTTCATATGTAACGGTCTTAAGGGCATACCAAAACTCCTCCTTTTAACAATATTTCCAATCCAAGTCTATCAATGAACGGTGCGTTAAGTCTAGTTTTTCGCTACAGAAAAAAAATTTATGAGATTAAACTTAAGTGCGGATAACTCAAAAGATCCATTAAAATACTATGCATAAAAAGTTATAAACTAACATTTAATGTATAGTATTTTAAGTCAAAGAATACTCCTATCGGTTAAATAAAAATAATAATATATATTTAAATAAATAAATAAAGATGGGTAGTCAGTAAGCATTTGTTTATAATCATCCACAAAAAATTCATTTAGTGTGTTCCAAAATTCTATCATCATTTTCTATTAAACAGATACTTTTTCTAGAAAGTTAAGGTAAGGAAAATAGTGATTATTTAATTATTCTTTTTTATTGATGAATCAATTCTTTGAAATAAGTAAATTTTTATTGAAAAATAATTATTTGATTTTGGAATAATTCAGAGTCTAATTTTCCTTTGAAATTAATTGTAATTATAATAATAACGAGTGTTGTTTAATTAATAATTAGGCTTATAATTGATAAATGACGTTTTACTAAATGATTTTTAAACTTATTTTAATAGTTTTTGAGTATTAAAACCAGATGATCATGTTAAGTATGTGACAGGCTATTTTCAATAAGAAAAATAAATTTTACATGAAAATGTATATTTAAAACTGTAATAACTTCTTATTGGTGACTTTTTCTTACACGAACCAAAATTTATTTTAAAGTTAATAAAAAATAGAAAAAAATAAGCCTTTGAAAGCCAATTTTAGCAGCGGCAAACATTAAATAATTTCAATAACCATGTTATATATATAAGAGCCAATCAGAAAACTGCGAGATTCAGGTCTATAAAAAATCCTGCTAACTCTCTTCTTCATTTACAACAAGAAGTGTTGTTATGCATTTTTCTCTAAAACATCAGGATTTTCAGAAAAAAAAATGATAAAATTGGGACTTTTCCAAAAATTTTGAAAAATTTTCAAATTTCAAGGTCCTGTAAGTCTTGATCCTTTTAATCTAGATCCTTGAAAATTTTTTTACATATTTAGGGTAACATAAAGAATAAATTCTTTGAATTTCAACAATTTTTATTTTTTTGCTTTATCAGTTGGCGTGAAATGTCCCAATTATATATATATATATATATATATATATATATATATATATATATATATATATATATATATAGCCACGTGACGACATAATGACTCACTCAGCTCCTGATATTACTCAGAGGTCATTTACCTCCAGGGAGGGTGGGGAGTGGGGGTTTGTTGTGACGCTCCATAGTGGTACCTATACTACTAATATTAAAAAAAGTAGCAGAAATGAAAATTGTTGAACATTTAACTAAATATTTAAAATAATCATAGTACATATGAAAACTTATAATAGTATATAATAATTATTATAGTTAATACGGGAATTGCATATTATCTTAGGCAAATTTAAAACTCGATTCAATATTAGCCAAAAATATAATAAATATTTTTTTTCATAGTTTTTTAAAAATATTAAAAAAATGCACAGTGCATATGTGAATTATAATTGCATTTCTGAACTATAGTTTAGTCGGTGTTTTTCTTGAAACTTTGAATCGAGCTCTAAAAATAAATCATTTGAAAATTAATAATTTTTGTGTAAGCGTGTTAAAATATTAGAATTTAGCTTTTCAGTATATCTACCACCAATTTCCATTAATCAATGACGGAAAATATTCGTCAGACTATTCTACTTTAGGTCTAAGCTGCGTGACGACATGGATTTTATTTGTAAACTTATTCACGATTAGCCTACATTCTACTGCTAACAACTAACCTGTCTGCCATCAGAAATTCACAAGAAAAAATTCAAACGCGCGCTTTATACATACTGAACGCTTATGTGGCAACTTAACACCTAAACAGCATATACATATCGATTTGTACGCTGATGTGCCGATGTGCCTTCTTTCTCCCCTCCTATACTTAGCTTGTCTAGTGCGTATTCGCTTGCTCTCTCTCTCTCTCTCTCTCTCTCTCTCTCTCTCTCTCTCTCGCTCTCTCTCTCTAAACCAGGCTTGAATATACATTGTAAAAACATGAAAAAAGCCAAGTCACTGGACTCTAACGCTCAATATTTCCCCAGCTACAGGTAATTAAAGAAAATGACTATTAAAATTACTAGATTTTAAAACGCTTACAGTTACTCAGCATTAACAGCTAGAAGCTTGAAACCTTTTTTTTTCTTTTCTATACATTAAAAGTGATTACTTGGCGAGTAATATATATAATAACTAATAAATTTCACAGTCAATTTAAAGCTCTTGAAGCCTACTTTCTTTTCCCGTAGTCCAAATCCTGATTAGATTTTTTTTCGTTAAGAAAATTAGCGTTACACGAAGACATTAGAAAAGGTACGTTTTTTTATGGTTTGATTTAAATATATTTTCTCACTATGTATAAAACCTTTTACATTAATAACTTTTTTAATTACTAAAATACATATTAATTTTTATATTTGACGATATTCAGCTCTAATTATTTGACTTCTTAAATGATTTTCACGATAAACTATTAAAAGTGTGACACGAGGACAAAAAAATTGTCGTAACTTTGACGTCAGTTTTGAATACATTTTATTAAGTTATTGTATTTCTACACCCCACCATTAGATTCTTTATTTAAAAATCTTCGAAAATCATTACAGTAAAATTTTAATAACTATGTATTTAGATACTTTTTATTTTGAAAACAAAATACGTGTACGCTCCGGACGCGTGACACGAGGACATTTTTGTTTATTTTTCTCACTTATTCCTTTGGACTAGTCATTTAATCAAAGTTTTAATGGTTGAACAAGTTGATTAGGATTGTTACTAGCTAACTGTTGGGTTTAGACACGTACATATTATTTACATAAAAAGTTATTATGTATAAATACCTATTTTCAATTTTTTGAATTTTACCCATATATCAGTGCTATCGGTGAAATTATTGGAGCAACAAGCGCTGTACATACTTAAGAGGCGGTCGGAATCAAATCGGTGACTTGCGGTATATATCAAGTCAGCATTTTTCGCTTTACGATGATATTTTGTATATTTTTATGGCTTAAACTATTTCAAATTATTCTTTATATACATGACTAGAGGAAATGACTATATTTTTACCATATGAATAAGTGAATTAATTATTATAAGCATTTATTACAAAAATCAAACTGACTTGACATATACCGCATGCAAAAAACTGTCGTGTCGATTGTTAGGTGGCATTTTTCGCTTTATAACAATATTTTGTATATTTTTATGGTTTTAACTATTTTAAATTATTCTTTATATACATGACTAGAGGAAATGACTATATTTTTACCATATTAATAAATGAATAAATTATTATAAGCATTTATTACAAGCACCGAACTAAGTCACCGATTTGGTTCCAACCGCCTCTTAAGTATTTAAATACTCTTAAATTAGATATTAATTAAATCAAAATAAAGAGAAAAAGGCAGGGTCAATTAAATTCAAAAGAAAAATTTATTAAAGTTAAGAAGCGAGATTACAGTATGGTCTTACCGACGTTATTCATTAATAAGAAAAAATTGCCTGAATCTTTATTCTTAAACTATAAATATATTGATTTGAAAAAATTAATTATCAATTTTAAAGATGTTAAAATCTGAAAAAGAAAAAATATATTTATTGGTAACGCCTGTATATATATATATATATATATATATATATATATATATATATACATTACATATAAACAAAAGAAACTATAGAAATAGCGAAAGAAGAGGTTACACGAGGATGATCTATGACAGCGTCAAGAAAATTTGTGATGAACTGAAAAAGACGACTCTGTTTCAGGGTTGCGAAAAAAGTAATTAAAAATTATTTGAATCACGAATCATTTTTGAATTTGTAATTAAAGTTTTATTTAATTAACAATTCCTTTTAAATTAATAATTAAAAATATTTTAATTAACAAATCAAAATCTAATCGTGAATTGAAAAGGCTTTAATTAAAAAATCAAAAGGAATTCTCAATTAAATAA
>JAFFSR010000232.1:1977500-2027191 GCA_017163975.1 Anastatus disparis
AATATTAATACTGATAAAAATCTTAAAGATTTTCAAGGAATAGTTTTACTTTTTGATGGATAATTTGATTATATGATTTTATTTTCAAAAAAGTTTTTCCCATAATAGTTATCTGTAATAAAAAAATTCTTTTACAATATTAATTACTTTTTCCTGACATTCGTTTTGAAAGTTTATGCTTAGCAATTTTAAAATTTGGTTGTGACACTGATGATGCTGCTATAAATTATTTTGGATGTGTTATAATTAGTGTGCTGCCTCAATTTTCAACTGAAGGATTATAAATTAAGGATATTTTGGATTGAATTGCGGAAATAAAATAAATGATTAAAGAATTACAATCAACAAATCAATAAATTCAATTATTAATAGTTAAAAAAAAATGTTACCATGTCAGTGAGTTTTTTCAACAGGGTTATACATAAATTAAATTAATTAAAATTAATATTTTCAATCAATCATATACCTATTTTTTTATTAAAAGATATATTTTTACAAAATATGTAACAGTAAAAGAGTAGTTCACAGAAAAAAATTGTTCTTCGTTAAAAAATTTTATAAATTATAAAAACACAAGTTTTTTAAACTTCATAAAATAATGAATAGCGTACTGTACATATTGTTTTTGTAGCAAAAATTCCACATGTAAAAAATGTAATAAGATTAAAATACAAATAACAATTAATTAAACGTATTTATAAATTATAACATAAATTTAGCAAATGAAATAAAATTTTAGGAAATCCTATTCTAATCTCTGCTGCACTGTAACAATAGTCTCATTCTAATATGAAAAATTGAAAAAAATTATAAAACTTATTCTTTTTTATAACTTTGGCATGAAAATTGCATGAAATAAGCGACAAAATGTTTTTTATTTGAAAAATAGACTTTTCAAATTTTTGGAAATTATATCATACAAATTTTCCTGGACATTTTCCGACTTCACCCCCTTTAAATTAATGTTTAGTGACAAAATATATAAAAAAAATTTTTGGAACCGTGGACTTTAATGTTACTATAGCAATCTCCCCTATTTTCCGACCTAACTTTTTCATGTGAGCACCGTTGCGCGGTACTTTCTGAATAAGCGGTTCAATTATTCGTGAAAAATTAAAGGAAGACCGCAACCAGCCTTAACCATTCTTTTTTTATCAACAGTTGGTGGATTAAAGAATAATTTTAGCTAATTAAAATGTAAAAATTCTTAATTATATTGGTCACCAATGATTAGTGCAATAAAATAAAAAAAATCATTAAAAATGGCAAAATGAGTTTTTTTTATATTTATGATGTTTTCACAGAGAAATGGTGCAATGTACGGCAAAATTGATAAGAATATTTTCGACTTAATATTTGATGAAAAACACGAAAAATTATGTTTTTCTGCGAAGAATTAACAACCAGAAAATTTACTTTAGAGATTTTCCTAACTATTTTCCAGCTATCCACCCTCGAAATTCGTGTTCAAGGCACCAAAATACATAGGAAAAACTTTGGTGGAGCCGTGGATCTCCATCGGCTACGGAAACTCTATTAGCTACCTATATTAGTTATAAGTGTCCTCCGTATTCAGGTGAAATACCCCGGTGAACATGTACATTAAGGTTTGGAAAGATTCTGATGTAAAAGAACCTTTCTAATTTTTTGCGGTTTTTGGTACCAGTCCATAATACAACTTTGTGAACTCTTATGAAAAAAATTGTCATGATTTTCGTTGATACCTTCTGAACTTTTTTGATTCATTAAGTTTTACTAAGGAATAGTAACCTTAATTTTATCGTATTCACAATTAATGAACAATTAAGATCGCTTTAGAATTGAACAGCACTGTAAAGTTTTCAGGAGAATCCTTCTAGATTGTATTTTAAAAATTCTTCAGAAATATTTTTCACGTTTTATCATCGTATGAATATATTTATTAAATTATTGGTAAATAAATGATTATAAATCTATGAGATCATTTTTTTTTTTTTTTAACGTCGCTATATTTATGCTATGCTATTATTGCTATGCTAATCAGCGACGGAGCTCGTAAATGTGTTTGTGAACAAAGCACATGTAACGTACAGTGGTGCTTGTATCAATCGGCCGAGAGCGGGATTCGAACTCGGAACCTCGAGATTACGAATCCAACGCTCTACCGAATGAGCCACAGACCGACTCCTATGAGATCATTTAAGAATACGGATGAATCTTTATATTTTCTGTATATTGATTGAAAGGTTAATGAAACTTCACGAACTCTGTGGAAGTAAATCGAGATGAATTATTACAATCTTGTAAAGAGTTTAATAGCTATTAAAGATCCTTAAGAGGAGGTCGAGTATATATGTCCTATTGTAATCAAAAAATTGATTTTTTTACAAAAACTAATAATTTTAGCAAAAAATAAAGAGAAAGTCCCATCTTGTATCATAAAAAGCAATATTTTCTTTGATTAGGAAAAAATTTTTTTATCGATTCCTTTTGAAAAAAACCTTGAAAAACATAAAATATCGAGGTTTGGATGGACAATTCAGTTTTTTAAAGTTTTCTTTGAAACGAAGCAATAAAAATAATTTTTTCTCATAAGAGAAAATATTGCTTTTTAGTATACGAGATGGGGCTTTCTTCTTATTTTTTGCTACAATCATAAGGTTTTGCAGAAAATTGAATTTTTTTTATTATAAAAGGATAGAGATGTACGACCTGCTATTAATAAAATACCGTGAAAATTATTTATGATTCTCAGTAACGATCTTGAAGTTATAAAAAAATATACATATTATTAAATTTTTTTAACTCTTGAAATAGTTAAGCATACCATGGAATTGTTTGATAGTGGAAATAAAGCCATTTTACACGACTAAGCTATAAATTTTTTTGTGAATAAATACAATAAATCGCACTAATTTATTAATACTAGGCAATTTTTCAGTTTATTAATAAGTTAATTTAATTAATACTATGATATGCCCTTCAAAAATCACTATTCAATATATTAGAAATTCATAAAGAATCTGAAGAAGTCATAATCATATTTTTTGATATATGGGGATATCCACAAAACTTTTAATTGTCTAGTAACAGGTCTTATTACAGCTGTTACTGGGTTACCGCATGATGCACATTGTTTAAACTAGGTTCAAATCTTTTGTGCTATCCTGTAACTCTATTTCTGATGCATTTTGTAAATGTTTAACAAACGGCGCAGTAGATATTTCTATGAAACATTCATTTTTACACATAAAAAATTACCGTAATTTATCTTATGTGTAAATTTACAAAATACATCAGAAATAGAGTTACAGGATAGCACAAAAGATTATAACCTAGTTTAAATAATGACCTGTTACTAGAGAATTTAAAGTTGGATGGATATCCCCATATAATACCATAGTGGTACACATGAAATTGGAAAGGTTCTAAAAATATATAAATTACAATAACTTTTCTGATGAGGATATATTATTCAGATTAATATTATTTTTAAAATTAGATAACATTATTTTTATTTTTAAGAGCATGACGAAGCTTCCAGTCTTCTAATAATATTTCCAATCCCAAGTTATGAATAAACAATGCGTTTAATAACATTTTTTTGCGACAAAGAAAAAATTTGTAAGATTCAACTCGAGTGCGGACAACTCAAGAAACCCACGAAAATACTACATAAAAAGTAATAATACAAACTTTCAATGTAACGTATTTTAAGATTAGGTTTGTCGAGCTTGATATAATTTCCAATCCAAGTTCATAAAAAATTTACAAGTTTAAATGATTTTTTATTTCAACAAAAATTATTGTATTAACATAGCTTTAGTGCGGACAAGTCATTATATTTGTTTTTCTCATCCGTGCTGAGTAAGCGGCCTATAGCGCATGCGTTTTCGGGGTAGTAAGTAGCTAATAGCGCGCGCTGCGTGTGTTGTTTTTTGAGGGCGTGTGTTTCACAGCTATGTATAATATTATTTTGTATTAAATCACGTAAATACGTTACATTCTGTAAAATAATGTCACGCAAAAGCGTTAATTAATGTAAAATCGCAAAGGTTTATACAAGCGCAGCGCCCTCATACTGCATCTCATCGACCATATGATGAATTTTATACTCTATCTCGCTTTAACCTCTGACAAAGTAAATCGTATCATCTATTCTTGTATTATTTTTACATTAACGAAATCGTAATTATTCCGTATAAACGTGAAATTGGTGAACTAAAAGTATGTAATTTAATTACAAATAATAGTACCAAAAAGTATTGAAATATACTATTGCGAGTCAGTCGTACGGCAGATATGAGAGAGAGAGAGAGAATCTCGGGCAAGGCCCTATTCGCTACGCTCGTGCGCCAACTTGCCCCCGTGCGCAATAGTCAACTAAACCTTACTCGTTACACAATATACTATTAATTTACGAATTTAAAATGATATTAATGAAATAAAAAAAGCAAAACTTGATTGCTGTAGCTCCAACATCAGATAAATATTACGGAAAGAAACATAATGAATCACCCAAATTCACAATTTTATAAATTACAACTGAATCAGTGGAAAAATAGTTGCATACAATAGACTTTTCCAAATTTTATGAGTAACGGCTTATAATTGAAATTTCAATGTCGGAACGATTCGGAAAACTTGAAACATTTATCAATTTTCATTTTATAATAGTTCTTAAACATTCTTTAAAGACCGGAAAAATATTTGTTCCGATTCTTTTAGAAATTTTCGGGTCATTTTAACGAGGATATAACTGATGATGATGTAACAAAATTCAACTGCAATAATCACAAATTTTCCAGTCGAAAACGTTTCCATAAATAATTTCCATAACATTATAATTTCCGCGAAAATAATCATAATCTTCATAATTCTGCAAAAATGACGATTTATATTGACTTTTTCATAAATTTAAGTAACTTATAGAAATTTTCTCAAATTCAATTTACTTGTTTTTGTCATAAAAAACGAAAGTTAATTAGTCTCAAAGCAGACTTAACGTAGGTAAATATTATTTTTTTATATACGCTTTTCTTATATTCGCCTTCATGTCTGTTTGCATGTTTGTCTGTCTGTAATCAAATCTTGCGCGCTCGATTTCAGGCACTTTTTGACAGATTCAAATTCTGACAATTGGCATAGACTTTGGTCTTGGATGACAATACAATAATCAGTTGTCATTTTGGTACCTGGACATCCAGGTCGATGATAATGGGTGTGAAAAGTCATCTCCGAGGAAGTATAAATGGGGAGGCTTTCTTTGGGTCAAGGCGAGTTTCTCGGGGGTTTTCAGGGTTGCTAAAACCGAATTTGAGATCAAACAATTGTTACAAAGTGATGCACGTTGTCCAGAATACGCATGGACGTCGTCTCCGAGGAAGTACAAGTGGGGAGGCTTTCTCTGGGTCGAGGTGGGTTCCCCGGGGGATTTCGGGGCTGCTAAAACCTAATTTAAGGTTTGAAAGTGAATCTATAATGCATAATAATGATTTAGGATGAAGAGGTCGAACTGGAGTACCAAGTCGCCGATAACGGATGTACCTGAGTGTAATCTTCGAAAAGTCTGGTTGCAATGTATCTCTAAATGATAATAAAAACAATTGTAAATTAAAAATAGAAAATACAAAATTTTAAAAACATGCTTTAAAAATAAAATACAATAATTGAATAAATAGACTAAAAAGTATAAAATAAATAAATTAACTTTTTTTAAATTTTTTAAATAATAGCGCTTATTACCTGTATATCGGAATGATGTTTGATGAAAAAATGTTAAAATTATTCACTAATTACAATAGTAATATGCTTTCTCGAAGTTAAATTTCGCTGGCATTATTCGAACGAAAAATTCATAAATTAGTAGGGATACTACCGCAAATTTATATGCGAGATGATTTGTATGAATGATCTTTATATATGGGTATCGACTACGAGTAAATCAACATATTTCATGGAACTTGCATGAATCTTAAACAATTGTTTTTTTAAAATCTTTTTATTTCCGAGTATTCTCCGACCTAATCAAACAACCTTAGAATCGAAATCTAAAAGAATCTCCAAGTTTCATTTGACGTAGTCCCTGCAAATATCTGTAAACTTCATAATCGGTATGGAAAATTTCAAAATTCATTCATATAGACGATTTTCAGGTAGCCAGGATCACCTGGATATTGTGAGATGTCATCTCGGGAAACGTACATCTTATTAATAAATAATGGCTAAATTTCAAAAGATATTCTTGTAGACAATGTTTATCTTACTCGGAACATCCATGTTTGGCTAGATAACATTTGAAACAACTTCAAAGTAGTTATTAAACTATAAGTTGAATTTCAAAAGTTTTAGCTGTAGATGATGTTTAAGTTGTCATTAACACCTAGGTATCCAAAGATGGCGATCGTGGGTACCACAGCATAATAAATAACTATTTTTTAAATATTGTCTACATCGATAAGGTAAAGTATGTATATATATATATATATATAATTTTATGATGAGGTTTAGCACAAATTATGAATCGTGCTTACGACTTAGTATGTACCCGATATGCCACCGTTTCTTTTTATTTATTGGCTCTACGTATTTTTCTTGAGTTGAGTTACGAAAAATTTTACAAAACAAAACGCGCCCCAAAATTTCGGAACAAGTGCCCACCAATCAAGTTTTAAAATTGTATTAAATATCGTAGTACGAAGGATAAATAGAGACGCCACCACCCGCGACGTGGCGGACACTAAACAAAGTGTATGTATGAGTCAGCATAAGCCGCGTACATACGTTTATATATATATATATATAAAGTTAAATATGTGTTTGTATGTGTGAGCGTGTGCGTGTGCGTATGAGTTGAAATTAAATGTTCCATATAAACTTGAATAAACCTGTGTGTGTACGTGCGATTCTACATGAAATGTCCCTTATGTATATATATATATGTTTATATCATGCTTGTAAGTCGACATGAAAAGTCCAACGTACATGAACGCGTGTGTGCATGCATGCGAATTGACATGAAACGTTTCATATATATAAACCTAAGGGTACTTAGATAGGTGTGTACAAGTTGTCATGAAATGTCCCATATATATATAGAAAAACCTGTGCTTGCGAGTACGTGCAAGTTGACATGAAATGTCCCATATATATATATATATATACATATATATATATATATATATATATAGAAACAAAAAAATTGCGGGTGAACGTGAGCAATTTAATATGAAATGGACCATATATACATATGCAAAAACCTGTCAGTAAGGTCGTACATGAGTTGACATGAAGAGTCGCATGTATATAAAAGCGTGTATGCATGAATGCAAATTGACATGAAACGTCGCATGTATGTAAACCTGAAGGAACTCGGATAGGTGTGTGAGAGTTGTCATGAAATGTTCCATATATATAGAAAAGCCTGTGATTATGAGTACATACGAGTTGACATGAAATGTCCCATATATATATATATATATTCCTGTGTGTGTCCATGCGCATTGGCATGAAATGTCCCATATATATAAACCTGTATGTGCGTGCGTTGAAATTTACAGAAAAAATCCCATGTATATCAACGTGTGTGTGCATGAATGAAAATTGACACGAAACGTCCCATGTATGAAAACCTGAGAACTCGGATAGGTGTGTGAGAGTTGTCATGAAATGTTCCATATATATAGATAAGCCTGTGATTATGAGTATGTACAAGTTGACATGAAATGTCGCATATATATATATAATGCTGTGTGTGTGTATGTGTGCGTGCGCATTGGCATAAAATGTCATATATATATATATATAAACCTGTATGTGTGTGCGTTGAAATTTACATAAAAAATCCCATGTATATTAACGTGTGTGTGCATAAATGAAAATTGACATGAAACGTCCCATATATGCGAACCTGAAGGAACTCGGATAGGTATGTGAGAGTTGTCATGAAATGTTCCATATATATAGAGAAGCCTGTGATCATGAGTACGTACGAGTTGACCCGAAATGTCCCATGTATATATATATATATATATACATATATAATCGTGTGTGTGTGCATGCGCATTGGCATGAAATGTTCCATATATATAAACCTGTCTGTGGGTGCGTTCTAATTGACGTGGAATGTAACACGTATGTATGTATGTATGTATGTATGTATATATATATATATATATATATATATATATATATATATATATATATATATATATATCAACTTGTCTGTATGTGTGCGTTTGGGTCGACACGAAATGTTGCATATATATGAGCCCAGGTGCGTATGTATGTGCGCGTCCACATCTGTTTTTCTATATACATATATATGATAAAAATTCCTTTAAAACGTTTAATTAAAAGGAATTATGGAATTTTTAATTAAAGCCCTCGAATTCACAAATCATAATCATAACTGACGCTCTTTCAATTCACGATTACATTTTGATTTCTTAATTGAAATTTATTTAATTAAGGATTCCTTTTGATTTTGGAATTGAAGCCCTTTCAATTCACGATTAAATTTTGATTTCTTAATTGAAATTTATTCAATTAAGAATTCCTTTTGATTTTGGAATTAAAGCCCTTTCAATTCACGATTACATTTTGATTTCTTAATTGAAATTTATTTAATTAAGGATTCCTTTTGATTTTGGAATTAAAGCCCTTTCAATTCACGATTAAATTTTGATTTCTTAATTGAAATTTATTTAATTAAGAATTCCTTTTGATTTTTTAATTAAAGCCTTTTCAATTCACGATTAGATTTTGATTTGTTAATTAAAATATTTTTAATTATTAATTTAAAAGGAATTGTTAATTAAATAAAACTCTAATTACGAATTTAAAAAGGATTTGTGAATTAAAATTTATTTAAAGCCCAAAATGATTTAAATATTTGCAACCCTGCTCTGTTTATAAACAACAGATTTGGAAAAAAATTGTTTCAGTTATTCTTAAATCGACATCTACAAATAAGTAAAAAAGTGCCTGGAATCTAGAATGGAGCCGCAAATAAAAGTAGTGTTATTGAAACATAACCTAAAAACTGTCAGGTAAATGCTCGTAATGTTTGGATCGCAATAACTGGTGTGTCCGTATTAACTGGGTCGTATAAAGTAAAGCGAGTTCGTAACAATAGGTTCAAAAAATATTATTTTAAATTTAATGTTGAGACCCGTAATAATTGGTGTCACTACCCTACGCATTCCAGTAAATTATTTGATAAAATTATATAAAACGTCAATATAAAATACTATTTCATTCAGATTCAAAATATCCAGTGGGATATCCAGGAAGATTATCAACTTGGATATTAATTTACATCATCCACTTGGATATCCAGGTGAATATTTTTGATTAAGATTTAATTTCGCGTTCTTAGTAATAATGTAAAAGAATCATTATTATAAATTATAGCTGAAAATCCAAGTAAATTATCCACTTGGATATCTAGGTGAATTATCCTTCTGAATTATTTCAATTTGAATGAAATTTTCAATTTTCATTTATTTTTAATATTTCTATATTATATAGATGCTTAAAATGCATAATTATTACTCTTCGTAAAACTTCCGAATGAATTTTAGTTGCATCCAAATGAATAAGGATCAGAGTGACATCCAACTCGATCCACCTGGATATCCAAATAGATAATCCACCTGAAAATCCAGCTGATTATTTTGTTTAATTAAATATATAATTGTATATTTTACAAATTCGTGTATCAGAGTATGAAGTATGCAGAATAGAAATATATGACAGTCAGTACTGGAATCATTTTCTGTATTATTTATTAAATATAACAAAGGTATTTATCAATTTACTGATCTTTATCTCTTTTAGTTCCTGAGATATGAAAAATAGATTATAATAATTTTCTTCGATTGAGTTAAAATTCTGGAGCAGGCATTAATATGATCAAAATAATTGTTTCTACCAATATGTTTGATTATAAAATAGTTATAGCTTGTTTTAATATGTTCTTAAGAGGTGGTCAAGACTATTTGCCGCATAGGGGCGGTCAAGTGACATAAAAATGTAAAATATTTTTTAAACAGCGATTTACAATTTACTAAAACAATAATATATCTCTGATGTTGTCAATAACTCTAGCCATATATATTTATAGTAATGATTCATGACGTTCCGATTAAAAATAAATATAAATATAATTTTATCGATAAACGTTACAGCTTAGCTACGCTGAGCGGATTCTTCGCAAATATATTTTATCGAGTGGCAGAGAGGAAAAAGGATGGATTTAATAGTTTCGAAATTCTCTATTCCTTTTGTATGATAGATTTTGGTTCGAGATAGGAAAGAAGGAAATAGAAAGGAAAAAGTACATTATAATCATCACGTACTAAAAAAAATTTATTTAATAATAATCATAAGATGACATCAATTGTTACTAATTTTGTTTATTATATTAATTTGAGAACTTTGAGAACTAATTATTAATGTTTAACACTTAGATTTTCTTCTATTGCCGCTTTAATGGAATTTGCTAATATTCGATAAATGTTTATTGATTATATAAAAAAAAATTTTCATATGTATTTCACTATACCGTGGAAAAGTTGTGTAATTTTAACATACACAAGCGTTACAACAACAAAAATTTAGTAGAAGTTTGCAAAAAATTTTAAAGTAAGATTTTTGACGCAAAATTTTATGAATGATTAAATATGTAAATTTTACATATTTATTTGTGCTAAAATGGATTTTTAAAAAGTTTTATATAGCTAACACACTATATACATTTTACAAAATGTTGTATTGATTTTTAAGTATGCAAGGCAATAAATAAAGAGTTATACAAAATTTTATGTTGGTTTCACAGAATATGTATAAAACCTTAACATAAAACTTTATGTAAAGATGAAAAAACTTTGACGAATTACAAAATTTTTTTACAGTGTATTGAGGATAAAAATTTCTTACTATCTGTTCAATTTTATTTCTTGCTGAATTGTCTATTAATTAATTAGCATTTTATTGTTAGTTATAAGTTGTATGAAAAAGAATCTTGAAAGGAAATTTCATAAGTTTCACGAGTGTGTACTGAGAAAAATTGATTAAGCAGAACTGAATTCATTGAAGAAGAAAAGAGGAAGAATTCATACTCTTGCACTATAATATTAGTATATAAATTCGATTAGTATTTATTTCTTTTAATTGATAATGTATTTGCTAATAAATGTTATAGAAATTTATTTTCGTAAATATTTTTTTCTGATTTGTATAGTAATAATTACAATAATGGTTAGGCTTCGTAGAAACATGCATGGTGTAATATAGTTTTATTAACGTATTTTTTTTTGCGGTAAAGTTGATTAACTTTAGTTAGAAATATAATATATGTTATATTTGTGTGAAAATTATTTATATTGATTATTTATTGAGATTAATAAGTATATTTCTTATTTATTACTATATGATTGACTATATCGAAATTTATTTGTTTATTAATTTTTTATTTTTATATTTATAGAAATTATTTTCACTTAAGTATTGTGTTATCTTTTCGTATTAGAAAGACTTTTGATAGTAAAAGGTTTTTAAGTATCCCGTGATTCCAAATTGAAAAAATTTCACCGCTTTGTCACCATTTTTTAACTGTGACGTTCCGATCAAAAATAAATATAAATATAATTTTAATGATAAACGTTACAGCTTTGCTACGCCGAGCGGATGCGTGGCAAATATATTTTATCGAGTGGCAGAGAGGAAAAAGGATGGATATCTTTTGCGAGCTCGAAAACTCGTTAAGAATCGAAAGGGATTAAAAAGAGAAAGGTTTTTAAATGATTTGTCAGCCTTACATTAAATTTCCTGGTTTTTTAAACAATATGTGTATATGTCTGTACATATTCTTCACCGGTCGCTGGTATAGAATTTGATTTTCATAAGTATGTTTTCGCAAGAAGATTGTATTCTAATAATAATTTTTCGATTTATGATTTTTGTTTATATTTTTCAGTACACTTTCCGACATTAGAAATAGGAATAAAGAAATTGTAATTTCAAAATAATACAATGATACTTCTAGATTTATAACTTTCAGATTTTCAATATACTTTTCAAGTTAATAAAGAATTGAAATAAAATATTAATTGTTCACTGAATGTAGATTATTATATATAAGTAACTTACGGCAACACGAGTTTAGTTGACTAATTAACTGGCTTCTTTTTATTATTAATAGTGACCCGCTGGTCAATAATCAAAGTGATCTGTAGCAATTAGAAATAGCAAATGACTGGCTACCTAGAGGGTGGTCCCAAGCCTTTTTATACAAACGAAAAGAGATCGAAGGTGGGAAAAAGACAATAAAAATTATTGGAGATGGCACTTGCCGAACTTGGGACCACCTCTCGTAAGTCAGTGTTGATATATTGTTGAAAGCTATAAAAGGTAACAAAATCCGTATATTTCTGGTGGCCTAACGAAATAGAAAAATATGTTTAAACAAAACGATACGTGCTACACTTCATAAGCTAGCGTTAATGGGCACACATACAAATAGGTGACGAACTTCTATAAGAGTAGTACGTTTTTCGGTAGCCTAATAGAAAAATATAAAAAAGATGATACGTGCTAAACTTGTCTTAAGCTAGTATCGATCGCCGTGCATACTGATTAGTCAAAAAAAAGGTGTCAAATTTCTATTTGATGAAATACAAAAAGATTTTGATGTTAGCTGTTCCTTAGAGGACACGTTAGGTAAAAGATAGAAATTTAAAAATATAGAACGCCTTTTTAGGGCATTACATATTGATGCTAATCTTGATTGAAAAGTTAAAAATATTATTGTAAAGCGAAAAATGCAGCGCGAGATAGAGCCACCGTGAGAATATGCATTCATCATTCTTCAGTATTACTATCTCTGTCGCACTAAAGGAAAATACACAAGTTTACATCGGTTCTATCACGCACAGCATTTCTGGCTTTACAAAAATATTTTAGACTTTACAAACAAGATTAGCGTCGATAATTATTCTATATCTATATGGCAAAAGTTATTGACAACATTAGAAGTATATTATAGTCAATCCGTGTATAAAAAAAATTGTATATTCTTCTCTCACCTGTAGCGCCACCAAGCGGCAAATGGTTCCGACCTCCTCTTAAGGATAATTAAATCTTACTTCTCAATCTTATAAACTATTGAACATAATAAACTTTTAAAAAAAAATTACTATTATTATCAAACAGAATTTCTCATGATAAAATAGATAAATATTATCATTATTGTGAGTATAGGAGCGCGGTGGCGTAACGGATAGAGCTCTTGCCTTCAACGCGGTGGGCACGGGTTCGAATCCTGGCCAGGCACCTCTGACTTTTTTTTCGAAAGAAAATTAGTGTATGTGCTACCCATATCGCGACTCTTAAGAAATCTGATCTCATTGAGTATCGGTTGATTGTTGGTCACAAAAGTGGCTGACCATCCATCGGTAGTCAAAGTTTTCGGTATGGCGGTGTCTGACAGTCTAGCCTGATGTAATGTGTTAAACGGTTCCGGGCTGGGCTCCCTCGACATCTCCATAGAAAAAGGTTAATTATATAGAGGATAACAATATCCTTTATATATTAATCTTTTTTTCTTTTCAAAAAAAAAAAAAAAAAAAATCATTATTGTGAGAATATTAATAATAAAGAAAAAATAAAAAAATCATTGATCATGAAAATACGCCTAAGAAAGTTCTGAAATCAATGATATTTTGTCAAGTTTTTATTGCTTTTAATATCTGAAGCATATAAAACTACGCCATAGAAAGTTCTGAAATCAATTTTGGTCAAGTTTTTAATGCTTAAGAGGAGGCCGTATCATTCTGTCCTTGTCTAATCTAAATTTTCGTTATTATAAATAAATAAAATATTTTCATAGAAAAGTAAGACAACCGCCCAATAGAGCAAAAGACAAGCAAACGATTTTTTTAATGAAAAAATATGAAATATTTATTATTTTTCGAGTGAAGTCTGAAACGGAAAAACAATCGAACTTGATTAAGTTGATTGAACTGTTTTTTCGTTTCAGACTTCATTCAAAAAATAATCAAAATTTCATATTTTTTCATAGAAAAGAATTGTTTGCCTGTCTTTTGCTCTATTGGGCGGTTGTCTTACTTTTCTATGAAAATATTTTATTTATTTATAATAACGAAAATTTAGATGAGACAAGGACAGAATGATACGGCCGCCTCTTAACTATTTTATCTACAACTTTCGTAAATAATTTCTTAAATATTTTATAATTATAATTGATCAACAGAATAATCATCAAACTGTATAAAAATAAACAAGTGCAATTTTAATAGAACGGAAGATGGCATCTAATTTAAACATTTATGTTAAACGAAATATAAGAGGCAGTGATGTTATAGCTATAAACACACTTGTCAGGCCCATTCTTCAATAGATTATGGGAAATTTATAATTAAAAATTAAACATTCTAAATGACGTGAACCATTTTGATAATATATTTTTATGTGTTTGAAGGATTACAATTGATAAAAGACGCTAACTTGAAAAAATTATACCACAATATTGAAATTGCTAATTAATAAATTATAATCACACAATAAATTTTAAATCATTAAAATATGCATTGTATAAAGTTATATTTTAAATGAAATTAATAAATCTTAGATAATAATATTTAAAAATTTGTTGCAATATTAAAAGTGGTAAGAGGACTTAAACATCGTGTTATATACTCAGAGTTCCAATTTCGTAAGTTTGTCAAATTTTTCTTGAAAACGAAGCGAAAAAATTCATTCATTCCTATTAGAGAAAATGTTGATTTTATTATTATATAGATTGTAGACGAGTCTTCATTTCTATCTATAATAACTACTTTTTCCAAAAAAACTTCATTTTTCAATTATAAAAGGATAGAGAAATTCAGAGCTCTGATCAAATAACTATTCATGAATTAGAAAAATCTGACATATTAAAGGTACATGCTAACAAATATCTATAGTATAACTATTTTTAAAACAATTTTTATAAAACACTTTTTTACTAAAATAGTCAAAACACCTTTAAGTTTTGAAGAGTGGGCCGGGCAAGTGTGTTTATACACTGCCGTCCATTTGTTTTTGACCTTTCTCGATAAAAACTGTATGAACTTTAAAATATCATATCTTTGCGAAAAATCAATGTATAGAAATCGGCAGCATGGATTTGGAAAGGTCTTGGAGAGCTCTTGAAAATAGCATCGTTTTAATTTAAAAATTTATTCTTTTTAGTTCTTCATAAGATCTAAAAAAATTTTTTTTAATTTTGATCTTTTTTTAAAATTTTTTCAGGCTTTGAAAAAATTTTCTTTTGCTGCTTATAAATGAAATTAAAGGTATTTTATCCCTTTTAAAACCCCGTCAGACTTTTTTGTCTACGATTTTGTGTTAATCAGTTATAAGTCTATTCGTAAAAAATAGATACATTTTTTAAATCTTGCATATCTCAGCCATTTTTAACTTTAGGAAAAAATGTTAAAGAAAAAAAGTGTATTATTCAGTTAGAATGTATATATAAAGTTTGAAAAACTTATATAGAAAAAATTTTCTTCTGACTTTATTTTTTTTAAATTGGCTGAGTATTATTAAAATGTTTAATTGCTTTTGAAAAATATTGTAAAGAATTTAAATATATATTATAGATACATGCTAGATCAATTTCACTTAAATATTTATACAAATAAAAAATTTAAGGATTTATAAGGACTTTTAGATAAATCATAGAGGTATTTAACAAAAATACAAGCTTTATTATATTTATTCAAAGACTGAATAATAAACAAATAATTTTCATAATATGAAATAATTAACTAATATAGAAGAAAATATAGCATCTTTGTCGTAATTTCTGATGTCTAAAAACACAGAAGATGTAATTTTTATTTTTGGCATCATTTTCACACAAATAATATATCTCAAACAAAACAATAAATTATATCACATAGTCAGCAATAATAATAATATCTCTTTAATAAGTAAAACATAATAAACTATAATCATTATAACTCATTTATTTCAAATTAAAAATAACTAAAAAAGAACATTTTAAACTACACTTTCTTTTCATCAAAGTGATGACCTCTACTTTTGATTACTGCTTTACATAAATGAGGCATCCATTCAATTAAATTTTCGAGTATTTTCTCCTGGATTTTCGCCCACTCAGTTTCAAGAATATTTCATAAATACACTGCAGAAGTAGGACAAATTTTTCGTACTGCTCGGTCAAGATGTTCCCACAATAATTCAATCGGATTCAAGTCTGGTGACAGAGGAGGCTATGACATTACCTTTAACTTCTTTTTACTCCCCAAATTTTCTAAATAGTTTTTACACAATTTTGCGGTATGCTCCGGATCATTATCCTGTTGAAATATAAATCCTGGACCAATAAGTCGCGTAGCAGAAGGAATTACATGTTTTTGTATAATTTTTTTGTAACCTTCTTTCATTAATGTTCCTTCTATTTTAATAAGATCACCAACTTTCGAGTTTCCGAAGCATCCCCATAACATGACGGATCCACCACCGTGCTTCACTGGAATAATTAAACAGTTTGGATAATATATTTCGTTTCCTCGTCTACGAACATAAATGCGTCGTTTCGAGCGAAAAACTTCAAACTTGGACTCATCACTCCAAATCACTCTTTACCAATCACTCACAGTCCAATTTTTATGTGCCTCAGCCCATTGTAATCTTTTTTTATATTGGCTTTTCTTAACAATGGATTTTTCACAGCAACTCTTCCGAAAAGATTCTTCTCAGCAAGTCTTCGTTTCACAGTCGTTACACTTATTTTTTGTTTTAAATTTTTATTCACTTCACTGCAAATTTCAGGAGCTGTAAGCCGTCTGTTCTGTAAACTCAAACGCTCTATAATTTTATCCACACGCACAGTTGTCTTTCTTGGTCCATCAGTTTTTTTCTATCAGTCACAGTGCCAGTACAGAGATACTTTTTCACATTATAAATAACAGTAAATTAAGCCAAGTTCACAGTTTGGCTATAGCTCCATAACTTTGATTTAATTTATGTAAAGATATAATTTGTGACAGATTTTGGCGTTTCTTCATGTTTCTCTTGTGGAAAGTAATGAACTGATGGATTACGAAAGAAAGCGACAAACAAATCATCAACAATAGATAATAACTTGTACGCTGTATCAAAATCGTTTGTAAAAAAATTTTAACATCATGATTCATAGTTTCAAACACGTTTATTAATTCAAATTCTTTATTTTGAAAGCAAGCTTACAGTTTTCTGAAATATAATTGAAAAACACTGTCAATTTAGATTCCTTATGAATATATTGATTTTAATTTTTAAGAAGGATTAAAAACTAATAATCAGCCAATTTAAAAGAAAATAAAAAAGTCGAAAAAAATTTTTTCTATATAAGTTTTTCAAACTTTATATAAACATTCTCAACTAAAAAATATACCGTTTTTCTTTAACATTTTTTCCTAAAGGAAAAATGGCGGAGATATGCAAGATTTAAAAAATGTATCTATTTTTTACGAATAGGCTTATAATTGATTAACACCAAATCGTAGAGAAAAAAACACAACGGGGTTTTAAAAAGGGATAAAATACCTTTAATTTTATGTACTAACAGCAGCAAAAGAAAATTTTTTCAAAACCTGAAAAAATTTTTTTAAAAAGTCAAAATTAAAAAAAAATTTTTTTAGTTTTTTAATTCTTATGAAAAACTAAAAAGAATATATTTTAAAATTAAAACGATGCTATTTTCAAGAGCTCTCCAAGACCTTTCCAAATCCATGCTGCTAATTTCTGTACTTTGATTTTTCGCAGAGATATGATATTTTAAAGTTTATACAGTTTTTATCGAGAAAAGTCAAAAACAAATGGACGGCAGTGTAGCTATAACATCAATGCCTCTTATACTTCGTTTAAAATAAATGTTTAAATTAGATGCCATTTTCGGTTCTATTAAAATTACACTTGTTTATTTTTATACAATTTGATGATCATTCTGTTGATCAATTATAATTATAAAATATTTAAGAAATTATTTACGAAAGTTGTAGATAAAATAGTTAAGCATTAAAAACTTGACCAAAATTGATTTCAGAACTTTCTATGGCGTAGTTTTATATGCTTTAAATGTTAAAAGTAATAAAAACTTGACAAAATATCATTGATTTCAGAACTTTCTAAGGGGTATTTTCATGATCAATGATTTTTTTATTTTTTCTTTATTATTAATATTCTAACAATAATGATGATATTTATCTATTATATCATAATAAATTCTGTTTGATAACAATAGTAATTTTTATTTTCAATAGTTTTTTTAAAGGCATAATCATCTTCCATGGTGTGGGAAAAAATATTTAAGGAAAAAAATAAACCTACCGAACTTATACCTTTTTAAAGGTTTTTCGGGGGAAAATTTCACAACTTTTACAGAGTCTAGAATGCATTCCCCTTTCATACATCAAGTTTATATTCATTATTATTCGTAATTGTATTTATGTTCTGAAAGTTAATATTAATTAATATAATTTTTTAAACGCGCGATATACAAATCGGTGTCTTGCTACCATGTGATTTATCCCAAATTGTATTTATGTTCTGGAAATTATTGAAGGTTAATATTGAACATCAAATGATTTCTTGAATTGCTCGAGATTACGTTTGTGTTATATAAACAAAAAAATTTTTAGTTTTAATTATTAGAAGTAGTAATGCTGATGTTTCACTTCTCACAGAAAAATTGACAAAACAATCTGCACTTGGTAAGTTATTACAAACATAAGTTTTGCTTTGCATTTCATTTTATTTTCAATTAAAAATGTTATCAATTTATTTATTCCTACTTTGTGAAGCAATATTGATTGCAACCAATATGTTGACCCCAAAAATTTTTGCAAAGGTGCCCACAATCAAATCAAAAAAAATTTTGGTTCGGTTGTGGGCACTTCACAAAATTAACAAAAAAAAATTATTTCATTTTATGAAATCGATTTTGTCCCTTCGTTGGTAGTTAGTTAAGGCTTTAGTTTTCCATAGATTTAAAAAAAATATGCACTTGGTGAAAAGTTAAAAGCCAAAAACAAAAAAGTACCCAAAACCGAACTCTTTTCCATATATTTACAATAATCTATGAATAGGATCTGCAGGTGAGGAAAAAAAATTATTATTTTATTAATAATGGTTATTTATCACAACTTTTAATATTACAAAAAATATTTTATTTTTTATTGTATCACAGCTTTGAAATAACACTATTTCTTATATCAAACTAAATTATAACAATATTTTCTTTATTATTTTCTAATTTATTTCGCATAAAATTAATTAATGATTGCTAAATTGTTAGGAACTACAGCATCCCTATAAAAAAAACTTGGTAGAGGTCTTTTCAAAACATTTTCGGATATATCCATGCTATTTTATGGTTGTTGTATATCATTAACAAATGATCCATGAGATGTAGCTTTGTACCTACAAATTTTATCCAATATCGATGAAATATTTCTTATAAAATTATTGAAAAATTAAAAATAAAATCAATGCTTTCATTTTGAAGTTAATACTTTTTTTATAAAAATCCAAGTTTTCGTCACGTTACATTTCAATATGTGTTGTGTACGCATGACCCTATCTGCACGTGCATACACAACTAAGTTATAAGTATAAGAGAAAAAAAGAACACTATACTATACCAAACAATGTATATTTAAGCCTGTGGAGCGATTCAAGCGCGCATTTATATGTATGTATGGTTTCATACACGTATATGAGAATCATATATATGATTTTTCCTAAAAACTGCCTCCAAACGTGCCTCTAAACACATTTTTCATATGTATGATTCTCATACACGTGTATGAAAGCATATGTTGGCCAAAGTGACAGAATTAAAGAAGGTAATTCAAAAATATAGAAAACAAGAATAGTATTAGCATTTTTCCTTATGATAATTAGGATGAAAAAAACAAGAAAAAGCGACTTAAAAAAATTAATTAACTAAAAAATGAATTAATTAAAAAATTAATTTATATTAATAGTAGTGTTTAAAATTAATTTATATTAATCTTAGTTATTTAAAATAAATATTTTCTCTTTGAAAATATTTATTTTAAATCACTAAGCATTAAGAATTTTTATATCGAAATGTATTAATTTTGAAATAAAGAGATTTATTTTGTTTGTAACTAAAAATATTTATTTAGTAATTTAATGAGGAAAAATTAATGTTATCGCTTATTTAAAATTTATGAAATAATATTTTACTATCTTTAATAATTAATCAATTTTTCATAACTTAATAATGAATTAATCAATTTATTTGATAGAATATATTTCTTTTTTATATTTATTAAAAAATGTCAATATTATTAAAAATATAAGAGTATTTTATTTCTAATAATATCCATCGCTTGTGCGCATGCATTTTCAAGTTAAGATAAAAATAAGAGGTAAAGAGTTATTTAAAAAAATTTTTTATTTTTAAGTACATATAAAATATTGTCATATGAAATATTAAACTATACATATAAAATATTAAACTGTACATATAAATATTAAATACATATAAATATTTAAATGAATCCTATAACATAAATAAACTGTGAAATAACAATAGTTTATAATTTTTAATTTAATTTATTTTAATTGCCTTCGATTTGATCTTCTATAAATGGTTCAATATCATTTATATAAATATTTCTTTTAAGAAGATGTTCAAAATGACCCCCTTCAAATAGAGAACACCATCCCAATCTATCATAAAATGAATCGATTGCTTTGGGTTTAACGGCTTCTGGGATGTTGTTGCTTATTTCTATAATTCTTTCTTGCAAAGTTGGGAGTGTATAAGCAGCAAGTCCATCATATAATTTATTTTTGAGATGTCCCCAATAAAAAAAATCTAGAGGTGTGAGGTCTGGAGATCGCGCAGGCCAAACCATATGTGGACTACGTAGTCCAATCCATCTTGCAGGAAATTCCTGTTCAAGATATTGGCGAATAGCTACAGGATTGTGAGGTGCTGCTCCATCTTGTTGAAACCAAACTTGAATCTAAAAAATTAATAAAAAGTTAGTTTCATCGTTCATCTTAAAAATAAATTTTTATATTTAGTGATTTATTGTAACTGGAATAATGTTTCAATTTTGAAAAAAAAAGAAAATAATGTTCATACGATATTTTTCTCAATTTAAATTTTAAAAAAGCCAATAATATTTTTATTTAAAGAAATTTTCGTTTCATAAAAATTATAAGCTACATGTATGTATTTGGTTCATTTACAAATATAAAAATATTCATTTATAATAAGGTTAGTTATTGTTTTCTTCTTAAATTAAATTTTTTTTTAACGTCGCTATATTTATGCTATGCTAATCAGCGACGGAGCTTGTAAGTGTGTTTGTGAACAAAGCACATGTAACGTACAGTGATGCTTGCATCAATTGGTTGCCGAGAGCGGGATTCGAACTTAAAAACCCAAGATTACGAATCCAACGCTCTACCGAATAAGCCACAGACCGACTCTAAATTAAATCTAATGTTAAAAAATTAAAGATTTTTTTACTTGAAAACAGAAAAATTATTGAAAGAAAAATGATTTAATTAAACCCACAATGAGAGTGAGACCTATTAAATATTTTAATAAAATAAAAATTTATATGATTAAACAATACTTACACCTCTTCTTTCTTCAATGCGTCGAATATGTGGGATAACTTGTTCTTGTAACATTCGCAAATAGTTATCTTGTCTGAGATTTCCATTAATAAAATAAGGACCAATTATTTCTGTATCTATCATACCTGCCCAAACGTTTAGAGACTGCTGATATCGACTATTGACGTTGTATACAAACGTTGGTGCTGATTTTGATCGATATCTACACTGCTGTGAATTTGGCGCTCAATATAATCTGAACTAACATTCATCAGTAAAACATATTCGGTGAAGTAAGTCATTTTCATCATTGTTAATACGATTCATCATGTCTTCACAAAAATACATTAGTCGTTCGAAATCATTAAGGCGATTGTATAAAGTTTGATGTTTCTGGGGTTTATATGGTTTGTATTTATTTTCCTTCCATACCTTATTAACACTTGTTTTACTTATTCCTATCAAATTAGCTATTTCACGTCTACACATAGAAGGATTGATTTCCGCTGCAGCGCAAATTTGAATTGCGGTTTCCTCAGACAATTGACGCAAAGGATAACGTATTTCATAACTGGGATTAACGTTACCTGTTTCTAGATACCTTGCGCGAGTGTTTATAATAGTGCTCGTACAAGGTACCGGCCGATCTGGAAATCTTTCGCGCCAAAATATACGCACTTGTTCCGCACTGTGATCGCGATAAGTTTCGCACATAAAAGTTCGCTCATCGAGTGTAAATTTTGATAAGTTATACTCATGGTTGTGGAGAAGCGAAGGGAACCATGGTTTTATTTCAAATATTCTTATAAAAATAATGAAATGATTTTAATTTATTTCAACATGTGTTAAAATTAATTAAACTTATTATATTGATTTTATGTTTTCAAATAAAACAAAAAAAAAACAACACGCCTCGATACCATATATTGTTTATTATTTCATTCACAATTTAAATTATTAAATGTGAGGTATTATTGATGGTACTTCTTTAGGTGATGTGGAAATCTGTCTGAACAAATATTTAATTAATATTAATTTAATAAATTATTTTATAAATTATTTTTATCAGTACGAATTTCATTATTATACTTTTAATTACTGACTAATAATTTAACTAATGTAAATTTATAATATTAAACGGGTGTTGGCGAGCGAAGCGAGCAGGGGGTACCCTCTAGTATATATATATATATATATATATATAAAAATTATTTTCATAATATCTAGTCATTAATCATAAAGTATAGTATATGATTAGAGTAAGCGTTAGTTATTTGCCGTAGACTATAATGTATATATAGATTGTAAGCGCTAAGTAGTTTCCGTTTTTGTTTTTTCTAAACATAGTAGAATAGCGAACCACGTAGTATATAAGTCGCGCCACAATCCAGAGAGGGTCAGTCCTGCTCCGAGGCCTCAGAGTGGACCTTGTAGATAACTATTACTTGATTGCACGTCGCAGTTGTTTGGAATGATTACGCTTGATCGAATCTCTAGACACCAGAGGATTGCTCGTGGTGATGAGTGATTACGATGGACCTAATCCCATTTGAGCTGTTAAGCTTACCATACAATGCGCGTGATTGCACGTGATTGTAAGGTAGGTGGTTCAGTTAACCTTTAGACGGTCGGGATTTGAGGTGGAATATCACCCATAGGAAACCGGTAAAAAAGGTTTCTTATACCACTGATTGATCATAGAGAAAGTGTCGATCAGGGGGTGAGGGGGGAAAAATTGCGCCCTGCACTAGAGGATTGCTCGTAGTCAGAGATCAAACAAGTTTGATGCACTTCCGTTCCCATGTATGTGCAAGCACGATTCGATACTTTTAATGTATTTACGTTTCAGCGCACGTGCATTAGCGAAATAAGATTTATTATTGAAGTTATTGTAAATTAGTATTTCAAACATGTTTAATAGATAAATTAATGCATTCAAGTATGTTATATAGATTATGTAAAACTAAGAGTAATTCGTTAATTTTTTTTGTTTCAGACGATTGAATAACTTCGATGAATTAATCATCTGTTGAATTTATTTTTATTCACATTAAGTTTACTTATCAAAATATATTTGGATTTAAACTTTTTTTTCCGTTGTCATTGTTAAATTAAAATCTCAAAATTCAAATCATTGGTCGTTGAAGCGTCCGGCACTCCTTAAGACCAGGGTGGAGAAGAATCTGATGCCGACCGAGTAACAATTTAGTTGTTTGTTATTTACTCAAGTATTAACCAGTGCATCTTCAAATTAAAGATTGAGCGCAATAGATATTAGTATTATGAACATCTATGCACAAGAAAAAAAAATTCTACCGCCTTGTTTTTGAGAAAAATAAGGAACATCGAAGTAAAAGTTTATGTTTATAATATTTTCGCATTCCTTACTTTTCTCCAAAACAAAGCGTTAGATTTTTTTTCTTGTGCACGCATATTTGTAATAATAATATCTATTGCGCTTAACCTTCAATTTGCAGATACACCGATTAATACTTGAGTAAATAAAAATCTCAATCAGACAAGGACAGCGAATCCGGCCTGCTCTTAACCTAAAAACTTAGATTATCACAAGTTTAATAACAATGTATATAGATATCAAAAGCCGTGTGGTTGTAAAAACTTTATCAACAATAACTCTGAAAATGCTTGTGATTCTCACACTTCTCATAACTCAAATAATCAATGCATCGACAGTAACGGATTAGAAAGACCAAGAGCTCCTGAATAAATAGAGGTTCAAATTTAGAACTCTAATACTAAACGCTTCTTTATATTCAAACAAGTCCTTGATAGATTAAAGAAATTTAATATACATCTTAAGATATAGAAATGTGTATTTGATGCAAGAAGACTGATTTTTCTTGGATATTTAATTAATGAAAACGGTTTTAAATCAGTTTCTGAGAAAGTCAATTAATTAATTCAGTTCTATACCACCCTTAGCCTAAAAACATTAATGAAATGCGTAGGTTTCTAGGTATGATCAATTTTCATCGAAAAAGTTTGCCTAAAGCAGCCCAAAATCATAGATTGCTCAACGCATATATTAATGATGAAAAGAAAAAGGATAGTCATCTAATAGAACGGACAGCTGAAGCAGGAAAGGTAATTAAAAGTGCTAAAAAGGAATAAGCTGATGCTTCTCATTTAGTTTTTCCTGGCGAATTCGCTGAGATACGAATTAGCATAGATGCTTCAGTTTATGCAATACGTGCAACTTTAGAGCAGTTCAAAGATGGAGAATGGGAACCACTAGCATCTTTTTCCAGGAAGTTTTCTCCACCACAATAAAACTATCACAAAAATGATTGGGAACTGACAGCAATTTATGAATTACTACCAATAAATATTTCCATTATTACCTGGATAGTAGGAAATTCAAGATATTTATGGATCACAAATCACTAGTCTATGCATTGACTCAGAGCATCGACAAAGCGAACTCGAGGCATATTTGGCAACTTGCGTACATTTCAAAATTCGATTGCGAAATCTGTTATGTAGCAAGTGTCGAAAACCCTGTTGTAGACAAACTGTTTTGCATAGACAGAATATTTTCACCAACGGTTTTCAATTGGAATGATCCAGCTTGGACGTATTAACTTGATTTTGCTTGGATTTCAACAAAACTGGATGCATTCACTGCTCCTACTGTCATAGATCTTGAAGACATAGCTAAAGCACAGATTGATGATAAATATTAGTAATTACAAACGACCCACACGTTACACTCGATGGCCTGAAGCAATTCCTATTGTGAAAATCTCAGCACTCATGGTTGCTAAGGCACTTTTCAATTCATTTTTTTTTCGTATTGGCGCACCTCTGCATATAACATTAGATCAGAACACGCAGTTTAAATCACAAATATTTGACGTTTTAGTACAATTGATTGAATGTAAAAGGATTTGCTGAGCTCCCTACCATCCTTAGCCAAATGGTATAATTGAGAGATTTGCATATTGTGAAGTTGAACCTAACAAACGATTTTCCATAGAAGAATGCAGAGGGGATATGGGGAAAATACAGCCTATTCCAGTTCATAATAATAAAGTCAAACTGTTCGTTTTCAAGGATCTTGAAACGTACACATACGTCTTTTAAAGGCACAAGTCTCTTGAAATGGGCTTAAATGGGCCCTATACAGGCCCACATAAGATAAAAGAGATAAATCAAAACGGAAAGGACATTACGATCGATATAAACTGGGAAAGACAGCTCGCAAATATAGAATCACTTGAACCAGCGCATTACTTACTAGGAGAGTGTCACACCTCCAGATCACAGATTTTGCTCAAACTTCGAGATAAGTTTTCAGATGATAAAATATGAAAAAAGCTAAAGTTATGGTCATAAACACTTAATATTTCCCTAGTTACAGGCAATTGAAGAAAATCACTGAAAAAGTTACTAGATTTTTAAACGCATATAGTTCTTTAGCATTGATAGCTAGAAGCTTAAAATTTTTTTTAAATTAAAGCTGAGCTCAAATCCTTTCGAAACAATAGTTACAGCATATCAAAATATTATTTTTTTCCAAAGTTAGAGCGTAACAAAAATTGGACCTAATTTCAGCTTTTATTATTAATTAATGTTTTTAAAAGAAAATTCAGGTCCAATACTTATTACGCTCTAACTTTGGGAAAAAATAATATTTTGATGTGTTGTAACTACTGTTTCGAAAGGATTTGAGCTCAGCTTTAATTTAAAAAAAGGTTTAAGCTTCTAGCTATGAATGCTAAAAAACTATATGCGTTTAAAAATCTAGTAACTTTTTCAGTGATTTTCTTCAATTGCCTGTAAATAGGGAAATATTGAGTGTTTATGACTATAACTTTAGCTTTTTTCATATTTTATCATCTGAAAACTTATCCCGAAGTTTAAGCAATATCCGTGATCCGGAGGTGTGACACTCTCCTAGTTAGTGGACCAAATTGACATAGACAAAAGTCAGACTGCAAGTAGTGCTCTGGGCAATCAGGTGAATAACAACAGCCAGAGTATGACTACGGGCAAAAATCACTCGGATGAAAATCAAATTCAGACTATAGTCGAAGTGCATCAGCCACGAGTTAATATTTAACAACCGTTGACCAGTAACCGTAAAAAGATTAGGTTCAGTGATAAGGTTTAGGTACAGACTTATTAATCTGAAACTTATGAGGAGGTAACATTGGTTTCAATAAACAGAGTTGTTACTGCTCGTGGAGGTAACAAGTAGTATATTGGTAAATAAATTCACAGGCATGACTCACATAGAGTTTATAAGGCTATTTGAATCATCTAGAAGGGAAAAAAAATCTCGTTGCAATTATTAAAGTCATGCCTGATGCAAAAATTTCTATGTCTAATGAAATTCAATTCCAGTCACGCTATGCTACCACCGAGCAGCGCAACCATTATATAAGAGAAAAAGGAGTTCGCTATATAGGATAGCCTATGATTATAGGTACCGAATCATATCAATTTAAGAAAACCAAGTATGAGTTCGTCATATATGAGCATCAAGACGAAAGTTTAAGTAAAATATAAATTTGAAATAACGGAAGTATTAGTATAGCAGACACATGTCAGTTAGCCTGGCAGACATTATGTAATATGGAGTATGTGCATGACAAAGAATCTGTGCATGTAGAAATCAAGACGAGTAAGATCGTTTTGAACAGTAAATCCATCTTACAAATTTATTCAATGGGTTTAGGATTGGTATCCCCAAATCTGGGAAGCAGGTTGAACCTAATATTGATAATAAAGGAAAATTAACTTATGCTAGTAGAGACTGGCATGTCCATCTATCCTCTCCTAGAGGTGATGTAGAAATTCTGTTGTATATTCTAATAACTTATCTGGGTGGTGTGCTTCTCTGGCAACATCTAGATCGCGATATTGTAGTACTGTCTTGCA
Organism: Anastatus disparis; assembly: GCA_017163975.1. NCBI lineage: Eukaryota > Metazoa > Arthropoda > Insecta > Hymenoptera > Eupelmidae > Anastatus > Anastatus disparis. Next base: position 2,005,062 of record JAFFSR010000232.1, read on the forward strand.
AACTTGAAGCTTTTAATAATTACAAAGAGTTTCTGACAAACTGCTTTGAAGGCAGAGGGGTACCGAATTTATTAGGTATTTTATGGAAGGTATTAGATTCTGAAGCATGATAACCTTTGTAATAAAAACTCAGGAATATATTTTATGCAATGTGGTAAAGTGTGAACACTTACTTGTAATCAACTATTATTTCACTAAAACCTGTGAGGAGACGATGGTGAGTCAACTCAGGCTCAAGGCAGATTAGTTCTCCACTCTTTTTGAGCAGAAATTAGTAAGCTGATGCGGTTTTTGACGAAAGAAGTGATATAAATATATACGAATATAATAGATAAAAATTAATGACTAGACGAAAACAGAGTGTACAGTTAATCTTGAACATAAGTGGTCCTTGTAAATAGAATGTAAATATAATTAATACTAAGTAAATATTACATTAATACAAAAATATAAAAAATTAATAGACTTCGAATCATAGAAGATTCTGTTATAGTAAGTAGTTGTAAGTATTTTTAGAGGAAATGTAGGAGATCCAGAAGTTACGGAATCAGGTAGCAAGGTTCGAAGAAAATGCTGGCAGCGAGTCATCGGAGTATAATTGTTTCACTACAATTCTGCTTTTGGAAGAATTACAAGTTGAAAGTCAGGACATCATTGTACATGTATTATTCCAAAACGAACTTCAAGTATTGAGATTGTTTATGTACGATCTGCATTGTGACGCAAGGAAAAAACAAATCCGAAAATTCTTTAAAAAAAATGATTTCAAAGATTTTTATATTGAAAAGCTACTTGGAATGAAAAATCAGTAGTTCGCTGTCATTAAATGTCAAACGCTGGCAAGTTCCTGTAAATTTTAAATAAAGTCTGAAAAAGGTCAGCTGATGTGGAGGTAACAAGGTGGATCAGTCAGTCGTATAAGGATTAAGCCTGAGGAAATAGGACAAACAGATGAATCCTCTTTGATGGATAAAAGACGTCAATTGTGGCACTTTGATAAAAAGTTATATCAAATTTCTTCCAACGATTCGATTATTAAAAGAATCTGTAAATATCTAACTCCAGAAGACCTGTTTAACTCCTATAAGGTAACATTTTACAACATTTGTTTCCATGAGCTTACGACTGAGTTTGATTCGAACATCTCTAGGTACTAAATTGAAAATGGTGATCAGCTGATACATAGCGTTGCAGGAAACTTTAAATTTAGACATATGATATTCGCTAAGGTTGGGATACCTATACTAAATAAAATCTTATACAACAAAAATAACATCTGGTCAGCTAACAAGAAGATTGAGTTGCAGAGATTAGATCTGACAATCGTTGTACCCAGTAGACAGACGTTAGGTCTCGTCTCTCAAAGACTTAACGTAAACGAACTTAGCTTAGACGAAACTGTAGATTAGATCCGCGAGGATTTCAGGGTCGGAGGTCTCACGCGATACCGCGATACTACTAAAAGAACTTACTGTACATAACTTGCTTGGTGAGAAAAAACCCAAAGTTCTGAGACCATTTTTTAATGAAAATCTTGCAACGAGTATATATCCTCGCGCAATTTAAATGTACCACCTAACAGCCAAGCCGTAGTTCCGAGCTCAGTTGCTACGTGCGTCGTTTTGCACAATAGAAAAAACAAGGCTGAAGGGATATAAGGAGCTGAGAACCAAGCCAGAATAGAAACCGTGCAGATAATGCTCTCTTCTCACTCTTGGCCAAAGGCGCTCCTTGACTAAGAGAGAGGGAGACAATTAGAAGTAGGCAGTCTTGACTTGCGGCGCTCCACAGGTAAAGGCAAACTCGATTTCTCTCTTGTGCCTCAAGCTGGATCGAGTGGGCACACTGGTCCATATTACAATTCATACGCCGGATTCAGAAGAGCTACAGCTAGTGAGCACACTGGCACAGATCTGTGCAACCTCGAGAGTATAGTAAATAGCAATTAGATTAGTTTAATATAAATTCATATTAATATTGAAGGTGCTTTACACCATACTATCATAGAATGTACCGCCACGCTGTTGTACTGACCGCGCCGACTTATACATAGTAACAATTATATTAATGTCATTAAGTATTGATATTAAGGGTGCTTTCCAACCATCACTGCCGTCGGAACAAACAAAGTAAGACTCCTCTAACACCGTGCATCCACTGCACATTAGAGAGTCATAGGCCTTCAGCCGCATTCCGCTCTACCGCACAATCGTACCATTGAGTTCTTATCAGATTAGTTATATAAAAGGTTTCATCCACCCAATACTATTATAATTATAAGATTATTGATCATTATATTTTTCCTGATCATAATATGATTACGAATTTAAGGCACCAACGCATACAAGACCGTCAAAGCCGTTATTGACCGAATCAATCTTTAATTTTAATTAAAAAAAATTAAAATTGTTAGTTTATTTCTTATTGATTATTGAAGATAAAGTTTATTTTCGATTCAAAGCAATAAACGTAATTTTAGTTTGAATTTTTTTAATTTCATTTATTTTACCGCCAACAATGTGAATTAAATTGATTTAACGTTAAGCTAGTTTATTTGATTTATGTAAGTTGGGTTAGATTATCACTTCCTATTATAATTATAAACGTCGTTGTAAATATGAGTTTAAGAGTAAAACTAAGCCCAGTCACGCCCTGGCATAAACAAAACGTATCAAACCTGAATACTTTCCTTCATCTGTCTGCCATCCGTCCCTTCCACCTCCTGCTGATCTTACTCTAACTATCCCTGAAGCGTCCGGCAACAGGAGGCTAAACGTCTTTTTCTCACCCGTAAGAAAAATACGTCACAATCTTTATGCTGAATAGTGAAGTTAACGTTAGATTTTTCAAATATAATGTATTACAACGTTTTAAGAGTCGGCTGTATAGCTCTGTCCTTGTCTAATTTTAATTTTCTTTTTAGTAAATAAATTAAATATTCTTATACAAAAGTTAGAGTTGAGACCCATATATTTAAGGACGTGCAAACTATTGTATTTTATGAAAACATACAACATTTTTATTAGTTTTCAAGTAGAGTATATTAAACAAAAAAAACAGTTGAAATTAACTTTAACAATTTTTCGTTTCATGCTATACTCAAAAACCAATGAAAATTTTGTATTTTTTCATAAAAGAGAATTGTTTACTCGTTCTTAAATCTATAGGGTTCAATTTTAACTTTCGTATAAAAATATTTATTAGTTATAACGAAAATTTAGATTAGACAATAACGGAGCTATACGGTCGCCTTTCAAGAGTCGGCCGTATAGCTTTGTCCTTGTCGAATCTAAATTTTCGTTATTATTAATAAATTAAATATTGTTATACAAAAGTGAAGGCGTAGCCCAATAGATTTCATGACGAGCAAACGATCCTTTTCTATAAAAAAATATAAAATTTTTATTAGTCTTAAGTGAGGTTTAAAACAGAAAAACAATTGAATTTGATAACTGTTTTTCCGTTTTAGAACTCACTCGAAAAATAATGAAAATTTTATATATTTTCATAGAATAGGATCGTTCGCACGTCCTGAAATCTATTGGACTACGCCCTTACTTTTGTATAGCAATATTTAATTTATTAATCATAACGAAAATTTAGATTAGACAAAGACAGAGCTATACGGCTTCCTCCTAAGCAAAATAAAATTTTCCAATCAAAGAAAGTAAGTTGGGTTTGGGAAAGTAAAGATTTGATATATAAAACTAGTCAAGGAAATGTAAGATTTGATCAATTATAAACTGACACGCTGTGGGATGAATATAAATTCTTTGATTCAGACAAATTTAAAATGAAAACAAATTTAAAATGTTAAAGACTAATGTTGAACCATATAATATCTCAAACACACAAAACTTATCAATGTTGCATCATGCATTTTTTCTTTCTAATAAATGATGTAAAACTTTAAAAATGTTATAATGTACAAAAAAAATATTAAAAATTTCTATTCAAGTTAGCATGAGCATAATAGTGTGCGTCAAAGTATAAAATGAGTATGATAGCGTGTGTTTAAGAATACATGAATGTCGATGCGCAAACGCGAAACCAATAGCGACTGGAAAGACATTAAGGCAATAAGCACGTTCAGTGGTGTACTGTAACTCAGACTGTACACAGCGTACTAGCAGTGACTTTTAAGAGTACAATCAAATAAATAATTATCAAATAACTAGTCTGTCGTGATTCTTTCTGGAAAATGTGAATATAGTCTTTGAAGTCAGTTATATTATTGATGAGGGTATATTAACTTGGTGTACAAACAACCCATAAATACACCCTTACACGTCCTTATATATTTATATATATATATATATATATATATATATATATATATAATCGTAATAATACTTCTGTACTTACTTTACTCGAAACGGCTCGCATATAACATAATAACGCTCTAAACCAATAGCTAGAATGGTGAGGACGGCTGCATGAGCTACCGTTAACTCAACAAATGGAACTGCTTTACCTTAAAAGTTCAAAAGTATTTTATTATAAATATGAAGTGCAATAATTGTAATTTTATAAAAAAAATTGAAATCGTTTGCTATTTTCTAAATTTTTTATCAATCATGATAAATTTATATATTTTATTAATTGAGAGTGATAGTGTATCAGGATAGTCCCTTTAAAGTTTTTCCAAACCATAAATTATTATAATTTTAGTATTTAAAATTATAGAACATTTTTATAACCTGAGTTAAAACGGATGCGATTCATCAGTAAAAAAAATCCCGAATAATGTACTTATATCTCAGATACAATCAAAGTCAAGTTTTTATTTTATATATATTTTATACTTTATTTTGAATAAACACTAGTATTGTGGATAATCATAGTCCGCAGTACACAGATGCTTTTAGGAACTCATAACCATGTACCTTAAGTTTTTTTGAATAGCTTAAGTTATAAGAGTTTCTAATATCACCGTGGGAAAATTTCTGAGAGACAACGCACAGTTGACCAAAATTCATTAAAAGTGATAAATATGTTATAAGTAATATTGCACATGAATAGTACATTACGTAACGGGTATGGAAAAGCGTTGTTTACCAAACGAGAAGTTTACGGCCTGAGCCGAAGGTAAGGGTCGTAACGAGTTTTGGAAAAAGCCTTTCCATACTAGTTGCGTAGTGTATTTTTCGCTATGAGAGTCAAAAAAGAGCAACGAAGTTGCGATTTTAGGATTAGAATGGCGAAAATAATTTTTCAAAGCGGGTTCTGTTTTAGTTCTATGTACTTACGAATAACTGTTTTTTTTTAAATATTAACATCAAAAAACGTTACATTTTTCAAGCATTAAAAAACACTACATCAGATGCTGCAAAAACGCTTACACTAGTCACACACAAATTAGTAAACTTACCGAAATATAAGAAATTCGTTTTATTTTACTTTATTCCAAGTTTCTAATTTTTTTCTATTATTACAATATTTATACATACGGTTACAAATAAAGCATATGTAAAGTACAGTAGTGCTTAAGTCTTTCAGTTAAGACCAGGGGCTTTATTCTTCAGCTTAACGCAGCGTTATTTAAGTCCTTAAGTAAGAAAATTGGTTTTTATACATGCACAACAGCGTTGAAAAGTAAAGGTAGCATAAAGACAGCGTTATGCTTACAGAATACGGCCCCAGGACTCCAATTTGGGTTCTTAAGTCATGCATTCATCACTTTACTAAGTGAGCCATTAAAACCTCAGTATGAGAATATATATCATGATTTTTTTATATAGTTGTATCCATAAACATAATATATATATATATATATATATATATATATATATATATATATATATATATACAGGGTGTCCCATTTTAAAGAAACCACCGAGATATTTTCGACACTTGGCGTTGTATAAAAAAATTAATCAGACAAAAGTTATTCGGGACAATAGGGGCTATCTTTCTATGAAATCAGTTTTGACCTTGAGATTTATTTTCAAGGTCATTTAAAGGTCAAAATGATTTTTTGAATTGGAACCTCCATTTTTGATCCCAGATTCGGAAAGAGCAAGAAATTCTACGTTCAGATAGGGTATTATGTGTGGGGTGCGGTTGACCCCTCCAAGGTCATGTAGGGGTCAAATTTATTATTTTCTTCATCTATGCACACGAATGATCGGGCAATGGTGAGGTTAATAATAATAATAACAATAACCCAATAACCCGATAACCCAAATAACCAAAACCCAATAACCCGAAAAAATGAAAGTCCATTCATCTGAACATTTGCTCATTACGTGTGTTCATACCACAATTAGGTACATAAATCAATCTTACCAATCTAGGTAAAAAGAGAGGCAAGGTATTGATTACCCAGCTAATTAAGGCAAGGTGAGAACGCCCAGCCGATCAAGACAAGACGATGGCTACACAGCCAATGAAGGCAAGACGATGGCTACCCAGCCAATAAAGGCAAGGAATTGATTACCCAGTCAATGAAGGCAAGGTGGGAACACCCAGCCGATGAAGGCAAGACGATGGCTACCCAGCCAATGAAGGCAAGAAATTGATTACTGAGCCAATTAAGGGAAGATGGGAACGCCCAGCCAATCAAGGCAAGACGATGGCTACCCAGCCAATAAAGACAAGCAATTGATAACCCAGCCAATTAAGGCAAGGTGGAAATGCCCAGCCGATCAAGGGAAGACGATGGCTACTTAGCCAATGAAGGCAAGGTATTGATTACTTAGCCAATTAAGGCAAGGTGGGAATGCAAACATTTATCTCATAAGATGTTCAAAAATAGCCCTGTTTAAATTCATGCAATGTTGACTTCTACGTTTAAAGTTTTCAACTGTGGACAACAAAACGTGACGCGGAATAACTCTACAAGCTTGTGTGATGCGTTGCATCATATCTTGCCGTGTTGTTGGTTGTTGTGCATAAACAACATTTTTTAAGTAGCCCCATAAAAAGAAATTTGAACTTGTCAGATCTGGTGATCTTGGACACCACTCAGTAATGTTACTACCTATGCCCATCTATCGTCTTCGGTATCGTTGGTTCAAGAAGTGACGAACCATTAGTGAGCGATTAAACGGTGCACCATCATGTTGTGGCCATAATCGACGTCTTGTTTCCAAGTTCACATCTTTTAATAATTCTGGTAACTCATTCTGCAGGAAATCAAGATATGCTGCTCCGTTGACATTCCCATCGAAAAAATAAGGTCCTATAAGATAACCATTTATTATACCACGCCAAACTTCGAGGCTCCATCTATGTTGATTATCAACATGACATACCCAATGAGGGTTCTAGGTAGACCAATAATGACTATTATGGCAATTGAGTTGCCCATTACCTCAAAATGTAGTTTCGTCCGAAAACATTACGTATCTAAAAAATTCAGGATCTTCACGGATACTTGCTTGTGCCTAAATGCAGAATTCGAGTCTGCGGCGGAGATCATCTGGCATCAAAGCTTGAGTCGAAGTTATGTGATATGGATGAAATCTATGAAGCCGCAAAATACGACCAGCTGTTGATCTTGGGATTCCAGTACGTCTTTCGATGTCACGCAGAGAGATATGATGATCCATATCAAACATTGCCAAAACGACGAGAATTCGTAGATCATCGTTGTTCTGTGTCATAATGCGACGACGATTTCTGCGTATTCGTGGTCGACGTCTCTCTCTTCGCTCAATGATTCGGATTCTCACGTGATCTGGATAGTGAAGCCTCCCTGGGTAATTTTGACGGTAATACCTTGCCGCAGCACGATATCGGCCTTGACATGCCCCGAGAGACAACAGAATGTCAACATTTCTTGAATAATCTGGCATATTATTATTATTATTATTATTATTATTATTATTATTATTATTATTATTATTATTATTATTATTATTATTGTTATTGTTATTGTTATTGTTATTGTTATTGTTATTGTTATTGTTATTGTTATTGTTATTGTTATTGTTATTGTTATTGTTATTATTGTTATTGTTATTATTATTATTGTTATTGTTATTGTTATTGTTATTGTTATTGTTATTGTTATTGTTATTATTATTGTTATTGTTATTGTTATTCTTATTGTTATTGTTATTGTTATTGTTATTGTTATTGTTATTGTTATTGTTATTGTTATTGTTATTGTTATTGTTATTGTTATTGTTATTGTTATTGTTATTGTTATTGTTATTGTTATTGTTATTGTTATTCTTATTCTTATTCTTATTGTTATTGTTATTGTTATTGTTATTGTTATTGTTATTGTTATTGTTATTGTTATTGTTATTATTTTTATTGTTATTGTTATTGTTATTATTGTTATTATTATTGTTATTGTTATTGTTATTATTATTGTTATTATTATTGTTATTGTTATTGTTATTGTTATTGTTATTGTTATTATTATTGTTATTGTTATTGTTATTGTTATTGTTATTGTTATTGTTATTGTTATTGTTATTATTGTTATTGTTATTGTTATTGTTATTATTATTATTATTATTATTATTGTTATTGTTATTGTTATTGTTATTGTTATTGTTATTGTTATTATTATTATTATTATTATTGTTATTGTTATTATTATTGTTATTATTATTATTATTATTATTATTATTATTATTATTATTATTATTATTATTATTATTATTATTATTATTATTAATATTATTATTATTGGGAGTCGGCTTGAGGAGGCCCCTTGAGCAAGTGTTGTCTTCCAGGTTCCGGGCATTGCCCAACCGCTCCTGGGCGTCATCGTCGCATCAATGCTCTTTGCAGCAATGCTATAACGATGACGGCAAATAGGAAGTAATGACCCGAGGAGAAATAACCTCGCAAAAAAACCAGGGACTATCTGGCCCGGATGGTAGTAACCCTGTAAGGGTCCCGCTTTGAGTTACAAGATAGGGGTGGTCCCCTGACTAAATTTACCACTTTTATGGAAGATGTCGGATTTAAATACAGTAATACCCCAGGTGAGTACCCCTTCACAGGGAAATCTCACCTCCGCTTCCGATCGAGTGAAAGCCTCGGTGGGCGGAGCCGGCCTCATGGATTCTGGGGGAGGCCAAATTCACGTTGACCATATTGCCTCGGGGATGGGAAACCAGGCCTCGGCGGCAATCAGATCTACTGAAAGGCTAGAGGAGACAACCTCGCAGGAAAAACATGCAACATCTAATTTGCACGTACCGAGGGTACGAAGCGGTAGCCAGAGCAGTATTGCTAGCATTAGAAGCGCGAAGAGTGCTTATAGTGACGCGTCAGGTTTTGAGCAGAACGCTGTGCTGACAGATTTAGATGAGTTTTTGGAAGCAACGAGGAACCAAGATCTTCTGATAGAGGAAATGAAGAAGGAAGTGAAAATGATGCAGGAAGCTTTGAAAAAAAACACGAATCTGAAGATTCAAAGTGCCGTGGAAAGGATGCAGGTTCACCTGAAGCATGCCGTTGACCAGCAAGAAAAGGTTAGGAATAAAGCGAATGTACTCAAGGACACGGTGGATCAAATTTATGATCAGCATATGCAGAGGAAAATAGGGCGGAGGCGAATGCATGCTGAGGTTTTGAGGGACACAGTGCTGGCGTGCACTGGTTTTAAAAGGGACCGAGGCAGCGCTAGTAACAGCCCGGAGGATGGACGGCATACTAAAAAAAAGAAGAACAAAGTGACGCTTGAGGCTGCAAATACGCAGTCTCTTCCGCAGACTGCGCCATCCAGTCAAGTGCGCCCTTCAGCCGCGAAATCAGGTACTAGGAAGAAAGAAGCGGTGGTGGTGAAGATCTCACAGGGGTCTACATATGCAGACGTTCTTGGGAAGCTTCGCACGGAAGTAAAGCCGCAGGATAGTGGTACGGAAGTATTAAGTGTAAGATCCACAACTAAGGGAAACCTCATAATCCAGGTCTCAAAAGAGTCGGATAAAAAGGCCTTTACTGACAATGTGAAAAATGCAGTAAAGGGTCTAGGAACCGTAAGCACGGCTGAGCGGAAAAGAACTATTGAAATTCGTGATCTTGACCAGATGTCAACAGAGTCCGAAGTACAGGAAGCATTAAGCAGAGTCCTGGGCTCCCGAGCCAGGTACTAGGAAGGTATTGATCCTAGGACCAAGCAAATTCGGGTCTAAGATGGCTGTCATTGTTCTCGAAGAGACAGAGGCAAGAAATCTCTTGAATAAAGGACGAATCCAAATTGGATTTGTGAATTGCAGGGTGGAACGGAGAACAATGGTAACAAGATGTCATAGATGTCTGAACTTTGGACACAGACAGGAACAGTGCCAGGGACCCGACAGATCGGCGAACTGTTTTAAGTGCGGAGAAGCAGGCCACACAAGAGCGGCATGTGTCAATGATGCCTGCTGCTTCTTGTGCCGGCAGCAAGGTTCTGATGGCGAAGCTGTAAAACACGTGGCTGGTAGCGGAGCATGCAAGATATTCAGGAGAGCCCTAGAAGAAGAAAAGCGGAAGAACTGGGAGACCCTTAGAAATTCCCGAAAGAGAGAAGTCTAGCTGAAGAAGATTGAGAACTGAGAATTAGACTCAATGATGGAGGCGCTGCGGCGTATTGGTGACCCCACCCTGAAGTAATGCCGAGAAGGCCTAAGTGCAGGGGTGGAATAAAGGTCACGAGGTGGATGTTACTGGCCTTTTGCCCGCGTGACGATTGCATCTTCTTGCAATCGTCACGCGGTCAAAGGGACAGGGGGTTAGACGGTCCCCTGGGACTCTGATGCCCTGGATGTGAAATGGAGGGCCATTTCACAGTCAAGGCTGACGTGCACTCAGGAACCCGTCACACCGGTGGCAGGATCTCCTCCTGCACGGCGATAACGCATTGCGGAATCGCACGGCGGGCGTGGATCCTGTTGCTGAAGGTCTGGTTTAGGCAGATTTCCCGTTTTTTTACCACCATAAAAAAAAAAAAAAATTATTATTATTATTATTATTATTATTATTATTATTATTATTATTATTATTATTATTATCATTATCATGGGAGGATAACCCAGTGATCCCCATCAGATAGGATAAGGTGAGGGATACGCCAACTTTCAGGGTCCAAGTACCCGCCTCCTGGGCAACGTGGCCGTCGCGTCAATGCTCTCTGCAGCAACGCTATAACGGCCGCGGCAGATGAAAGCTCTGGCTCTAGGTCCACCTGACCCGGGTGGTAGCACCTAGTAAGGGTCCCTCGACCTGGGGTACAGGTCATGAGGAGAAATAACCTCGTAAAAAAACCAGGGACCATCTGGCCCGGATGGTAGAAACCCTGTTAGGGTCCCCTAACCAAGTGGTGTTAGCAACCGTGCCCGAATGCGGTTATCTTGGCACTGGGGGTTATGAAAGTGTCGCAAACGGTGCCTCAAGGATAACAGGCGCCCTCCTTGAGTATTCAGCCTTACCCCCACATGCGGGGCTCTGTGGGGGTGGACTATATATTTTCCTAGCTACTCGTGGGACTTAATATGGAATCTTTAATAAATAACAAAAACCAGGTGATAGAAAACAGGGAAGGCACTTCCTCATTGGAAGAAGTGACGAATTTAAAAGAGGCAGAAGAATCAACGCAGCAAGGGCTAGTGACTATTGTCAATGAAGTGAAGGAGCTATTAAAACAGATGATGGACTCCTTCAAAAGCCAAAAAGGCGTAAATAAGGTGATCAAAGCGGGTCTGCCTAAGATCGAAGAGCTGATGGATCACCTTGTCTTTAAGGAGCTGTCACTGCGTGCTCAAGTCGCGCCAGCATATCCTCTGAAGTCTGACAGCAAGAAAGCAGAGGAGAAAAAGAGGGCAGCTTCGGCTTCGCCTGAGGTTGAAGGCAAACAGCTCAAGAAGCACTGCTCTACGGAAGACGGAGCAGAAGCCTGGAAGACAGTTGGGCGAAAAGGCGCAAGAAAGAAGGTGCGCAGGGAGCTTCTAGCCTCTAGTTCGCAGCCACAAAACCGCGTCAACGCAAAGAAGCAGGTTAAGCCTGCAGAAGGCAACAAGCGAAAAAAGAAGTCAAGAAAAAAGAAGAGGAAGCCGGATGCGGTGGTAATAACCCTCAAGGAGGGTAAAACCTACGAACAGGTTATTAGCGCTATCCGTGCTGACCCGGATCTTTTAAAAACGGAGGTAGAAATCACTTCCATCAGGAAGACGAAGGCAGGCCAGGCGCTTGTTGAGGTGCAAAAAACTTCACCTGAAGCAAGAGCTGTTTTTTCAGAGGCCCTCAAACGGGCAGCAGGAGACAATGTCGACGTTCGGCAGCTTGTCCCGCGGTCGTTCTTGGATATACAGGATATAGACTGCTGTACCGAAATAGGGGAGGTTGAAACGGCCATCAGAAAGTCGCTCCCAGGCTATGAGGGACTGCTTAGAGCACGCATCACCGATACCAACCAGCGAGGGCAACGAGTCGCAATCGTCTCCATAGAGGACGACGCGGCTACGCGTCTCTTAGCAGCTGGACGTATTAGGATTGGCCTAATTAATTGTCGGATCAGACGTCGTAGGGTGGTGGAAAGGTGCTTTCGATGCCTAGCCTTCGGGCACAGAAGCTATGCCTGCAAGGGCCCTGACCGTAGCAACTTATGCTATAGATGTGGGGAACCCAATCATAAAGCAGCGGAGTGCAGAGCAGGAGAGACAAAGTGCCTTGCATGCACCGAAGCTGGTGTTAAACCGGAGGAGTGTAGGCACACTTCTGGCTCTAGCAAATGTACTGCATGGCGGGAGGCCTTGGCCAGAACTAGCCGATAAAATGGCTACTGTTGTTCTCCAGGGCAATATGCATCGCTCTAGACTTGCTCATCACATCCTAGAGCAGCTCTCTATTGAAAAAGCCGCGGATATTATCCTTATCAGTGAGCAGTATAAAGAGAGGGATAGGAATTGCTGGTATCAAGATGAACTCGGTACTGCCGCCATATGGATCCCTGACCCGCAGAAAACACATATCTCGGGTGATGGCTCTAGGGACGGCTTCGTCTGGGTGAGGTTCAGAAATGTGAGCTACATTAGCGTATACCTCACCCCAAGTGATACAATAGACGACTTCCAAAGCAAGCTAGACAGCTTGGAAGATATCATCAGGGACTTAGGCGGAGAGCTGATAGTGGCGGGAGATTTTAACGCTAGCGCCATTGAGTGGGGTCGACCCATCCGAACTCCAGGGGACGAAGAATAATGGACATGGCCTCAAGGGTCGGTCTAGTCGTCCTTAATGTCGGAACTTCGACGACTTTTAGGAGGGATGGGAACGAGGGCACGATAATTGACGTGTCCTTCGCAACAGAAAATCTTGCTGCGCGCGTTGATGGCTGGCGAGTAATCGAGGACTTTACCGGAAGTGATCACCAATACATCACTTTCCGCGTACGAAATGCTTCGATACCGCAAGCAGTACAACGCGTCCCCACTAAATGGAACATCGCGAAAATGGATGAGCGTAAGCTAGCTCAGGCACTAGAACGTGGCCAGCGTCGCCTGGTACAAGTCCTGAATGATGATATGCCATCAGCAGCAAAGGCCGAAGCGATCACCGACCTCACGATGCGACTGATCCAGAAGGCCTGTGCTGAGGCAGTACCGAGGAGGATGCCCAACAAGAAAAGGTGTCCTATGTACTGGTGGACAAATGAGATCGCGGAACTCCGGAGAAAGGTCCTGCATCTCAGAAGACAGATGCAGAGAACAAGGAGACGCGGTCTTGACGCAGCCCAACTGGCAGCTGAAAAGAAGGCTACCAGAAAGGATCTACAGCGGGCCATCGAATTGAGTAAGCAGCGCTGCTGGAATCAGCTGGGTCAGGATCTAAACAACGATCCATGGGGCTTAGGTTACAAGCTCGTGCTTCGGAAATTGGGTTCCTTCAGACAGGGAGCTCCAATGGAACCGAGCTTGGTACGCAACATAGTGGCGACCTTATTCCCCGTGCACCCAAAAAGACCAGGGCGGCCAGCTGAGTCCGAAAGGCATGAAGCGACAGCCTTCACAGAGGGTGAGCTTTTAATTGCAATGAGGTCCATGCGCAATAAGAGAGCCCCCGGACCAGATGGACTTCCAGCAGAACTGATTAAAGCAGTTGCTAAGAGTCACCCAATGCTTTTGCTGAATATGTTCAACTCCTGCCTCGAGGCGGGCGTTTTTCCGACTCGATGTAAGGCAGCGAGACTGACACTAATCAGCAAAGGCAAGGGTCCAGCAGACGAACCCTCATCTTACAGACCACTGTGTATGTTAGATACGGCGGGAAAGCTCCTGGAAAAACTGCTTAAACCCCGCCTACAAAATGCCGTACAAGCAGCGGGAGGCCTGGCCCCACGTCAATACGGCTATAGGCGAGGTTTCTCTACCATCAATGCAGTCCAGGAGGTTGTGGATGCCGCACGGTCGACGGAACGAGGAAATTATTATTCTCGTCCCGTCTGTCTGCTGGCCACCTTGGATGCTAAAAACGCTTTCAACTCCGTAAGGTGGGACGTAGCACTTGATGCTCTCGAGCGGGATTTTAGCGTGCCTCCAGAAATTCTACGGATGATGGAGGACTATCTGAGAGACCGCTCGATAACTTACTCCACGGAGGATGGTCCGGAGACTGTAGAACTAACATCGGGGGCGGCTCAGGGCTCTGTGCTGGGAACCGACATCTGGAATATTCAGTATGACGGTATCCTTCGCATGGAGACGCCCCAGGGCACTTTCCTGGTTGGCTACGTCGACGACGTGGCCGCAGTTATCATCGCGAGGAACCCTGATGAAGCGCGTATGAGGCTGAACCAGGTAATGCGTCGAGTCAGCTCCTGGATGAGCAGACACGGTCTCGAGTTGGCACCAGCCAAAACAGAAATCGTGTTCCTCACGGGAAGGCGCATAGCCACTCCACTCTCTATATCAATAGGAGATGTGGAGGTCCAGACCTCGCAAGCAGTGAAGTACCTGGGGTCGACACTTGACAGAAAACTCACCTTCGGAGAACACATAATAAAAGCGGCGGACAAAGCTGCAGCCGTGACGACAGCGCTGAGCAAGGTCATGGCCAACACAAGAGGGCCATGGCCAAGCAAAGGCGCCTGCTCATGCGCACGGCAGAGTCCATAATGCTGTATGGTGCAGAGGTTTGGGCGGAGCGGCTACGAATCGAGAAGTACCGCAAGCGCATGGCGGCGGTACAGCGTAGAGGAGCCCTCCGCATTGCGTGCTCGTACCGCACCGTCTCTGAGCCGGCGGTGTTGGTCGTGGCAGGGGTCATTCCTATTGACCTTCAGGCCCAGGAGCGGCAGATTGTCCACCAGACAAAGACTATCCTTGGAGCGACAGAGGCGCGCAAAGCTGCTAGAGCCAGAACCATGCAGGCCTGGCAGCAACGATGGGATAGCGAAACCAGGGGCAGATGGACAGCCCAGCTCATACCGCATCTAGAACCCTGGTTTAACCAGCGTGTGGGTGAAGTAAACTTCTACATCACCCAATTCCTCACGGGGCACGGCTGCTTCCGGTCTTACCTGCATAAAATGGGTAAAGTACCTAGACCAAGCTGTGCTCACTGCAACTGGCCCTTAGATAACGCTCATCACACATTTTTCCAATGTGAAAGATGGATCGTAGTAAGAGCAGAGCTAGAGCGTGATCTCGGTCCTTTGACACCTAATAACATAGTCAGTGTCATGCTTCAGGACCGAGAACAATGGAGAAAAGTTGCCAGCTACATAGAGGGTGTCCTACGGAAGAAAAAAACCATAGAGGACAGAATAGCCTAAGCTGGCAACCCTCACTAAAGCCAGGAAAAGCAACATTTGCGATGCGTACTTAACCGACTCTTGAACCCCTAATCATACTCTTAGAGATGGACGGGGGATGTAGGGAGTCGCAACGTGGGATAATGCCAACAATGGCTAATCAACAGGCCTAAGAGAGAAGAAATGCGAAAGCGGTGCCTCTCTAGGGTTCCTGGTCTCGTGCCGTCACTATGGTTCAGCGTGCTGGCCTTACACGGATCTAAAAAAAAAAAAAAAAAAAAAATTATCATTATCATTATCATTATCATTATCATTATCATTATCATTATCATTATCATTATCATTATCATTATCATTATCATTATCATTATCATTATCATTATCATTATCATTATCATTATCATTATCATTATCATTATCATTATCATTATCATTATCATTATCATTATCATTATCATTATCATTATCATTATCATTATCATTATCATTATCATTATCATTATCATATGGGAGTCGGCTTGAGGAGGCCCCTTGAGCAAGTGTTGTCTTCCAGGTTCCGGGCATTGCCCAACCGCTCCTGGGCGTCATCGTCGCATCAATGCTCTTTGTAGCAATGCTATAACGTTGACGGCAAATAGGAAGTAATGACCCGAGGAGAAATAACCTCGCAAAAAAAACCAGGGACTATCTGACCCGGATGGTAGTAACCCTGTTAGGGTCCCGCTTTGGGTTACAAGATAGGGGTGGTTCCCTGACTAAATTAACCATATTAATGGAAGATGTCGGATTCAAATACAGTAATACCCCAGGTGAGTACCCCTTCACAGGGAAATCTCACCTCCGCTTCCGATCGAGTGAAAGCCTCGGTGGGCGGAGCTGGCCTCATGGATTCTGGGGGAGGTCGAATTAACGTTGACCATATTGTCGCAGGGTCGGGAGATCAGACCTCAACGGCAATTATTTCTACGGAAAGGCTAGAGGAGACAACCTCGTATAAAAAACGTGAAACGGATAGTCTGCAAGTACCGAGGGTACGAAGAAGTAGCCAGAGCAGTATTGCTAGCGCAGGGAGTGCGAAAAGTGCTTTCAGCGATGCGTCAGGCTTTGAGCAGGATGGCATGCGGACAGATATCGAAGAATTTTTGGAAGCGACGAGAAGTCAAGATATTCTGATAGAGGAAATGAAGAAAGAAGTGAAAACTATGCAGGAAGCTTTGAAAAAAAACACCAATCTTAAGATTCAAAGTGCGGTGGAAAGATTGCAGGACCACCTAAAGCATGCTGCTGATCAGCAGAAACAAATTAAGGATAAAGCAAAGTTTCTGCGGAATGCGGTTGATCAAATTTATGATCAACACACGCAGAGAAAAATAGGACGGAGACGTATGCATGCTGAGGTCCTCAGAGATACTGTGCTTGCGTGCAGTGGTCTCAAAAGGGACCGAGGCAGCGTAAGTAACAGCCCGGAGGATGGACGGCAAAAGAAAAGGAAGAAAAAGAAAGCGACGTTTGAGGTTGCGAATACGCAACCTCTCACGCAGACGGCGCTAACCAGTCAGATGCGTCCTACAGCTGAGAAGCCAAGAACCAGGAAGACAGAAGCAGTAGTTGTAAAAATTACACAAGGGTCCACATACGCTGACGTCCTTGGAAAGCTTCGCACGGGAGTTAAGCCGCAGGATAGTAGCACGGAAGTCTTGAGCGTTAGACCTACAACAAAGGGAAACCTTATAATCCAGATCTCGAAAGAGTCCGATAAAAGGCCTTTGCTGATAATGTTAAAGTTGCAGTAGGGGATCTAGGAACCATAAGTATGGATGAGCGGAAAAGGACAATTGAAATTCGGGATCTGGACCAGATGACAACAGAGGTCGAGGTGCAAGAAGCAATAAGTCGGGTCCTAGGCTCTGAACAAGGAGCTCGAAAGGTGATGATTCTCGGACCTAATAAAGTTGGATCTAAGATGGCAGTGGTTGTTCTTAGTGAGACCGAGGCGGAAGATCTCTTGAGCAAGGAAAGAATCCAGATAGGATTTGTTAACTGCAGGGTAGAACGGAGAATCATGGTGATAAGATGCCATAAATGTCTGGGCTTTGGTCACAGACAAGATCAGTGCCAGGGACCCGACAGGTCTGCGCATTGTTTCAGGTGCGGGAAAGCAGGACATACAAGAGCGCAATGTGGAAACGATGCTTGTTGCTTCTTGTGTCTACAAGAAGGTTTAGACGGCGAAAATACCGAACATGTGGCTGGTAGCGGAATTTGCAAGGTGTTCAGGCGAGCCCTAGAAGCCGAGAAGAGGAAGAACCTAGAGTCATTAAAAAATTCTAGAAAAAGAGGTGCTTTTATAACAGAGAATAAAGAAAGAGAAGAACAAGGTTCTATAAGGTAGGCGCAGCAGCGAAATGGTGACCCCACCCCGAAGTAATGCCGAGAAGGCTTAAGTGCCGGGGTGGAATAAAGGTCACGAGGTGGATGTTACTGGCCTTTTGCCCGCGTGACGATTGCATCTTCTTGCAATCGTACCGCGGTCAGAAGGACAGGGGGTTGGACGGTCCCCTGGGACTCTGATGCCCTGGATGTGGAATGGAAGGTCCATTCCACAGTCAAGGCTGACGTGCACTCAGGAACCCGTCACACCGGTGGCAGGATCCCCTCCTGCACGGCGATAACGCTTTGCGGAATCGCACGGCGGGCGTGGATCCTGTCGCTGAAAGGTCTGGTTTAGGCAGATTTCCCGTTTTTACCACCAAAAAAAAAAAAAAAAAAAAAAAATTATTATTATTATTATTATTATTATTATTATTATTATTATTATTATTATTATTATTATTATTATTATTATTATTTTATTATTATTATTATTATTATTATTATTATTATTATTATTTTATTATTATTATTATTATTATTATTATTATTATTATTATTATTATTATTATTATTATTATTATTATTATTATTATTATTATTATTATTATTATTATTATTATTATTATTATTATTATTATTATTATTATTATTATTATTATTATTATTATTATTATTATTATTATTATTATTATTATTATTATTATTATTATTATTATTATTATTATTATTATTATTATTATTATTATTATTATTATTATTATTATTATTATTATTATTATTATTATTATTATTATTATTATTATTATTATTATTATTATTATTATTATTATTATTATTATTATTATTATTATTATTATTATTATTATTATTATTATTATTATTATTATTATTATTATTATTATTATTATTATTATTATTATTATTATTATTATTATTATTATTATTATTATTATTATTATTATTATTATTATTATTATTATTATTATTATTATTATTATTATTATTATTATTATTATTATTATTATTATTATTATTATTATTATTATTATTATTATTATTATTATTATTATTATTATTATTATTATTATTATTATTATTATTATTATTATTATTATTATTATTATTATTATTATTATTATTATTATTATTATTATTATTATTATTATTATTATTATTATTATTATTATTATTATTATTATTATTATTATTATTATTATTATTATTATTATTATTATTATTATTATTATTATTATTATTATTATTATTATTATTATTATTATTATTATTATTATTATTATTATTATTATTATTATTATTATTATTATTATTATTATTATTATTATTATTATTATTATTATTATTATTATTATTATTATTATTATTATTATTATTATTATTATTATTATTATTATTATTATTATTATTATTATTATTATTATTATTATTATTATTATTATTATTATTATTATTATTATTATTATTATTATTATTATTATTATTATTATTATTATTATTATTATTATTATTATTATTATTATTATTATTATTATTATTATTATTATTATTATTATTATTATTATTATTATTATTATTATTATTATTATTATTATTATTATTATTATTATTATTATTATTATTATTATTATTATTATTATTATTATTATTATTATTATTATTATTATTATTATTATTATTATTATTATTATTATTATTATTATTATTATTATTATTATTATTATTATTATTATTATTATTATTATTATTATTATTATTATTATTATTATTATTATTATTATTATTATTATTATTATTATTATTATTATTATTATTATTATTATTATTATTATTATTATTATTATTATTATTATTATTATTATTATTATTATTATTATTATTATTATTATTATTATTATTATTATTATTATTATTATTATTATTATTATTATTATTATTATTATTATTATTATTATTATTATTATTATTATTATTATTATTATTATTATTATTATTATTATTATTATTATTATTATTATTATTATTATTATTATTATTATTATTATTATTATTATTATTATTATTATTATTATTATTATTATTATTATTATTATTATTATTATTATTATTATTATTATTATTATTATTATTATTATTATTATTATTATTATTATTATTATTATTATTATTATTATTATTATTATTATTATTATTATTATTATTATTATTATTATTATTATTATTATTATTATTATTATTATTATTATTATTATTATTATTATTATTATTATTATTATTATTATTATTATTATTATTATTATTATTATTATTATTATTATTATTATTATTATTGTTATTATTATTGGGAGTCGGCTTGAGGAGGCCCTTAAGCAAGTGTTGTCTTCCAGGTTCCGGGCATTGCCCAACCGCTCCTGGGCGTCATCGTCGCATCAATGCTCTCTGCAGCAATGCTATAACGAAGACGGCAAATGAGAAGTAATGACCCGAGGAGAAATAACCTCCTCAAAAAACCAGGGACTATCTGGCCCGGATGGTAGAAAACCTGTAAGGGTCCCGCTTTGGGATACAAGATAGGGGTGGTTCCCCGAAATATAAACCACAAACTAATGGAAGATGTCGGATTCAAATACAGAAATACCCCAGGTGAGTACCCCTTTACAGGGAAATCTCACCTCCGCTTCCGATCGAGTGAAAGCCTCGGTGGGCGGAGCTGGCCTCACGGATTCTGGGGAGGCCGAATTCACGTTGACCATATTGTCGCAGGGTCAGGAGACCAGACCTCAGCGGCAATCGTTTTTACTGGAAGGCTAGAGGAGACAACCTCGCATAAAAAACGCGGAACGGACAGTCTGCAAGTACCAAGGGTACGAAGCGGTAGCCAGAAGCAGCATTGCTAGCGTCGGAAGCGCGAAAAGTGCTTTCAGCGACGCATCAGGTTTTGAGCAGGACGGCATGCGAACAGATATTGATGAATTTTTGGAAGCAACAAAAAGTCAAGATCGCTTTATAGAGGAAATGAAGAAAGAAGTAAAAACTATGCAGGAAGCTCTGAAAAAACACTAATCTTAAGATTCAAAGTGCGGTGGAAAGATTACAGGATCATCTAAAGCATGCTGCTGATCAGCAGGAGAAGATCACGGGGAAAGCGAAGGCTCTGCGGAATGCGGTCGACCAAATTCATGATCAGCACCTGCAAGAAAAATAGGGCGAAGACGCATGCACGCTGAGGTTCTAAGAGATACTGTGCTTGCTTGCAGTGGTATTAAAAGGGACCGAGGTAGCGTAAGTAACAGCCCAGAGGATGGACGGCAAAAAAAGAGGAAGAAAAAAAAAAGCGACGTTTGATGCTGCGAATACGCAACCTATCATGCAGGCTGCGCTAACCGATCAAATGCGTCCTTTAGCTGTGAAGCCTAGAATCAGGAACAAAGAATCAGTAGTCGTTAGAATTTCACGAGGGTCTACATATGCAGACGTCCTTGGAAAGCTTCGCTCGGAAATTAAGCCGCAGGATAGTAGCACGGAAGTCTTGAGTGTTAGACCAACAACGAAGGGAAACCTAATAATCCAGATCTCGAAAGAGTCCGATAAAAAGGCGTTTGCTGACAATGTTAAAGTTGCAGTAGGGGATCTAGGAACCATTAGTATGGATGAGCGGAAAAGGACTATTGAAATCCGTGATCTTGACCAGATGTCAACAGAGGCTGAGGTACAGGAAGCAATGAGTCGGGTCCTAAGTTCCCGAACACAGAGAACGAAAGGTAATGATTCTAGGACCAAATAGATTTGGGTCCAAAATGGCAGTGGTTATACTGGATGAGACAGAGGCAACATATCTACTGAAGAAGGGAAGAATCCAGATAGGATTTGTGAACTGCCGGGTTGAGCGGAGAACCATGGTAATAAGATGCCATAAATGTCACGGGCTTCGGTCACAGACAAGAGCAGTGCCAGGGACACTGACAGGTCTGCGCATTGTTTCAGGTGCGGAAAAACAGGGCATACAAGAACGGCATGTATAAACGATGCCTGTTTGCTTCTT
>JAFFSR010000234.1:740000-745000 GCA_017163975.1 Anastatus disparis
ATAGAGAGAAAGAGATAGATAGATAGAAAAAGAGAGAGAGAAAGAGAGAGATAGAGAGATAGAGAGAGAGAGAGAGAGAGAGAGAGAGAGAGAGAGAGAGAGAGAGAGAGAGAGAGAGAGAGAGAGAGAGAGAGAGAGAGAGAGAGATAGATAGATAGATAGATGGATAGGTGTTTATTTTATGTACAATATGTTGTACAATTTTACAATATAGTAAATAAATATAAGGTTTCAATATAAACAGAAAAAAAGTAAAAATTTTAACAATATAGTAAAATAAAAATAGAATATGTTTAAAAATAGATTATATAAGAAATCACAATAATTACAATTACAGTTAACAATATTAATATTAATAGTTATCGAAGTGACAGCGGTCCATTCTCCAAGGAAAGGTAGTGTGAAAATGCTAATGATTTAAATGAGTAAAGCGATTGAGAGTTACGGATAGAAACGGGAAGCTCATTCCACAGAAACGATGATGTAACCAAGAAGGATCCGTTATAATATTCCGTAGAAGCAGGAGGAACAGTTAATGGTCTTACAGCACCCCTCAACGTTCTCACCGACTGGTTCCACATGTAACCAGAGTAGAGATATGTAGGCTCATTAGATGAGAACATTTTATATAGGAAAGCAGATGTAAAGTATTTCCTTCTAGCAGAGGTAGATAACCAGCACAGTGCAGAACGATAAGCCGAAACATGCTCTCGCCTGCCAATACCATACACATATCGAACACCCGAGTTGATGACTCTTTGCAACTTTAGGTCCAGTTCCGCCGACAGATCACAATATACAAGACAACAGTAGTCTATGAGTGGAAAAAGCAAAGTCTGAACAAGATGCTTGCGTAAAGCAAAATTAGCGCTTTTCCTAAAGTAATTTAATCTGTAAAGCAGCGTAAAAGATTTGTTACAAACTTTGGTGATGTGCTCCTTCCAATTCAGTTTATTGTCCAACCAAACCCCCAGATCGCGAACATTAGATTCAAACTTAATTGTGGTGCCATTTATTGGCACGCCAGTAGTGGGTAAGAAAGACAGCATGTTAATATAATAATAAGAGCCAATAATTATAGCCTTTGTCTTACCAACATTCAGCTCAAGATGATTTCTGGAAGCCCAATCAGAGATAATCTTTGCATGAGCGCTCATAATGGACGTAAAAACATCCAACTTATTCAGAGGAAAATGAATATACACCTGCAAGTCATCAGCATATATCAAGTGTTGTACACTAGAATTAAAATCAACAGCAACATCATTTATATAAATTGAGAATAATAATGGTCCCAAAACAGACCCCTGTGGAACTCCCGTGTTAAGAGGAACATAATCAGATGCGACACCATTCTCATCAATGATAGCCTGCTGTCGACATGACAGATAAGAGGCAAACCACCTGATAACTGAACTGGAAATATCAAGCGAAGACATCTTCCCAAGTAAAATAGCATGACTTACAGTGTCAAACGCCTTACTGAAATCAAACAGCAAGAGCATGGTGACATACCGTCTATCCATATTTAGCCTGATATCATCCGTCAACTTCAACAATGCCGTCTGAGTACTATGCCCAGTTCTAAAACCAGTCTGCCGAGGATCCAACAGCCGTCTAGTAGCCAAGTACTCATACAATTGCTGATGAACAAGACGCTCAAGAACCTTGGACAAAAAGGACAACAGAGAAATAGGGCGAATGTCACCCATGGATTGTGGAGAAGAGACTTTATTTATAGTCTTTATTAGAGATAGCTTCCAACATGATGGAAAGAATTCATCTTTTAGCGAATCATTGAAGATGCGACACAAGAGTGGCCCAATTACAGGGAAAGCCGAAAGAATAAAAGACTGAGGAATAGCATCTGGACCCCTAGCTTGCGTAGAAAAACTACACACCGATGCCCGAACCTGACCCAACGATACTTCAGAAAACCGAAACATCAATTTAAATGGTTCATCATCAGCCAAAGTACCCAGATAATCAGGAATCGACGTAACTGATTGATCAGTTGCAACACCAGCAAAATAATGATTTAGCTCATCCACAGAAAAGGAGTGACGAGACTCATTACTACTAGAGCAAATACCAAGATTTCTAAGCTCCTTCCAAATTTGCCTCAGAATCAGTGAGACCAGAAAGTCAGTCATAGTAATAAAGAAGCTTAGAGGACTCGATACACTCATGAGCACGATCACGTGCAGCTCTATATTGCAGCAAATCGAAGTGAAATCGTGTGCGTTTATAGCGCCTATAAAGACGATCCCTCTCACGAACCAAGCCATGATGCTCTGCAGTAATCCAAGGTCGACGATTTACACCTTGTCGAACTCTTTTGACAGGCACAAAGAGGGAAACTGCTTCATTTAGATGTCCATAGAGACAATCAAGGCGAGCAGGAAGAGAGGAATCACCGCTACATACAGAACAATTCAGTGAACAAAAATAATCCAGCAATTTGGCATCATCAACAGCCTTATAGTCTCGATAAGAGAAATCATTAAGTATAGGCTTTGAGAGAGAAGACTTAACAGTGGCTGCAATTAAATCATGTCCATCTATAAATGGGACGTCAGTCTTCCAATAGTCAATTAGAGAATCATTTTCATCTACAAGACATAGATCGAGGCAAGTATCTGATGATGAAGTATGATGTGTTGCACCATGAGGCACAGAGAATAGTGAATTTTCCCTAATTAAACCCTTCAGAAACATAGAGTCATCAGAATCAACAGATATGTTGGTATTGAAATCGCCCATGATGATTTTAGTACTATAGCTATGCATGAATGATGTCAAATCAGGAACGAAATCAGTGCCAGCTAAAAACGGTGCATGAGGTGGCCTGTAGACCACTCCGACAAAAATAGGAGAGACTAAATCAGGAGATTTAACCTCACAAAAGAGGTATTCAGGTAAACCCGGCTTGCCACACCAGCTACCATTAGAAGAACACAACCGTGTAAAGTTTAAGGAGGAATGTATGTACAGAGCAACACCAACACCTCTGGTGTTTCGATCCCGCCGCAAGAGCACATAATTATCCAAAGCGATAAGAGAGTCACAAACAATCTGACCCAGTTTTGTCTCTGTTACAGCTATCACATGAAAATAGGGCCGAGAAGCCAAGAAGAGTCTTATCATTTCAATATGAGCACGTATGGAGTTGGCATTAAAGTGGCAGACCCGAAAACCGTCCTCTGTGGTGAAATGATTTGTAATGGAAGATGAAATAATATTATTAGGAGATATCAGAGAATTAGCTGGGAAAGGAGTAGAGAATGGACTTACCACACCATCACACATCAGCTTGTCGCTCCGTCGTCGGATGTCATCAGTGATATCCTTGCTAAAAAAGCCTCAAGGTCGGCATCAGTGGCAATGCGAATAGGCACGTCATCCCTCTTCTTTCTTGCATATATCATGCCACTCCTCACAAACGTAGAGAGAGAGAGAGAGAGAGAGAGAGAGAGAGAGAGAGAGAGAGAGAGAGAGAGATAGAGAGAGGTAAAGAGAGAGATAGAGAGAAATAGAGAGAGAGAGAGAGAGAGAGAGAGAGAGAGAGAGAGAGAGAGAGAGAGAGAGAGAGGAAGAGAGAGATAGAGAGAGAGATAGATAGAGAGAAAGAGAGATAGAGTAAAAGAAAGAGATGAAGAGAGACAAGGATAGATAGATAGATATTTAAATTTATTAACTGTACATTATGTTGTACAACAAAAATAATACAAATTCGTAAGTATATATATATAAAATGAGATACTAAGTAGAAATATAATTAAAATAATGATACAGTAATTAAAATAATTAAAGCCTAGCTCGGAGCAGAGGCTCATTCTCAAGGGAAGGTAGTGCGAATATGTTGATGCCTTGAATAATGCCAACGATGAAGAATCTCTTAAAGATGATGGTAGACCGTTCCATAGTTGCGATGACAAAACCAGGAACGATCTTTGGTGATACTCGGTAGATGAAAAAGGAATGGTTAACGGTCTCACATCACCCCTCAGTGTCCTCACAGGCCGGCTCCACAAATATCTAGAATAAAGATATGAAGGTGAGCATGACAAAAACATTTTGTATAAGAAGGTAGTAGCGAAGTAGTTTCTTCTACCCAAAGTGGATAACCAGCCTAGAGAGGACCTATAAACAGAGATGTGCTCGCGCCCACTTACACCATAGATGTAACGAATACCAGAGTTTACAACCCTTTAAAGCCTCAGATCGAGTTCAGCAGAAAGGTCAATATAGACCAAACAACAGTAATCAAGTAAAGGAAACAGCAAAGAACGGATAAGATGCTTACGTAGTGCAATGGTGGTACTTTTTCGAAAGGAATTTAATCTATAGAGCAATGAGTGACTCCTGTTACACACATGCGCAATTTGGTCCTTCCAGTTCAACTTACTATCAAGCCATACACCAAGACTACGAACAGAAGATTCAAACTTAATAAGATCACCGTTTATTGGAACACCAGTGATGTGTAATGAGGGCAGCATATTGACATAGAAATAAGATCCAATAATAATAGCCTTTGTTTTGCTCACATTTAATTTCAGATGATTTTTTGTCGCCCAGTTAACAATACTGACAGCATGATCACTCATGAGAGCAGTAACAGAAGCGAACTTAGCAATTGGGAAGTGAATGTACACCTGAAGATCATCAGCATAGATAAGATGCTGCACATCGGCATGGAAGTCAGCAGCCACATCATTGATGTATATAGAAAACAACAGTGGACCAAGGACAGAGCCCTGGGGAACACCAGTATTTAATGTTACATAGTCAGATGCATTACTATCTGCATCAATAACAGCCTGCTGTCTCTCAGAGAG
This sequence comes from Anastatus disparis, assembly GCA_017163975.1. Classification (NCBI taxonomy): domain Eukaryota; kingdom Metazoa; phylum Arthropoda; class Insecta; order Hymenoptera; family Eupelmidae; genus Anastatus; species Anastatus disparis. Next base: position 744,842 of record JAFFSR010000234.1, read on the forward strand.
ATAAGACGCAAACCAACGCACAACTGAATGCGAGATGTCAAGAGAAGACATTTTTCTGAGCAGAGAGACATGGCATACCGTATCAAATGCCTTGCTGAAATCAAATAGCAACAGCAACGTCACATAGCGTCTGTCCATATTGCGTCTAATGTCCTCAGT
>JAFFSR010000234.1:757500-889843 GCA_017163975.1 Anastatus disparis
AAGGGTCCAGTAGCTGTCGTATAGTCAGGTAATTGTAGAGTTGATCATGGACTAGACGTTCAAGATCCTTGGACATAAAAGATAATAAAGAAATTGGCCTAATGTCACCAAAAGCTTGAGGAGAGGAAATTTTGTTTATTGTAGTGACCAGTGAGATCTTCTAGCATGAAGGAAATAAGGATTCACGCAATGAGTCGTTATAAATGCGACATAACAAGGGCCCAGTGACCGGAAATGCCGCACGGACAAAAGATTGAGGAACAGCATCAAACCCTCTGGCCTGTGAAGTTGAATGACAAACAGCCATCCATACCTCCTTCAAAGTAACTGGATTAAACTTAAACATGGGTTTAAGTGGTTCATCTAGAGCAAGTGTATTCATGTAATCAGAAATGGAGGGGACCAGAGGATCAAACGCAACACCACCAAAATACCGATTCAAATCATTAATTGAAAAAGAATGTCGAGAGTCACTACTGCTGGATCATACGCCCAGGTTCTTGAGTTCTTTCCAGATCTGTCTTGCGTCAGTAATCTTAGATAGTCTGTCGTGGTAATACAGTAATTTAGCTGATTCGATGCATGAATGGGCCCGATCTCGAGCATCTCTATAACATATAAGATCAGCACGCAGCCTAGTACGTTTGAAGCGTCTGTAATGCCTATCTCTCTCAGAGATTAGGCGGTGATGCTCAGAGGTAAACCACGGACGATGACTCTTGCTCTGTCGAACACGCCTAACAGGCACAAACCGTGAGATAGCTTCATTAAGATGAGTGTAAAGACATTCAAGGCGAGCCAAAAGAGAAGAGTCACCGTTACACACAGCACAATTCAGCGATCGAAAATAATCAAGAAGAGCAGCCTCATCAACCGCTTTATATTCATGATAAGTAAAATTATTAAGTGTAGGCCTAGAGAGAGACGACTTCACAGTCGCAGCAATAAAATCATGTCCGTCAATAAATGGTACATCAGTCTTCCAATAGTCAAGCAGTAAGTCATTGGCATCGACAAGGCACAAGTCGAGCCACGTATCAGAGGAATAAGTATGATGCGTAGGTCCATAAGGCACTGAAAAAAGTGCATTTTCCTTAATAAGGCTCTTCAGGAACACAGAATCATCAGATTCAGAACACAAATTAGTGTTGAAATCTCCTAAAACTACCTTAGTACTATAATTGTGCATATGAGTGGTCAAATCAGGAATAAAGTCTGTGTTGGCCAAAAATGGAGCGTGAGGTGGTCTATAAACAACACCAACGAAAATGGGTGAAGCCAAGTCAGATGAGTTGACCTTACAGAAGAGATACTCAGGTAAACCAGGCTTACCACTCCAGCTTCCAGAGGATGAACAGAGACGCACAGAAGTGAGAGAGCAGTGTACAAATAAAGCAACACCACCTCCCCTGGTGTTACGATCCTGTCTATAAAGCACATACCCATCAAGAGCAATCAAAGAGAATCACAAACTATCTGGCCCAGTTTGGTCTCAGTAACAGCTATTACGTGGAAATAAGGGCGAGAAGCCAAAAAGAGTCTAATCATCTCAATGTGCGCTCTAATAGAGTTGGCATTGAAATGACAAACTCTGAGACCATCCTTAGTAGTGAAATGATCATGAATGACCGATGAAATAGTATTGTTAGAAGGAAGAAGTGTGTTAGAGTGAGAAAAAAGAGAGAATGAGCTTACCCCAGTGTTAGATGTTAAGTGGCTACATCGTCGTTGGTTGATATCAATGAGAGCTTTGCTAAAAAAGCATCTAAGTCGTCATCCGATGCAACACGAATGGCTGCATCCTCCTTCTTCCTTCTGACGAAGATCTTACCATCACGCACAAATGTAAGGAAGTTGTACCTCTTATCTTTGGCCTTCCTGAGCACTCTCAACTTCAGTTGGTGCAATGAGTGTGGCAGATATTCATTGATGTTGATCAAGGAAGGAGTAAGTGTTTCCACTGATAAAGTTCCCTGCAAAAGGTCACTCCTGATCTTTGAGGTATGAAGGCTACCCATCCTGATCTTTGCTCCGATGACAGATCGCGCCAACGAGGCACTCTTCATAGTGACGAGCAATGGCGTCGTAAGCAGCGGAGGACCACCTTGAGATGTTGTTGCAGAAGGAGCAGTACTATCATCAGTACTACGAGCTGTAGCAGGTCGCGACAAAGGTCGAACCGAAACAATGTCACTGAGAGCAAAACCAGAACTAAGAGAAGCCAATACAGCAAAGACACTGTTCTTCAGATCGTTAAATTCATTAGGAACCAGGCCTCCAAACACCAAGTCTGATGCACGTTCAAGACGCTGCTGGCTAGCCGCCAAAACATCACACTATTGCCGTAAAGATTTATTGAGCTTGTCCAATTCCTGTAGTTTAGCAGCCATAGGGTCAGATAATGCCCGATCAGGCACAACAGAGAGAGATTTCTCTAGCTTCGCCTTAAGCTCCCGATAATCCTGACAAACCTTGTCAAGCCTTGCCTCAGTTGCTCCACAACGTTCCTCACATGCCACAGCAATACCATCCACTCGCGTCTCCAAACTTGTAAATCTCCCATCCAGTGTCAATAGTTGAGTGCCGATATTGTTGATCTTGGTATCCATATCATCCAGCTTATCTAATTTCTCCATCTTCTTTAATATAGAAGACAAAAGTTCATTTGTTTGTAGCGCTGGTAGTGTCGGAGTTGGAGTACGCGACAGAGACAGAGAAGCTGAGACATCACTCATAGAACCCACAGAACTAGAACGTGATCGACTGCAATCAGGATTTTCAGCTGCTATGCAAAAGTTACATACCTTTACTTGTTGGTCATTATTATCTCTGACTAAGAGCAATTTGGTACAAGAGCTGTGATAGGTCTTGCCACAGCGACCACAAAGCTGAGGCTTAGATGCAGCACTAAAGTTTTTAAAACAGAGACCACACTGATTGGACATAGTGACCTCCAAGATAGAAATAGCTTAATTAAACGAATCTTAAATTTTAATTTTAAATTTGGTGCCAGTTGTATATTTAAAAGTAGATAAGCAGCTTAATAAATGCACTCTGAGTTGCTTCCAAGTTTCAGTTGCTGTAAGTGGAAAAGCAGCTTAATAAATGCACTCTGAGTTGTTTCTAAGTTTCAGTTGTTGGAAGTGGAAAAGCAGCTTAACAAATGCACTCTGAGTTGCTTCCAAGTTTCAGTTATTGTAAGTGGAAAAGCGGCTTAATTTGTACAGAGAAAGATTCGTTTGACTGTGATTAGAGAGAGCAGAAGATAATAGTGGAAAAGCGCCTTAACTGGAGAAATTACCATCAGGTATCACATAGACGGGCAAAGATGCCAATATACAGGTCATCCAAGGGATGGAGCCACCAGCACTAAGCAAATAAGAATCCTCTTGTGGTAGATGATTGCACCAAAAAGATTGAGGTTATGTTGTAGACAATAGTTAAAACCAGTTGCAGTACAACTGCATACAATATACTGCATTATTGTAATATACAGCAATTAAATCAAACATGCAGCAAATTCCAAGTTGTTACTACTAGATTCTATCAAAAGAACAGTGAAGTTAGTGTATACGTTATCCAAGAGATGGCGCCATCAGCGTTAAAAAATATGATCCCTCTTGCAGTATGTAATTGCGCCAAAAAAGAATGAGGTTATGTTACAGTTAAAAATAAAACTAATTGCAATGCAATTGTGCACAATATAATGCACTTAAAACAACACTCAACAACACAAGCAGGCCCACAGCAACTTTCTCAGGCAGCAGCAGAGTCCACAGCAGTATCAGAGATAAGAGCAGGTTGATGTTGAGAGACTGCGGATTTTATCAAAAGAACAGTGAAGTTAGTGTATACGTTATCCAAGAGATGGCGCTATCAGCGTTAAAAAAATATAATCCCTCTTGCAGTATGTAATTGCGCCAAAAAAGAATGAGGTTATGTTGCAATTAAAAATAAAACCAATTGCAATGCAATTGTGCACAATATAATGCACTCAAAACAACACTCAATAACACAAGCAGGCCCACAGCAACTTTCTCAGGCAGCAGCAGAGTCCACAGCAGTGTCAGAGATAAGAGCAGGTTGATGTTGAGAGACTGCACTTTCACAGTAAGAAACCGTCCAGAGTCCAATATGCAATTGCAAATGAATGAGGCCAACACTCTCGGACTCCAAGTAGGACGATTCCCTGCAAAAAATTCCACTCCGCAAAGTAAAAAAATGCTGTTTAAATAAGTTTCAAGAGGAGCGAAAAAAAATACGTATGGCGCTACTTACGGCAAGAGAGAGAGAGGTAGAGAGAGAGAGATATAGAGAGAGAGATAGAGAGAAAGAGATAGAGAGAGAGAGATAGGGAGAGAGATAGAGAGAGAGATAGAGAGAGAGAGATAGAGAGAGAGATAGAGAGAGAGAGAGAGAGAGAGAGAGAGTGAGAGAGAGAGAGAGAGAGAGAGAGAGAGAGAGAGAGAGAGAGAGAGAGAGAGAGAGAGAGAGGGGGAGAGAGAGAGAGAGAGAGAGAGAGAGAGAGAGAGAGAGAGAGAGAGAGAGAGAGAGAGAGAGGGGGAGATAGAGAGAGATAGAGAGAGAGATAAAGAGAGAGAGAAATATCGCGCTAAATAATAGACGTATCAATCTTTTCATAAATTCTCGTCTCTTCCCAGTTTGTTTACTAGGCATTATAAAATCGTACATTCCTTTTGCTTGGTTGAGCACAGGTAAATGTACACAAAAGCTTCTCTTGGTTTCAATATTATTCTGTTGAGTTAATTTATATGATAGAAAATTCACATTTCATTGGCTTGAATTTAATAGAAATTGAGAGAATGTTACATTCTAGTCATCTCATGTTAATCTTAATCACTATTTTAGTCTATAATCAATAATATTTTTCAAATTTATATACATTAGTTAAATGCCGAAAGTCTTTAGTTAAATGAATAAATAAAAGCAACATCGTTAAAATATAAACCAATTGTCCTATTTTCATTTGTTCACTAGTAGAGGCCTAGGCCTACGGATCACGGATTTTGCTTAGGCTTATAGGATAAGTTTCTAAGCGTCAAAATATAGAGAAAATCAGAATTTGAGACCCTCACGTTCAATAACTCTCAATAGGCAATTAGAGAAAATCACTGGAAAATGTACTAGATTTATAAACGCTTATAGCGCTGTAGCATTAACAGTTAGAAGCTTAAAACCTTCAATATAGGAAAGCTAAGCTCAAATCCTTTAAAATATTGCTTATACCACATTAAAATATATATATTTTTTCCAGAGATATAGAATACTGAAAATTGGTCCTGAAATTTCTTTTTATAACATCAATTTACACAGACCCACAAAAAAAAAGCTGTCTGTACTTTTGACCAGACATACTTTTTCTTACGTATTTTTTGACGCTGAATTTAAATCTGCTTTAAAAAATAGCCTTCTGCAAGATATTTTGAGGATAGTAAGAAAAAACACCATTTTTGAGGTTTTTTAAAGATTTTTCGAAATTATAAAATGATAAGAGCGGAAATTAAATCACTCTGACTTCGGAATTGAATTCTACAGAAAACAATATGTCGGAAACCATGTCTTGAATATTCTTTACAACTATTCTGTAACTCCTTATATGGAATTAAAAAGACTGAAAAACGAAAAAAGCCTACCTCACATAGCATGAAATATTTATGAAAGCTTTCAGAAATATTTGCAAGGAAAGAATGAAAGATTCCAAACATCTTTCGATGAAAGATTGTTGAAAGCCCGCTATGTCTGCCTGAGGGACTGCAAATAAATATTGCAATGAAAGTTTTCTGAAAGATTTCAACAAGATTTTCTAAAATATTTTAAATAAATATTTAAAAAATATTTATGCAATATTTCGAAGCAATATTTAAACAATCAAATAAATCTCTCATGAAAGATTTATGAAAGATTTCAGCAATATTTACGGTAACATTTCAAGAAAATATTTATGAAAGATTTCTACAATCTTTTATTGCAAGATTATCACAGTTTTAAAAATCTTTTATGAAAGATTCATGAAATATTTCAACAATATTTACGAAAATATTTCAAGGAAATCTTTCTGAAAGATTGATGCCATATTTAATTGCAAGATTATCACCAGTATAGAAATCTTTCATGAAAGATTTATGAAATATTTCTTCTTTCTTTCAGAAATATATTTACTGTACATATCGATAAAATCTTTCATTAGCCTTTTGTGAAAAGTTTTAAACGGAAATGTTGTTGAAAGCCCGCTATGTCCACCTGAGAGACTGCAAATAAATATTTCAATGAAAGTTTTCTGAAAGATTTTAACAAGATTTTCTAAAATATTTCAAATAAATATTTAGGAAATATTTATGCAATATTTCGAAGCAATATTTAAACAATCAAATAAATCTTTCATGGAAGATTATTTGATTGTTTAAATATATCATATTAAATATATAATATTTTAAGTAATATTTCAAGGGAATCTTTTTGAAAGATTCCTACAATCTTTCATTGCAAGAATATTAACGTCATAGAAATCTTTCATTTTTACAATCTTTCAGTGATATCGATATAACATACACATACACATACACACACACACACACACTCACACACATACACTGAGACCTCTTATACATGATTCTCGCGTAGAGAGAAGCATCGCGTTGATCAGCGCAATGAGAGGGGATATAAAAAAGACCCGAACGCGCGTTCACAAGCGCGCAGCTACGCCCCTAATTTTGACAGCCAAGCGACTATTAAGTGTAACGCGTATACTTTCTAATGTATAATATCCCTACTCTGATGCGGCAGAGTAGGAATATAGCGGCAAGCGCCGAAAATGCGAAGCATCCTGCTTAACGAAGAGCTTGTGCTCCGCACTCGTGTGTCATCTCTTCAGAAATAAAGATTTAAACAAAATGTAATTGCCGAGTCAGTGCCTTTTCTTTGTGTTATTCGCTCACAAATGATGGTGAAGAAGTTTGCCGAAAGAGCAGCTTCCTAACTGTGAGTGAGCGAATAACATTTTACAAATAATTAAACCGTGATAGATTAATTATCGCGAGTGATTAAAAAGTGTAACTAAGTGTGGTGTGTATTTGTTTAATTTACCACACTTGTCTAACTAAATTCTCGTAAAAAGGCTTAAGCCTAAAAGTTAAACTCTTGCAGAAGCGTGAGACTAGCAAAGCATAGCTTGGAGTGTTCACGCCGTTGCAAGAATAAAGTATAATCGCGAAGTTTATTGAATATATTCGCGTAACAGGTGATACATGAGGCCCAAGAATCCTTATGTTTTATTTCCTTCCTCCTTTCTCCTTTTCTTTTCAGGAAGAATCATCAAAAATAATATACTTTGAGGAAGCTAGGCATACGAACCCGAGCTACAGGGCATGGCGTCTCTGTGGTGCACAGTTTAGCTTAGCTTACTCGCTTATCAAACAAAAAACCTTGCTCGTATACGAATAAGAAATTCGTGTACGATTAAAAAGTGCGTTACACACTTGTTATCGTCTCAATAACAAGTTGTGACGTCACAACACATATACACACACACACACATATGGGTGATTCTATTCGAACGGGTCAAATTCAAATTTTGAAATAATAGATAATAAAGGTGTTCATTTTAAAAATCTTACTCGAGTTTCTTTATGGTTATATCTAATTGAACAATATCCCAAAGTAGCCAAGCTGTCCATAGGTTATTCCCAGAAAAACTGATAGATAAAAAATATACTGATACGGAGGAATTACTTTTATTCCAGGGGAATTACTTTTTTTATTACCATCACTTGATATATTATTTTCTAATAATAATATTTATGTCGAACGAAGATTCTAAACTATCTGGAATACTTCAAAATTAGCTATTACCATACATGGATGAATTTTTAAAAATAAAAAACGACGCGTTACAGCAAAAATATGTATTTCTAAACATTATTAGAAGAAAGTTAAAGAACAAATATATCCATACTTGAGAAAGTTTGCTTTTTCAAACATATAATAACATTATTTTGTGTTTGGAAGTGGAGTTGAGTGTACTTGATGATAAAGGATTAGTAGCAAGTTCGCCACGTCCACGTGTAACCATTTTATTACCAATACAATCTAAAATAATATATTATCAATTTATAGATTTTCCAATTCAGATTTTTCAAAGACTTTCATTTATATTCAAATAATTATACACTTACTTTGATATTAACGACAAACTCTTCATCAAGGCTAATGACAAACTGATATTTTTATTTTCTGAATACTACGATGTAACCTTTGATTTCGCTTCATTTATTTGTAGTATATGCGTGGTATAATGTAGTATATACCTAGTATAGTGTAGTATGTAAATATGACTACAGTGATTGTTTACAAAAATATTTAAGAATGTGCTTACTCGGAAATTCTCCACAATATATATATATATATATATATATATATATATATATATATATATATATATATATATATATATATATATATTCCATTTTGAATATATAAAAATTATAAGCAGTGTAATATGTATTAAATTTCAAGTGTACAAATAATTTAACACTTCATGGTATGAAATTCATGAATAAAATTGTTGACTTTATTATTTAATTAGAATTTTGTGAGCACATCTCAAAAAAGGCAGGGGAATTATATGCCAGGAGAGATTACCTGATAATTTGAATGAAATTTTTACCGAGTAAACGGTCTCCAACATTCACTGCTGTACAAACTTTTTTAGTTGTACATTACTACTTTCTTAAACGTCTATTACGTATTTCAATATGCGCTTATATCATCTGTGACAGTTAAATGTTTAGAGCCAGGGGAATTATCGTAGAAAAGGTAACTTAGCTTTCATAAGTGAAATGATGTTTACACGTCAACAAAAATGTATTCTATGATCAACAAAGCAATTTTTTAGCGAAATAAACATATAATAACAATATTTCCATGTGATAGGAATAGCTTATATTTTCATAAGATTGAAATATAATATTTTTTATTATTTTTGCTTTTTATCTATGAAAAAATATACATTTTTTTTATAATAACAGAGGGTCAAAAAAGATAATTTTTTTTAAACCATTCTGCTGAAATGTATGTACGGATGGACAAAAATATTTTCTGATCTTTCAGAAGTATTAATTCATCTCTCCTGTATCTTTACAACGTTTAAAAAAAATTTTATATATGATTACAAACAGGGGAGATTACTTTTTATACTTTCTAAAGGTCCCTACAAAAGCTACATTGAAATAAGCGATTAAAAAGTCAACGAATCATAAAGTTACAAGCTGAAAGTATATGAAAAATTTGTGGTTAATAATATTTGAACCTTGTATTGATAGTTTATTAAACGATTACATGTGATTACCCGTTAGAATAAAATCAACCATATATTCACAATAATTATAGTTTTTATTTACATGATACTATATTATATTTTGATACATTATACTTCTACATGAAATACATATCCGCATACATAATTTTACATTCACTTATAAAGTCGCATTTATATTGGATAAATAGGCGCTGCGCACGTATGCACTAATCAGAGCTTTTGCCTTATATAGTACGTCAGCTATCCTTTTACCACTTGGGGACAAAACGCGCATTGGACGCGCGTCCTCTTATCGGCATGATTAGGAAACTCAATCGTTGCAGAAAAATAACTCCTAAAAATATTTCATTGAAAGATTTCTGAAATATTTTAACAAGATTTCTAATTCATTTCGAATAAATATTTACACAATATATCGTGGCCAGATTTAAGCAATCAAATAAATCTTTCATTTCAACTTATTTTTAGGTTATGTTTGAGACTTGTGAAGTTTTATATAGTCACTAAATATATGCGTTTTATCGTCTTCTTTTACCTCGATTTCGAATTTTAAAGTTCCATTCAAGAATTCACCTAATTATAGCTAAAAAACCGAAAAACACGTTTTTTGAGTTTATGAAGCCAATTTTGACCATAGGGATCTGAAACTTTCAGGATTTTAGTTTTTTGACAAGACAAAAAAATAAGCAAAGTTTCATGGAAATCCGAGCTAAGGCCATTTTTACATGCTTATTCGGCTATACTCTTTGGAACAAATGTAGACTTTTTTCATTTTTTAGTCTTTTTAATTCCGTATAAGAAGTAATAAAATAGTTTTAAAAAATATTCAAGACATGGTTTTCGACATATTTTTTTCTGTGGAATTCAATTCTGAAGTCAGAGTGATTTAATTTCCGCTCTTTTTATTTTATAATTTCGAAAAATCCTCAAAAAACCTCAAAAAATGGTGTTTTTTCTCATTATCCTCAAAATATCTTGCAGAAGGCTATTTTCCTATAGCAGATTCAGATTCAGCGTCAAAAAATTGGTAAGGAAAAGTATGTCTGGTCAAAAGTAGAAACATCTTTTTTTTGTGGGCCTGAGTTAATAATAATTGCTAGGATTTAATTCAATTTACATTGCTCTATAACTTTAGAAAAAAATAATATTTTTATATGCTTTAAGCACTATTTCCAAAGAATTTAAGGTCAGCTTCAAATTGAAGAAGGTTTTAAACTTCTAGCCGTTAATGCTGAAGAGCTATGAGCATTCATAGATCTATGAAATTGTTTATTAATTGTCTTTAATTTCCTATAACTAGGGGAATATTGAGCGTAAGCGTCTAAATTTCTGGTTTCTCCATACTTTGATACCTAAGACCGTATTCCAAAGCTAATGCGATATTTGTCATACGAAGGCCTAGGCCTGTTCTAGTCAGTTATAAAACTCATCGAATAATTGTAAATATTATCATGACTAGCAGAACGAAATTCGCTCGCTAATACTCTCTTAGTTAAATAGTATTATCAATACTTACTGTAATAAAACAATTAATTATTTTTTAATGATCCATAGATTAAGTGTAAAATATAATTATCAACATCTCTGATTTTATGCAAAATATTAATTGATTTAACACCTAAAAGAAGTTTTGAGTGTTTTAGTGTGAGGTTTAAATCTTGAGTAATAGAATATTTGAGATTTTAATGTTAGTAAGGTTATCTATTTATTAGTTTTAAGGGTTTAAGTGAAAAGATTAAAATTTTGAGAAGAAGGATAATTTATATTTTGAATTCAGTAGGTTTAGTTAAAAATCAGTTTTGGAAAATTTAAAGTAGTAGAATATTCAAGATTTTAATATTAGTGGGTTTGCCTATAGATTAGTTTTAAAAGTTTTTGAGTGGGTTGAAATTTTAAATAGTAGTAGGAGATTGAAGATTTCGATTTTAACGGGCTGAGATATAGATGAGCTTTTGGAGATTTAGTGAGTCGGTTAAAATTTTGAGGAATCGGATATTTGAGACTTCGATTTTAGTAGGTTAAGCTAAAGATCACTTTTAAAGGTTTTCGTATCAAGGTTAAAATTTTGAGTAGCGAGATATTTGAGATTTTGATTTTATTTCGATCAGCTGTAGATTAGTTTTAAGGGTTTAAATATGTAGGCTATAATTCTAAAAAGTAGGATATCTAAGATTTTATTTTTAGTGTTTTTAGTTAAAAATAAGTATTAACAGTAGAATAATGTGGGTTAATATTCTGAAAAGTAAGGTATTTGAGATTTTGATTAAAGTAGGTTCGGTTATAGTTAGTTTTGGGGCATTTAGTATGTAGGTAAAAATTTTGATTAGTAGGCTATTTGAGATTTTGGTTTGAGTAAATTAAATTATAGATTAGTTTTTAGGGTTTTAGTCTGTAAATTAAAATATTAAGTTGTAGAATATTTAAGATTTTTATGTTAGTGGGCTTAGCTATATATTTGTTTTAGGAATATTTGCGTGTGGATAAAATCTTTGAGTAGTTGGATATTCTAGATGTTAATGTTAGTGAGCTTGGCTATAAAACAGTTTTCAGGGTTTTAGTGTGAAGGTCAAAATTTTAATAGGTAGAAGATTCAAGATTCAGTTTTTAATGGGTTAAGTTATAGATGAGCTCCTAGGAATTCAGTGTGTCTGTTACAATTTTGAGTAGTTGGATATTTGAGATTTGGCTTCTGGTGGGTTTAACTACAGATCAGTTTTATGGATTTTAGTTTGATCGTTAAAATTTTGAGTAGTCAGATATTTAAGATTTTAATTGTATTGGGTTTATATATAGATAAGTTTAAAGAGCCAGCCGTATACCTTTGTCCTTGTCTAATTTAAATTTTCGTTATAATTAATAAATTAAATATGTACATACAAATGTAGGGGCTAAGCACTGTAGTGCAAAAAACGAGCAAAGGATTCTATTCTACGAAAATTTTATATTTTTTCATAGAATAGAATCCTTTGCTCGTTTTTTGCTCTACAGCGCTCAGCCCGTCTATTTGTATAAAAATATTTAATTCATTAATTATAACGAAAATTTAGATTAGACGAGGACAGAGCTATACGGCCTAGGTGGTATTATTCGTTATACGCTTTGCAAAAAAACCCACTTTTTTTGGTCTGAAAAATGACGATTGTCAAATAGTCATATCTCTGCCAAAAACAGGCTAATCAAAGTATTCTACAATGGAAAATGAAGGGGTTAGCTTCTTTTTCAAATCCCGTTAAAAATTTTTAGTTATATCTTTTTGCGCATGCGCTAAGACAAGATAAGTAGGAAGTTATTTTTCAATATAAAAAGTGCCATATTTGAGCGATGCTACCAACTTTGGATGGATCAAACAAATGATTTTTATTACATGATCTCAAAATGTAGGTTCTTCTAAGCAATTTCTTATTATGGAGCATATAGTTTTGAGCATCAGGTGCAGAACTACGAGCAAATGAAAATGGCACTTTTTTAGGTTTTTGTGGCGAGATTTCTAGGCTTATGATATAAAAAACCCAACATAAGATCAAAGAACAATCAACCTTTAGGAAATTAAAAAGGATTTCTGCTTACCTTTTTAGAGTAGCTTAATTTGAATCCAGGATCTGTTTGACTTTATCACGTCTAACTCTTGGACTGTGAAGGTCAGCCACGTTCACATAGTTCTGATTTCGGTTCCTGCAATCCGTTATCGAGTTTGCCGTTGAAATTGACGTCATCAGATGTGCACCACGTGGAGGTTGTTCGATCAGACTTTTCACATCGTGTTGACCTTGAAAAGGGCCATCGAACAACCTGCTCGTGATGCACCTCAGGTGACGTCAATGTCGACGGCGAACTTGATAACGGATTGCAGGAAGCGAAATCAAAGCTATGTGAACATGGCTTACCTTCAAAGTCCAAGAGTCAGACATGATGAGGTCAAACAGATCCTAGATTCAGATTAAGCTATTCTAAAAAGGTTAGCAGGAATCCATTTTAATTTTCTGAAGTTTGATTTCTATTTGACTCTATATTGTTTTTTTTTATATTATAAGCCTAGAAATCTCGCCACAAAAACCAAAAAAGCGCCTTTTTCATTTGCTCGTAGTTCTGCACCTAATGCTCGAAACAATATGCTCCAGAAAAAGAAATTGCTCAAAAAACCTAAATTTTAAGATCCTGTTATCAGAATCATTTGTTTATTTCATTCAAAGTTGATAGCATCACTCAAAAATGGATCTTTTTAGATTGAAAAATAACTTCTTAACTATCTTGTCTTAGTGTATGCGCAAAAAGACATAACTGAAAATTTTTAACGGAATTTCACAACATAAGCTAAGCCCTTTATTTTCCATTTTAGAATACTTTGATTAGCCTATTTTTGGCGGAGATATAACTATTTAAAAATCGTCATTTTTCAGACAAAAAAAGTGGCGCGTTCTATTGGTCAAGAGTATTTTGATTTATTAAATTTTCATTATTATTAAAAAATTGTTTTATTATTTGCTTTATGTAATAATTATTAAAGTATATTAGGTAATAATTTTCAAAAAGAACCTAATATACAAAAAGTTTTTGAAGACTGACAGTGAAGTTGGATCTTCACCCCTTAATAGCCTCATTCCTCCCACCAAAATATGAAAAATATTACATACCATTCTCACACTACGAATAGCAACTTGTTACTTTTTGCAGGGGAATATTAATAAGTGTATTTTGAGAAGCATATTTTAAAATAAAGTTGAAATAATCATAATTAATAAAAAATCACATGCTATTCTCACGCTAAGATTGTTAATCTCGCTCTTTTTGCAATCAATTTTATGAAAAAGATAAATGTTAGGGTGCTGACGTGTTAAAATTTAAAATTTTAACGTGAGAAATCTCTCTCTCTAAGACATATCTACAGGTGCTGATTTTATAAAACTTAAAATTTTAGCGTGAAAAACGTCTCTTTCTTTCTTTTTTTTCCTTATTCTATTATTATAAAATAGATAAAAATATATGTGTATTTATAAGCCTTTTTCTCTCTTTTTCTCTCTCCTCTCTCTCTCTCTCTCTCTCTCTCTCTCTCTCTCTCTCTCTCTCTCTCTCTCTCTCTCTCTCTCTCTCTCTCTCTCTCTCTCTCTCTCTCTCTCTCTCTCTCTCTCTCTCTCTCTCTCTCTCTCTAATATGTATGTCTATACATACATAATAAATACACGTGTACACAAAAATCTATATAAATATATATATATGTATGGGTAAAAACGCTGGAATTTGACAAATATCGCACGCACTCAAATTTCTGATTTTGCTGAAACTTGAGTATATAAAAGTATATTGAAAAAGAATAACTCATGCAAAATTAGAGCTCAAGTGGACGCCAGGGGCCTGAGTTACATAACCTCAAACTTTAAAAATCAGCTGATTTTCAAAGCATTGCCAAAAATCGAATGCTCTGCCAAATTTGATCCAACACAGCTCATTTTTTTTTTTTTTATCTATACTTTAACTTAACTATTAAGCACTTTCAGTTTTATGAGAAAGATGCTGTGCTACGACGTAAAATAGAAATATAACTTTTTATTGATTTTATGATTTTTTCAAATATCTGTCAAAATTTGAGTTTTCAATATTCCCTAACGTACTACCTTTTAAATTAAAGGTCTTTCTGTGGTCTTTAAATTGCAAGGTGAAACGATGTAAAATATTGGAAAACTGCTGAGTTATGTTATTTCAAAGTTACCCTCATTTTCGAAAGTGATCAACTTTGAAGTTGAATTAAAAAAATGCTTACTTTTTTTATGAAACTTTCCAAGAAGTTAGTGTTAATATAGAAGAAAGTCCCCAAGAAGTTTGATGGTGTTTGTTTATTTCGTTTTGAAGCTATAACTATTTAAATATCATAAAAATCGAATTTTCTAAAAATTCACAATACGCAACATAGTCAATGCATTAACGCGGAAAACTTCATATACATCGTATTGTGAGCACCTGAGTGTTATATTAAAAAAGTTGATCTTTAATTAAAAATATCTAAAAATGCCATTGAGTACAAATGGAAGGCAACATTGAAGGTGATATAAATTCACCTATACAGATTATGTACAAAGCTCTTTGAAAAAGTATTTAACTTTCAATGCAAGCTGTCCTTTCATGTGAAATATGTATTTCTGACTGGATAACAATCGAATGAATAAATTTTCGTCTCCCAAATGATCTGTTTTATCATTCAATCCAATAAATTTATTAAGAATATAAATTCTTTGTAACCTACTTTTTTCGTACTGAGTAGTTAGTATACTTAATCTCCAAATTTTTTAAAACAAAAATGTTTTTATTAACCCTCCGTGGGTAACCTGGATCATTAATGGCACAAACCAAATTTTCAGGTAAAATATCTCTGGAAACAAAAATTGTTATGAACAATTTTGTTCACCATAAATCATTTAATAAACTGCCAAACTGTCAGGTCAATGCAAAAATGAGTATTCCAGAGCATTTTCAGATATTTTTACCGGAATTTTCATAGAAAAAACATCAACAGGACTTTGAATACCCAAGCTACTCTTCGTGTCCCTAAATTTATGGTTACCCACGGAGAATTGAATATTTTATCATTGTATTATAATACCCTTACTCTATTCTGTGGAACTCCCATAACACATAGGCTGGAAGTTATAGTCCTTACTCAGTTTACATGTATCAATTTTACATCCTCTCCTTGTTTTTTTTTTATAAAAGTAAAGTAAAATAGAATGAGGTTTGATACATGTAAACTGAGAGCTGAGGCCTGAATTCATAGTTGTATCTTGAGGGTGAAATCAGATGGTACGGAAAATAGGCGACAGAACGTCACAGAACGTCGATTCCGTATTTTTCGCCACTAATCATGGTAAAAGTCCATGCTATGGAATTGGTGCCACGGCGAAGAGGGCGGTGAGAAGGGCATCATTACAAAGATCTGCAGAACAGCAAATTTTGACTCCGCAAAAAATGTTTGAATATTTGGATGAAAATTTTGAAACAACAAGGTATGAAATGAACAACCAACGATAAATATTAAATAAATTATACAATAAAATATGAATCTTCTTACATAGAAGTTCGTCTAGAAGTTCCATTCTTACTTAGAAAATCGTCAAATATCATTATATCTGATTTTTTCATATGAACTAGGAGAGTGTCACATCTCCGGATCACGAAATTGGCTCAAACTTCAGAATAAGTTTTCAGATGACAAAATATGAAAAAAGCTAAAGTAATAGACACAAACGCTCAATTTTTCTCTAATTACAGGCAATCAAAGAATATCACTAAAAAAGTTACTAGATTTTCAAACACTTATAGCTCTCAAGCATTAATAGCTAGAAGCTTAAAACTTTTTTATGAAAGAGCTCGAATTCTTTCGATGCCCTAGTTGTAGCATATCGAAATATTATTATTTCAGCTTTTATTATTTATTACTTCTTTAAAAAGAAAAATCAGATCCAACCTTTTTTACACTATGAAATTGGGAAATATTAATATTTTGATATGCCATAACTATTATTTCGAAAGAATTTGAACTCAGCTTTCATTTAAAAAAATTTATGAGTTTCTGGCTATCAATGTTTAAGAGCTATGTGTTTGAAAATCTAGTAACTTTTTCAGTTATGTCTTTCGATTGCCAGTAACTAGGGTAATATTAAGCGTTTGTGGCTATTAATTGACCTTTTTTCATATTTTGTCATCTGAAAACTTATCCCAAACTTTGAGCCGAATCCGTGATCCGGAGATGATACTCTCTAAGTAAGTAAAATAATGTTTTTGCTTTTCAGATTTTTGTTTGTCAATAATATAGGATGTGAAAATCGTCAAAAAGATTTAACGGTAAGATTCGATTGTGCTATAACAGTTCCACTAACTAGGAAATACCATTACTTTAGACCCATCGATGATTATAAGGCAGAATTTAAAATTTTCTCTTCCGATGAAGCTAGCACAATTATTGATTTTGCTAAATAAATAACAACATCATAAGTTAAATTTATATTTAATATAGTTTAAATTTTATTAGGAATAAATATTATTGTCAAAATCTTATTGTTTGTCTGTGAATAAACTACCCTATACCCATATTCGCTTTACAATTTTCAACACATATATTATCCAGTTTTCTATTGATTTTTTCGACACACCATACCCGTACTTGAATATCATTTATTAGCATAAAGTAAATTATTCTTTTTCAATAAAAAAAATTGTATTACATAACATGCATAACAACATGCATTTACAATGCGTATTCCGTTGCCATGTAGTCTTTAATTTTGCTAAATTTGAATATACTTTAATAATATGATAAGAAATTATACATATAATAATGAATGTCAATTTTCTTTTTCAAAAAGCTTTGTGCATCATCTGTATAGGTAAATTTATATCACCTTCAATGTTGCCTTCCATTTGTACTCAATGAGATTCTACTTCTGTTTCTCATATTGCTCCCTGAGACAATTGATAATATTTAAATTGCTGTAACTTTGAATCTAAATGTTGTAGAAAGCTTTCCAATCGCGCAAATTGATGAATTAAAGATCAACTTTTTTAATATAACACTCGGGTGCTCACAATACGATCTATATGAAGTTTTCCACGTTAATGCATTGACTATGTTGCGTATTGTGAATTTTTCGAAAATTCGATTTTTATGATATTTAAATAGTTATAGCTTCAAAACGAAATAAAAAAACACCATCAAACTTCTTGGGGACTTTCTTCTATATTAACACTAACTTCTTGGAAAGTTTCATAAAAAAAAAAGTAAGCATTTTTTTAATTCAACTTCAAAGTTGATCACTTTCGAAAATGAGGGTAACTTTGAAATAACATAACTCAGCAGTTTTCCAATATTTTAAATCGTTTCACCTTGCAATTTAAAGACCACAGAAAGACCTTTAATTTAAAAGGTAGTACGTTAGGGAATATTGAAAACTCAAATTTTGGCAGATATTTGAAAAAGTCATAAAATCAATAAAAAGTTATATTTCTATTTTACGTCGTAGCACAGCATCTTTCTCATAAAACTGAAAGTGCTTAATAGTTAAGTTGAGGTATAGATCAAAACAAAAAAACTGAGCTCTGTTGGATCAAATTTGGCAGAGGATTCGATTTTTGGCAATGCTTTGAAAATCAGCTGATTTTTAAAGTTTGAGGTTATGTAACTCAGGCCCCTGGCGTCTATTTGAGCTCTAATTTTGCATGAGTTATTCTTTTTCCATATACTTTTATATACTTAAGTTTCAGCAAAATCAGAAATTTGAGTGCGCGTTTTTACCCATATACATATATATATATGCAAATGATATGCAAATGATGATCAAATAAGCCATGCATTGAAATCGGTTATTATATTTGAATTTAATATATATTTATTTCCAATACATTACATTACCAAGATATCAAATCAATAAATATAGAGAATTAGTGATGCAAAAATGATAAAAAGTATCAGGAGCCCAAAACAGAAGAAGCATAATATATGTAAATATAAATATTTATCAAAATCAAATTTATTATATTGAATGATTTGAGAATTCAAAAACCAATAATTATCGGGAATAAACGATGTTCAAATGATAAAAAGTATCAAAAGAGTAGAAGACAAGTAAGTATAACATTAACTTAACATTAAAATTAGATAGACAGTGTGAGATACTAAGAACTGCGCGCACAAACATCCAAAAAGACCAAAGTGGTTGAACATGCAAGCGCGCGTATGTATGTGCACGCGCTTGCATGTGTAAGTACCGCTGAAAGTATACGGTGGCTCTCCCTCTCTTCTACTAACAAGGAGAGTGCATTGCATTTGGGTCTTAAATTTTCTTCTAGTTTTGGGATCTTTTTTCTTACATAAAATCATGAAAAAAGCCGCGTCCGTTCAGACCAACGCTCGATTTTTTTCAAGTTGTAAGCAGTTTTGTCTCTTTTGTTTAAAAATTTGCATCTGCTTTATAATTTTGCAGTTTTCGAACTACTTATTCTATAAGATTTTTATTAAATTAAATAATTTTGATTTTAAAAATTAAAAGAGTCGTAATAAAAAAAAACAGTTGTAAACGAAATTAAAATTTGAAATTTCATTTTTAATAATCTAAATTTATTGAAATTAAAAATAACTTGCAGAATAAATAATTTGAATAAGGAAGTATTGAACTAAAAATAGTTTAAATTTTAATTTTATAAATGATAATTACATAAATATTATAATTGCGAACAAAAATGAAAATCAATATGGCGAAAAGAAGATCAGAGATACTGATGCAAGAATTAGATAATCTTGATAAGACCATAGAGGAAGACGTTAATACAAAGCAAAACGAATGGATGAAAGCTGTGTCATATGAGCTGACATTGTTGTTTAATAAGCAATAAGAGTTGGATGAAAAAATCAACTCAGCTAGTCCAGACAAATTCATAATCTTCAATTTAGAAAAAACCTGCAGATGCGGAAACAATAAACTTAAAAGAACAAATAAATGAATTGTCAAACAAAACAAAAAACTTAATAGAAGATAATATTGTAATTAAAAATCTTTTAAATAAATATAAAAAAGAAAATGAAGATTTAGTAACTAAAACTAAATCTTTAAATGAAGAACTTATTAAATTAAAAAAGACAATAAATAATGATGAAGCCATTAAAATGGTTCGAGACAATTTAACTCAAGAAATAGATGATACTGCTCAAGAGCAAGAAGAAAAAATTAATGAGTTAAAAGAAAAACTAAAAAATAATGGGATTCGAACGCAAGATTCCGAACCTTATAGTAATAAGATTAAAATTCCTATGCCAAAATATAAAGGCACGGAGGTCGAAAGACCAATGAAATTCTCAAATGAATTAGAGAAATATATAGCCTTAAAAAATTAGAAGAGGAAGAAACTCTTGAACTTTTACGCACTGTTGTGCAAAAAGATGCAAATGAATGGTGGTACATTTATCAGGACGATTTACTCACCTATGAAGGATTTAAAAATATCTTTCTAGATTGATATTGGAATGAAGATGTTCAAAGAAAAACTAGAAGAAAAGTTGAATTTGGAAAATTCTATGAGAATGGCGAACTAAGTCGTATGGCTTATGCCACCCAAGTATATGATTTCGCCAAAGAGCTGAATCTTCAATATTCTGAAGAAGAACTAGCTGAGAAAATCAGCAAACATTTCAGCAGAAATGTGAGGCAAGCTATGCAGTTCGCTCAAAAGAGAGATAAAAACACTTTATTTAAAATCTTGTCAGATTTTGACAATGATGACAAACTGCAGAAAAAAAGAGCAGCAAATAAAAACGAATATCATAAAAATAATAATCAACAAAAAACATTCAATAAAAACGAGAATATAAATAAAGCTTATTATAATCAAAATAATACTCAGAATCAAAATGCTTATAAACAAGAATATAAAAAATCTCAACATGATCATAGTGTAAATGTCACTAAAATTAAAGAAAATAAAAATAAACAAAAAACCAACCAGCATGAAAAATTAAAATCATCTGCAAATAAAAAATTAATACAAGAAAGCAGCAAGGAATTAGATATTTTAAATATAGACATAAACGACAAAAATAATTATAAAAATCAGGAAAACTAAATAAAGTTGCACCTGAGGTGAATAATACAAGGGGTAAGGATGTAACTGAAAATAAATCCCCTAAATTAATAATGCATATGCAAGAAGACATCAAGAATGAATTAGCCCATGATTTAAACCCAGAAGATTCTGAAAATAAAATTATTTGTTGCCCAGAAATAAATATTCAATTGGAAAATATTAATATTAAAGCTTTAATTGACTCGAGGTAGCGAAGTTACTTGCATATCTGAGCAATTTTATTTCGAAAATTACGAAACATTTAAAAACTCCGCCCTCTATTGCCTGATACATGAAGATGTATAAAAACAGCAACCGATACTAAAACTACTAGAATAAAAAAGCAAATTTTATTTTAAAAAAAATTTTTAAATAAAGAAATAAAATTAATACATCTAGTAATTCCTAAACTAATAAAAAATGTTATCATCGGATATGATACTCAAAAGGCTTTAGGCATGATTATAAATACATTGCTAGAAGAGATATTAATAATAGTTAACAGTAAAGATTTAAATTTATCTTATACTAATAAACAAATAAATTCTTTAGCATACTCAGCTATGCAAATAAAAGAAGTATGTGAAGGCGACAAGGACCACAACTCATATAACTTCATAACAGAAAACGAGAATCATCGAATTCTCAATTCTGAAAATTATTTTAATATAACTGAACTCACAAGTGATGAGATTAGTAATAAAATAAACGAATGTGATAATATCGCAATCACCCAAAAACAAGAATTAATATTATTAATACAAAAGTATAGCAAAGTATTTAGAAAGGCTCCAGGTTTATTGAGGTCATATCAGCATGATATCAAATTAAAAAATGATCTTCCATTTTATTCTAAACCTTACCCTATTCCAAAAAATCATAGAGTTAAGGTGTTAAAAGAGATAGAAAAAATGGAAGAATTAGGAATTATAAGGAGATCAAAAAGCCCTTATATAAATTCTATAGTCACAGTTATCAAAAAAGATGGCACTGTAAGGCTGTGTTTAGATGCTCGTAAACTAAACGAAAAAATAACTGATAATTATGAAGCGCCACCTTCAAACGATGAAATTTTTCTTAGATGTAAAGAAAAAAATTTCATGTCTAGCCTAAATTTAACTAGCTCGTACTGGCAAATTAAATTAGCCGAGCTAAGCAAAAAATATACGGCGTTTAAAATTGACAACAAGGTATATAAATTCAATGTAGCTGCATTTGACATGAAAACCAGCAGCGCTGCATTGTTAAGAGGGCTAGATAACGTACAGGGCCGGACTTAGTCGTTCAGGGGCCCAGGGCCACTGAACGTGATGGGGCCCACTTAAGGTTAGCGATAAACAAAATAAATGTCTCAATAGTGATACATTAAATAACATTTTTTTAAATAATTCGTTACAATTTAAAAAATCTTATTCACTAAATATATTATTAAATATTTTAAATATATTAAATATATTAAGTATATTAAGTATACTAAATATTTTTTCGTCGAACTTTTTTATCTACAAACTCATTTAAAATGTCGTCAAAACTTATAGTTTGCCTTTATTGAACTATACCTACAATTTCAAGAATATCTTAAATCAACTCTGTACTCGCGTGAACCACCTTAAACAAGTTTATATAAGTCAAAAACTTGAAATATTATAGGATCAAAAACATTAATAATACATTTTCTATATAATATACAATAATTAATGAAATATATCTAGTCGTAGTAACATTTGAAAGTTTTAAAAACAAGTAAAAAAATAGTCGATGTAAAACTTTAGTTCTATACGTTATTTTTAAACTTCCCAAAATAACTCGATTTTGTACCGATTAGAAATATTTTTTATCACCTTCGTTAAAAATTTATATTTGATAAATCAGTGAATAAGTTGTAAATTCGAATAAAAAAATTTTTAAATATATTTTTTTCGAACCAAAGCCACAATACTACGATATAACGTTTAAAAAAATTGGAATTATAGACATTTTTAGTGTGATTGTAACAAAAATGTAAAAAATTATTTCTATTTTAGGTGTTAATCATCCAATCAAAAAATCTTAAATAAAGTTTCGAAAAGTTTAAAGTTGAATAATGAAAGTGTGACAAAAATCATTTCAAGAGAAGGTAAAATACCGACATTAGAATTTTCCAAATTTTTTATTCTTAATCCAAAATTTGTAAAAATATCTTAATATTACAGCTTTTCATTTTAACTAATAAAAAGCATAATTTAGAGATATTTCGAAAAATTTTTGAATAAAAGTTAAAAATTCGGAAAATTGCAATGTCAGTAATTCCATGTATGAGTCATACACCCTATTACATCACCTTGATTCGATTCTGCGGTAAACACAATTGAATTTTCGTTATTCAAGTATTTGAATTAATATTACTCTGGACCTAATTATTGATTTCGCACTTTGAAAACAGATGATCAAAGTTTGTTTTCTCTAATTTAATTTAGTTTGTTTAAACTTTATTTTAAAATTTTGTAAATTAGTTTATTAACATCTCAAGTAGAAGTTATTTTTCTAAATTTTTCTTAAAATAATACCGAGAATACTCATAAATAATATTCGAGTTCTTTGATACATATATTATATCATAAATTTTATTGATATTTTAAAAATTTTTGTCGACATAAACATCTTTGTAAAATGCTACATTTCTATAAATATTACTAATTCAATTAGAATTTGTAAATTTAGTAATAATTTTACTTTACTTTAATTTTCTCTTTGGCGTTTGTTCTATTATTTTTTCTATCGAGAATCTTATGGGGCCCCTAGATGCCAGGGGCCCAGGTTGGTCCATGCCTAAGTCCGGCCCTGATAACGTAATAAAAGATATGCAAGAATTTATACTAGCATTTGTAGATGATTTGCACATAAGATCATCTACATTCGAAAAACATTTAAGTCATTTAGAGAAATTATTTACAAAAGCAAAAAAGTACAATCTTACATTTAATTTTGAAAAATCAAATTTCTTTAAACAAAAAATAGAGTTATTGGGACATTGGATAACACCAACAGGAATCACATTGATCCAAAAAAAATTAAATCAATTAAACACTTTAAAACACCGAAGAGTGTAAAAGAATTGCAAGCATTTTTGGGATTTGTAAATTTTTATACAAAATTCGAATTTGCTAATGAAATTTTACCACTAATAGGTTTATTAAGAAAAAATGTGCCTTATGAATAGGGGTCAAGACAGCAAAAAGCTTTCGAAAACATAAAGGAGCTTTTTGACGAAAACATAATTTTAAAATTCGTAAATATAAATAAACCATTTATATTAACAACGGATGCAAGCGATTATGTAATAGCAGCAATTTTATTGCAATGAGATTAATATAATCGTGAAAAAATAGTCTGTTTCATAAGCAGAACTCTAAAAGGTAGTGAATTAAATTACTTCAGTACCGAAAAAAAGTTATTAGCTGTAGTATGGTCCTTACATAAATTAGACACATATCTCAGAGGTGCCAAAGAAATTATAGTCAGAACAGATCATGAAGCCATGACTTTCTTAAATAAATGCTAATTTAACAATTATAGGTTAAGGAGATGGGTTTTATCCATTCAAGACTTTAATATAAAACCAGAATATATACCTGGAAAAATAAATGCAGCTGCAGATTTCTTAAACAGACAAGCATCGAATAAACCAGAATATAATGAAAATGAAATATCAATAGCCAATATTAAAAACAAATTAAAAGTAAATAAACAATTAGAAAGTTAAGTTGCTAAAAAGTTTGACAAAAGCTCAAAAAGATGATGCATATTGCATCAAAGTAAAAAACAAATAATTTAAATAATGATACAATAAAAAATCATTATAAATGTGAAAATAACTTATTATATAAAATAAGTGAAGCAGGCTCACAAATAATAATAACTGAATCATTATTAAAAGATTTAATAATTGAAATCCATAATTTTTACGGTCATATTGGTCCTCAAAAGACATATCTAATATTAATAGAAAGTTTTACGGCTACTAAATTAAAAAAGCACGTTTATAACTTTTCAAAACCTTGCTTAACATGTCAAAAGACAAAGCATTTAACCGTTAAATATAATGCAGAAATGTAACGAATTATAGTCAATAATAAAAATGAGATATTGTCAATTGACTTTTATGGTTCTCTGCCAACATCTATAGGAGGTGTTAAGTATATACTAACATCCATAGATGTATTTTCTAAATACATTGTAATATACCCTATCAAAAAGGTCAATATATTAACAACAATTAGAAAAATTTTTAATGATTATGTACCGCATTATGGTAAACCACAGTCAATAATGACTGACCATGGTACCCAATTTACGTCCAAAAAATGGATAAAAAAGCTAAATAATGAAAACATTAAAATTATTTACTCTAGCATAAGACACCAACAAAGTAATATGATAGAAAAAACCCATCGTGAATTGGGCAGATTCTTTAGAACATATGTGAATGAATCACATCAATCATGGGCTTTATATGGGTAAATCTTTCATAATGTTAAAATTTCACCTGCAACAAATTAAAAAAAAAAAAATACAGGCACACGTGTAAAACTAATTTTCTCTGAATGTTGACGTATTATAATGAAAGAAAAAAATCGTGTTACTCACTTTTAAGGGTAGTCTTTTTAACAAACATCAAAAGACAGATTTTCGAGTAAATTTTTCATAGTGTTAAAATTTACTTTCAATAAATTAAAAAAAATTGAAGACACATGTATCAAATTTATTTTT
This sequence comes from Anastatus disparis, assembly GCA_017163975.1. Lineage (NCBI taxonomy): Eukaryota > Metazoa > Arthropoda > Insecta > Hymenoptera > Eupelmidae > Anastatus > Anastatus disparis. The sequence goes on from JAFFSR010000234.1 coordinate 783,182, forward strand.
TTTAAATGTTGATATATTAAAATGATAATAAAAGAAAAAATCGCATTACTCACTTTTGAAGATAGCTTTTTTTAATATAAGACATTTAAATATATTCATTATTATCACACCCAGGTATAATATTTTACCTATCTCAGATCAGTTTTTAAGTATTTTGGGCTATAATAGATCATTTTCCATTGAGCTTTTTCATTTTTACATGTTTAATATGTTACAGAAAATATTTAAATTCGCAATTTACATTAATAATTACAAAATTTTTTGTAATAAATAAAATATGCCAGAAATGGCAATTTTTTTTGGAAAATTCATTTTTGGCGATTCGGGTATTAAAATTGAGTGATATTAGTTACCCAATGGCTTTTGGGATTCCTGATTACAAATCATAAGTGAGTGGAATATCAATTTATTTTTGCTAAAATTGTCAATCTTAGGGTATGAAATTTGACATAGATTTGTGTAGTTTATGTTTTCGAATAAAAATACTTATATTCCTTTTAACCAAATATTTTAGTTTATTTAATAAACATTAAATCTAAAAATTTTTAATTTAAAATCTAGAAATTTCAGTGATGATTCAACTCAACGTTCTAGGTGTAAGCTATTAAATACATACTAAAACTGAGCTTTTTAAAGTTTAAACTCTTTAGAATTAAAACATTGATAGAAACTAGGTAATCGATGTAAATTTGGAAAATTTAATAGCCGGGAAAAATTCAATGATTTCCAGAATACTCGAAATAATACTTCAAAAGCAACTTAAAGATTACATTGAGTATTATAAAATAGTAAATTACAAAGTTCACAACAGAGAAAAGATGAATCAAAGCTTAGGTTTTCATATTAGTGGATAAAAACCTATTTTCAAAAGTGAGTCACGTTTTTTAAGTATAATTTCAAACGAACAAAGAACTTTATCTACACTAGGCACACGTTCCTAATAAAAAATTTCTCTTTGTGATTCTAAATATTACCTTTTGATGTAGTTTAAAATGTCACCGCTGAATAGTCTTTTTTACAGCATCGTATTTTCCAGAAAAAAGTAAAATATATAAATTTTTGGTAACATTTTAATAACCATTCAGAAAGTACTTTTGTTAACAGGCACACACCCATGCTCTTGATTTTCCAAAAGTATGTGTATAGATAAAGCTTTGGTGTGAATTTCAAATAAAAAAAGCAGTAGTCATTTTTTTTATAGCGGTAATTTATCATTTTACATGGCCTGGTAACATTTAAATTTCAAAAAAAAAACCCCTTTTCCCCATCCGCCATAAAATGACACGTCTAATTATCATTAAAAATATAACAAAATTAGTTTCTAATAACTCAATAAATCAGTGAACATTTGCTAACAAGATGTGCTATCTCATATTTAGGAGAAATGACGCAGTAACATGATTTTTAAAAGTATGAAAGAATTACCCATATATGCAAAAAATTCAGAGCATAATGAATGAAACTACCCAAAAACAACAGGTTTTACGCCAATTGAATTGCATATGGGCATAAAACCAACGAGAGTATGGGAAAAGTATTTTAAATTAAAAAATACAGACATCCCATACGAAAGAAAAATTCTTTATGCAAAAGAGAAAATGCACAAAAAAATAAAATATAGAGCGAAAATAAAAAACGCAAAAAATGAATATTATTAATTTAATATAAACGATAAAGTTTTATTAAAATCATTAAACGTCTCAAATGCAGGAGACGACAAAATTGCTAAATTTTTTAAAAAATACGAAGGCCCGTATATATTAAAAAAATTTATAGCTCCAGACACACATCTATTAAATGATATGGAAAACGTAGGACGTGGAAAGTTCCATATAGAATACCTTGAACCGTTCCACGAGGCTAATGATTAAAATAAATAAAAATAATAAATTTAATTTATTGTAACTATCAAAAATAAAAAGTGAAAAGTCCCATGTAGAACACCTTAAACAATTCTAAAAGTATTTCAGCTAAAAAATTATTTTAAAATAAAGAAAAAATATTAAAAGCAAAAGAATGAAGAAAAGATAGAAAAGTAACATGTGCATAACATCTATAACGCAAAATATGTAAACTGTAGTATGCGTACTTACACTTATAGTATAAAAAAGGTTAAAGGCAACGACCAAATATGTACTACGACAAGTATAAGTAATATACACACACACTAACACATAGAAACAGTCACAAAATATTTTAAAAACTAATAGAAAAATTAGAGAGGACACCTCATTCTTCGTCAAGATAGTGCATCAGCTACATCGCTTGAGAAAAAATATTCAAAACATGGCAACGCCATTACGTGAGAACAGCGCGCAAACCATGCGTTATTTCAATCAGAGGCATGTGTCTACTACAGTAAATGAAGAAAAAATTAAAACAAAAATTATAAATTGTAATTGAGACGAAGATCGTACAATGAGGAGTGGTAACTTGGGTAATGTAATTCATCCAAGTACTTCAAAGTTTAATCAACCAAAGCCCATGGATTTCGCCGAACCCGGGTATTATTATTATACCATTAACACCAAAATTGATAAAACTACAAATACCCCGGCAGATCAAAACTGGGAAAAAAACTTATAAAAGAAAAACAACAAAAGAAAAATTAAAAATAGAAAAGATGAGGAAAAAGTGTGTGTAACAGAATTTGAATCTAAGAGAGGGCTAGGAAGAATTAAATTATTTTATGCTGGATGGAAGTTAGAAGAATGGAAGAAAGAACAAGAAGGGGTAAAAACATGTAGCGATGATTTGGAAGAAAGTGAAGAAGATATAAAAAAATGGATAGATGAGAAGAAAAGAAAAAACAAAAGACAAAGAAAAAATTAAATAAAACAGTGAAGTGAATAAAAGAGAAAATAACACTTAAATTTAAAACAGTTAAAATAAACAATGATAAGAAAAACTGAAAAAAAAGAACAGTGCTAAAAACAAAATGATAATGTAAAAAACTAAAAACAAAAAACAAAAAACAAGCAAAAAAAGATTTAGCTTTAAAAAGAAAAATTTAAGTTTGGTTAAAATACGAATAAAAAATCAAGAAACAAAACGTAAATGCAGTGTTTAAGTTAATTTTAAAAAGAAAAGCCAGAAGTATTGTGTATTTTTTTTTGGTTGATTATGTTAAAAGAAATTCTTTTTATGTTAGTAAACTCAAGTTGTTAAAAAAAAGAAAAGTGTTTGAGTTAATAAATAGTAAAAAATAAAATGTTAATTTAGTAAAAAGTGTCAAAAAAAAAAATCTAAGTTAATATTATAAAAACAATTTAAATTAAAAAGAATATATTTTTAAATTTAAAAATGAAAAAAGAAAAATTTAAGTTTAGTTAAAATAAAAAAGAAACTTGCGTAAAAGCAAAAAAAACTGCGTAATACAAACTAAAAAATTAGTGTAGAATGATAGTTCAAGAAAAAATACGTTTTTGGATTAAATTAATATAAAAAGAAAAAACAAAAGCAACAAAAAATAAGTTAAGCAAATAAAATAAGTTATTTTACGTTAGAAATAAATATATATTTTTTTAATTTAATCATTCTCCAATTAAAAAGAAAAATAAAGACTTTTTTAGTTTATGTCAATAAAAATTCGATATTTTATTACGTTATTAATTTGTCATTATATAAAATAATATAATTTGGTTTCAGTGTGAAAAAATCGTATTTTATTTTTGAAGGGCAATCCTCAAACACCAGGGTGGTGCATAAATGTGGTGTTTGTGCGCGCAGTTTTGTTAAGTCGCGTATAAAAAATAAAATAGATTTTTTTTCAGTTAATTTCTTAAATTAAAGTTCAAAATCGTATTTTAATTTTGAGGGGCAATGTGAGCGCCCGAGTATGTACATGCAAGCGCGCGTATGTATGTACACGCACTTGCATGTGTAAGTACCGCTGAAAGTATACGACAGCTCTCCCTATCTTCTACTAAGTTAGAAGAGTGAGAGAGAGACCTGAGAGAGTGGATGCATGCAGTGTGAGGAGCTTGTGACTCTCGTCACTCTTGGATTAGCTCTCTCAGCATCGAGACACGCTTGCTCGTAGCACAAGTGGCGAATGGCCTAACACGTGCTACAAGCAAATAATTCTTTGTTAAGCGCTAGATTATTGTAGTCTCTTATATTGGAAATTTATTGGATTTAATTTATCAATAAAGAGCCAATCCAAGATCCCACATCCTTATCCTATTAACCCGGTGCAAAGCCCCGAATATTAAGACATTTGGTCCTTTATAATAACGGGCTTTATACATAATGAACTCAAATATTATTAACAAATATTTATGAAAAGTCAGCTATAGCTAGGCAAGGTGTCCTAGATATAAACGACTTTAACAAACAATAAAAACACAAAGAGTCTGCACAAGATAGGCATGGTGCGCTAGCTGGTAGAAATTCTCTAAAACGAATCGTCATTTATTAAAAGACAGCTGTGTTCTCAATAAATAAAAAAAATATTAAAATAAATAGTTAAACAAATAATAGGAGAGAAGATTACAACAGTAGAGTTCCTACATATATGTATATATATATATATATATATACATATATATATATAGATTTGATTTAATTCGACTAATTTTATTACGTCATGGGGTACAACCCTGTATAGCTCAAAAAGAATATATTTCGTTGAATTAAATTCAACAACATATGATAATAATCATGAATAGTATAAAAAACAATAGAAAATAGAAAGAAATTTAATAAACATTAAAAGTTAAAGTTGGTTAGAAAAATTAACATTTAATTACAAAATAAAAGAATCAAATAGACTTTAGCATAAAAATCAATATTTTATAGTTTAACATTCGATTTGCGATGCTGATCTCCCAAGCCATTCCCCACGGTCGTCATCAACAAACCAATCAAATGCATGCCTCTTGAACATATAAACTGATCCTACATCGAATGACAACGAGTTGCCTGTACAAGTGACGTACTCATTAATGTATCCAGCAGCAACGTTAACAAATGAGTTAAAAAAGGCGCTAGTTCGCACTGCTTGACAAATAAGCACTCTAGGTAGTCTACGAGAGGAAGATCGTATAGATAGATCATTATCAACTTGCGCGAGTTTTCCTGTTAACCGTGAGCCAATCGAGATTAATTCTGTGCGGTGACACTTTCTCACGGAAATTTATATTTCCATAAACAAACCGCACAAAGACATTCAGTGTTCTGTGAAGTTTAAGATTCTGTTATTGGAACAAATTATCATAAACAGTAAATGCATAATCAAAAATGGGGAATATAAGCTACTCAACCAGACGCTGCCTAAGAGTTATGGTGAGGGAATATCTATAGAATTTTAGAGAATGCAAGGTACCATGAACTCTGCGGACAATTGAACTTACTTGCTTTTCCAAATTAAGCGTCTGATTAATCCAAATTCCCGAACATTTTACCTCTGTGAAATAGGGTACAGGTTGGCCACAAACAAACGCAGATGAGATGGTTACAGAATTCAACCTAGAGACAAACTGCTCGCTGCCTAGAACAATAACCTGTGAGATGCATTCAGTCTCAGTCTATTCGCGACTGCTGAATCTTCAATAGCTGTAACATTATTGTTCAAAAGAGAAATATCAGCTGTTAAATTGCTGGAAAAAAAGATCTATAAATTTGCAGATCATCTGCGAATAACATGAATTTCCAATGACGCAGAACGTCAGGAAGGTCTTTGATAAAGACCGAGAACAGTAGTGGGCCAAGCACACTACCTTATGGAACACCTGTAGTAAGACTGATTCAGCCCTCCGATGCATCTTGGTCCAAAGCATTAATAGATTGTGTTATACCATATGAATAAGATGCAAACCATCAAATAACTTCATCAGCACAGTTAAGCTTACGTAATTTATGCAGTAGTAGTCGATGTGGAACAGTATCAAAGGCCTTGGAAAAGTCGAATAATAAAAGAGCTGTGATCTTCCGCTTATCAGTTGGAAACCTAGCATCCTCAAGAATATTAAATAGCGCCACCTGTGTACTGTGACCTAGTCTTAAATCTGCCAAGTATTGATTCAAAAGATTATTTGAGTCCAAGAAACCCAGAAACTGTTTATGCACGACTTTTTCTAGTATTTTTGAAGGTTCGCACATTCTCGCTATCGGACGAGTTTGATCCGTACTATCAATTGTTTTAGACTTAGCCAGAGGTAAAATAAATGCCTTTTTCCATTGTGTTGGAAAATAAGAACTATTGAGCGATTTATTGATTAGATCCGTTATGGGCTTTACAATTTATGGTAGAGCTGATTTTAGCATGTCCACTGAAAGTCCATCACACCCAGAAGACTTAGAAGTTGAGGATCTGACAAGTCCTTACACTTTAGAGATATCAACCTCTTGGAATTTAAAGATAGGTAAAGAATTTGAAAGAGGAATGCCTAGAATGTCATCAACATCAGTCTGTGTTATTGCAAGACCATTTTTTTGCTACAGAAAAATAATGATCCAATAACATTTTAGAAGATAGGTACTGCAAAGGTAAAGTCAACACATTTTGAGCTAAGCCAAGTTTATCTAAGATGGATCACTTAGATTTTGGATCTGATGCAGCACTTAATCGAGATGTCATATGTTCAATCCTGGCTGAATCAAATTTATTAAAGATGGTACTTCTCAATACTTTATACCGACGAATGTCTTCAACCCGACCCGTTCTGGCAGCCCAACGATAAGCAAGATTACATTTTTTTAACAGGCGAATATATTGGGAAACCCAGGACTTTGAACGAGATTTAATTGTGGTAAGTTTAATCGGAGCAAGCTTATCAAAAGCAGAATTAAAGGCTAGATTGGTATTTTCCACTAATTTGTCAACAAGATTATTTAACTAATAGAGAATAAGACACTTAGAATACACACAATCACAGAAGGAAGAATGAAGGGTTTTACGAGAATAAGAAGCAAATTTGTTGGATGAATAATTATCGAATGAGGTTGCGTTAATATTTTTGAGATTACGAATATAAAATTTCTTAAGGTGCAATTTCATGACAGCGATGAGCGACAAGCGACGATTTAAAAAGAAGGGGGGAGGGGAATTTTAATCGCTTGGCGACGTCATAATAAAGTTAAAAGTTTCTATCTTCTAGCGACAGTCGCTAAAATTTAAAATTTTATAAAGGTTATCGAAAGGACTGAAAATGGAGCAGCAAACTTATGGAGAAGAATCCAATGAAAATAACTTGCAGGTAATCAATATTAAATTAAATTAATTAAGTTTAACTAATAGTAAAAATTAAATTAATGATAATTTTAAATAATAATTAATTTTATTTAAAAATTTTTTAAATAAAATTTGTGAAATTTCTCGAAATTTAACTTATACCGGTCGTGTTTACCAAAGTTAATGTTGATTTACAAAAGGTAGAAATGTCAATATAATAAGTTCTGTCGTAACAGCTGCGCATTTAAAATTAATACTTGGATGTCTGGTACCGAAAATATTAACGAAATTTTTTTTTATTTGAAAATTAATAATAAACGTAATTTTTCAAGGACGTACGAAATAATTCAAATAAAATGAAAAAAAATATCAATACCAAGTGAAATATTTATCAGTATGTGTGTAAAACTTTATTTATTATAAATAAGTCTACGTTTATTTCATGATTCGCAAATATGTAGTTGTAAAGACGGCGTATTATTTAAATAATAAAATAGCATTTAAAAAATTAACTCGAACCTATCAAAAGCATATTGTTTCAAAAGCATAAACTTCTAATTTTCTTGATTAATTTATGAAGACAACGTTACAATGTAACAAGAATAACAAAGTAAGAGGAATTAAATTCAAATAAACTTTAAACACGTGCCACATAAATAGTTAGTTTAGAAAAGAAAAAAGATACGTGATTACTTTGAGTTAAATTTGAAAAAAAATAATTCGTGTGATAATTCAACTTTTAATGATTGAATGATAAAATAGTACATTGTGCAACAAGGGAGCAAAATAGGTGTTTGCCGACGAGTGCGTGTTTGTCGCTCGAGCGTAGCGAGAGCGACAAATCGCACGAGTCGACAAACACCTATATGCTCCCGTGTTGCGCATACTATTTTCTCACGCGAAGAGCATCAAAAATATTATTTTTCTAACAAGCGCGCAAAATTCTAAGAATGACAAACTTGCGTCTGTGATAGCATGTACAATCTTGTTCGAAGGCTATCAAGATCGTAAGAGGTAGTCGAGGTCGGGGCGCAGGGGGCGAAGCCCCTGCCGGGGGGGTTCGGGGGGCAGCGCCCCCCCGCCTCCAAAAAAATAAATAATATTACTAATATAAAAATAAAATTAATAAAACCATTAACGGCAGGCCAGAGTAGAACCTGATATTGACCGAGTAACAATTGAGTTGTTTGTTATTTACTCAAGTATTAATCGGTGTATCTTCAAACTAAAAGTTGAGCGCAATAGATATTATTATTATGAACATCTATGCACAAGAAAAAAAAAAATCTACCGATTTGTTTTTGAGAAAAGTAAGTAACGCCAAAGTGAAAGTTTATGTTTATAATATTTTGGCGTTACTTACTTTTCTCAAAAATAAAGCGATAGATTTTTTTCTTCTTGTGCATAAATATTTGTAATAATAATATCTATTGCGCTCAGCTTTTAATTTGCAGATTCACCGTTTAATACTTGAGTAAATAACAAAAATCTCAGTTAGACAAGTTTTCAATACTATATATATATATTTTTCTTATAATACATTAAAAATTAAATTAAATTTTGATTTATTCAAATTTAACATTTTTCGTGAAATCGTCCATCGCTAACTTGTAATTCCAAGAATTTACGATTCGGCGTTGAATACTTGGCTCATATTATAAGGATATGAAAATGTCTTCGATGCAACGTGCAAGATTAAATATTACATAAATAATACTCGAAAAAAATCAATGCGAAATAGACTGAAAGTTGCTACTGATATATGTGAACTTTTTCGAGGAATTTGTTCACCCCTGACTTGTAATTCGGGGAATTTACAATTCGCAGAATTGACCATTCTAAGTGAAGCACTTAACTGATGTATAAAAAGCATCGAGTTACACACACTGACTGATGTATAAAAATATCGGGTTACATTATCGAGCCTGTTAAAAGTTCGAATTCATTTTGCTCCCTAGGGAGGCAAAGAGGTATTTTGCTCCCTCACAACAGCTGGTCAAAATAGTATTTTGCGCTCTGAGTGCGAGAAAATATCTAGTAAACAATTTCTTAATTTATTTCTTAATTTATTTATTTTTATTTATTCAAAATATATAGACTCAATATAAATATTAAATTGAAATATCTTTTATTTTGCAATTTCAATTAAATATCATATAGATAAACAAATGTATTTCCATAATTTATCTTAAGTAAATGTAGCAAATTTAACATATATCATTAGTTAATTAATAAATACTAATTTTAAAAGTATAGATTTAGTTTTTATCTCATCTAGTTTGTAAAATGAAACAAATTTATTATCGAATACATTAAGATTTTAGATATACATATTAATTATATATTTTTATTTTGTTTCTTTTGTTAATTATGTTTGTGTTTTATATTTTATATCATTTAATAATTTTTATTAATTATTAAATTATTATTTTTTTATTGTTATTATTATTGTTATTATTATTATTGTTTTTATTATTATTATTGTTGTTATTAATACTATTGTTGTTATTATTATTATTGTTGTTGTTATTATTATTATTAATATTATTATTCTTACTATCATTATTATTTTTTGAACTATGATTATTATTTTCAGCTAAATCAGTCGTACACTTGTGGCCTGTGCGAAACTATATTAAATTTTGATGTGGTTCATTTGCATCCTTGTCTGGAAGGATTCAAACAAATCTTTTTGGATGAAAATTTATATTTTTATCCTCAATGTGGTAAAAATAAAGATATTTTTGTTCATAAAAATATTTAAATTAATATGTTTTATTAATGTTAAATTTGTTTTGCAGATGATGGTAGTATTCTTCGAAGAAGCATGGTAAATAACCAAGAGATTAATGTAGCTGAAAGCTCAAAAGAAAGCGAAAGCTTATCACAAGCTACAGCTTCGTTCGAAGAATCTCTAATTACATTAGTGCAAGAAAGAGAGCCACTATGGAATATTAAATGTTCCTTAGAACAACGGAGCAAGGAAAGTAAAGCTCAATTATGGAACGAGATTGCTAAATTATTGAATTCAGAAGTAGGGTTTTTAAAAAAAAAATGGAAAAATTTAACGGATACGCATAGAAGGCTAGTTAATGCCGAAAAAGGAGCCAGCGGATCTGCTGCTAAGAAAAAAAAGCAATGGCCTTACTTTGAAATGATGGCTTTTATGAGAGATGTAAATTTAGAAGAAAAAGAAACTACATCCAACATAGAAAGTCATCTTTCTTTTCCCATCAACACCGATGACCTTCCGTCTTTGGATGAATTATATTCAGATGAGGAAAACCCTAATCATCCAGGAGGGAGCAGAAAACGACAGAGAGGCAATAAAAATCAACTTGAAGCAGTTGATAAATTAGCAGAAGCAATTAAAAGTTCTACGCCAGTTATAAATTTTCCAAGTTTTCCTAGTTTTCCAAATTTTCAAGTTAATGATTCTCAAGCTAATTCGGAAACAACGGCTTTTACTAATTTATTAAAAATTAAGTTGGATTCTATTAAGGATGAAAATGTTCAAAGAGAAATCATGCAAAAATTGTATATTATGTTAGAGAACCAAATTAATGAATACAGATTAAGGAAAGAATAATTTGTTTATTGTAATATTGTTATATGTACATTTATAATGTTGTTATTTAATATTGTTATATTTGTTATTATGTTAATATAATAATTAAAATAAATGTACTTTTTTTATGAAAGAAAAAATGTATAAAAATAATTAAAAATTGAAAATGAATTACCTGAAAGTTATTATAATAATAACATTATTGTGTTAGTAATTACTAACACAAATCCAATAATAAAATAATTTAAAAAGTGTGCTCCATAGAATTTATAATTTTAATTTTAGTATATTCATTTTCATATTTCATTCATTTGCTTATAATTAATATATAAATTTTTTTTTAACATTTTCATTTTATTGTATTAAAAAATATAAAATTAACCAATGCCCTTATTTATAATAACTGTCCATCGCATTATATTTATTTTATTCCATGTCACTGTATTTGTGCTACCATTGTAGTACTAATTAACGGTTTTCAGTGTATTCATTTACAAATCACGTGTAACGTAGGTACAGTGGTGCTTGTATCAATCAATCAACCGAGACCGGAATTCAAACTCGCTCCACCTAATTAACCACTGAAAACCTAAATCTATTATCATAATTATTATTGTTAATACTATAACTAACTTCTTTTATAATTAAAGAATGTTTAAATTCAATTTTTTTTATTAATTGTAATAAACTTAATTAATGAAAGACACAAGTAAAACTGTTTAAAAAAAAGTAGTTTTTATTTTAAATTTATGACCCATCGTACCTACAACGTAATCCATGCGTAATGTTGTTCAAAATGATCTAAAGAATCTTCAAAAAAATTATTTATTTATTATTGTTGTTAATACAATAAATAATTATTTTATAATAAAAGAATGTTTAAATTCAATTGTTTTAAACAATACTATTGTAATGATTAATAAATAAAAAAAATTATAAAAATAATATTTTTACTAACAAATTATGTAGATACAAACATTTTTCTCATAAAAGTTAATGCACATATAATTTATAAGGTTTTAAAAGTATTTACGCTTTATCTAATTTATAAATACTTTATTTGATTCTTTTTAAATATTATATTTTCATACAAAAAAATTAGAATTAACGTTTTAACTTTGCTATTGCACCTACAATAAAAATAATACCATACACTTCAAGCCAATGTTTATAGTAATAACTGCTTTACTAGTGAGATAAGACATAGGAACTGTAGATACAATAACTTTATAAAAAATATTGAAAATTTTCGAAAATAACAGAATCATAGTTAATTTATAGATTTTTTTGCAATATTTACAAAAACAAATAGGTAAATAATTAAAAAATTATAATCAGGTTTCTGATTTGGATAGATATAAAATACTCCAATATAATATTGGTAACATTGATAACATTTTAACTAAGTTTGGTTATTATCTGAGAAATAATGAAATTTTTTTGTTCTTTAGAAGATACATCTTCTAAAATCACTTTGATACTTTCTGCATCTCTAATCCTGGCTAGTTTAAGTAACACATTAAATTCAATTTTTTTCTTTATAACAAATTGTCTATAAGACGAAGGGCTTTGGCTCCAGAATTCTCTAAAAAGGTTTTGGTATTAATCACCATCTTACCAAGCTGTTATACGCTGAATGATATTCAATAGCCAGTTAAAGTAGCTTTCATCCAAAAAAGGCCATGCATGTTGTATTATTTTAAAAAAACTGTGCCATGGCCAATTCAAAAAACAATTTAATATATTATAAATACTTGTTGTAAATAGTTCAGTCAGTTGACTTTCATCCATCTGTTGAAGTAAAAAATGTAAAATATCTGTGTAGTATTTTTTTTTTAAATAACAAACACAAAAGTTAAATTTAATATCTAAGTCCACTTGACTTCTTGCTACATGTGTAGCAAAGTCTATTATACATTATCTTCTTTCTTCATATGTGAGTTTTTGAAAAAATATTCAGTTGCAATTTCATTACCACTGACAACTGCATTTTTAAATGCATGCCGAGGTATAATATAATTAGTTATTTCATTCATACGATTTAAACCTTTTGAATTACCAGACCAATAAACAAGTAATGGTTCATTATGCAATTTCTCAGGATCCTCATAAAAATTATCACTATGTGTTTGTGTTCTATGCCATAAAACTGGAAGATCATTGTCAAAACAATAAACATATGATAATTTATAGCGTTTTCCAACATCAATTGAATCATCTTCAATAGTATTGAAGATAATAATAATTAATAATATTAATAATTTAATTGTTTTAATAAATACTTACTAGTAAGAAGAAGTATTTTAATAATAAATCATACATGGTCTTTTAAATATATTCATACTGCCATGCGACAGCTCCTTCATTGTTAAAATATGACGAAAATTCATCCCTAATTTTGATAGCTGTTCGGGTGCTTGTATTGCTACCTATACGGGTAAGATCCCCAAAAGCTTCTTGAAAAGCACTGGATGAATCATTAGGATATTCTGAATGAACGTAAGGAGTAGCAGATGAAGGTGTTAAGTCATCCTTTCGCAACCAATTATGGAGACAAATCGATGCTTTTACAATTCTTATTGCATTCGATTCGCTAGAAATAATTGGTTTTCTAAAAATGCGCCACCTATTAGCTAAAATTCCAAAAGAATTCTCAATCACGCGTCTTGCACGGCTCAATCGATAGTTGAAAACTCTTTTCGGAGTTTCAATTTTTTGTTTTCCTAGATATAAATAAATAATTAATTATTTACTTAATAAACAATGATATGAAAAAAAAATATTATGAAAAAAAGAACAAATGAAACTATACAAAATTGTAGTACCAGGATAAGGGCGTAATAAAAAAGATTTCAATGGAAACGCTTCATCACCAACAATACAATAAGGTGAAAACTTTTGTCTTCCAGGCAATGGTTTGGCATTTGGTACATTCATAGAATTATTTTCAAAATTTCTACCCATCAATGAATTTTTAAAAATACCGCCATCACTTCTTCGACCGTACGCTCCAATATCAACAAATCGAAAAACATAATTTGCATCACAAATAGCCAGTAACACAATGCTATGTGTATGTTTATAATTAAAATACAATGAACCTGCTTTATTAGGACACTAAAAAATAAATTAATGATCATTATTATCATACATTAGAAAGGAAATTTATACTTTACTTGGATGACAATATGTTTTCCATCAATGGATCCAATGCAGTGAGGAAAATTCCAAATCTTATCAAATTCTTCGGCAATATCAAGCCATTCACTTGTTGACAATGAAGGTGGAAGAACCAACGGCTGCAATCTATTCCATATAGCTTCACACGTCTCGGAAACTATATTGCTAATGGTTGTCTGACCAATTAAATATTGATAATGCATAGAATGCAATGAATCACCTGATGCAAGGAATCTATATAAATTTAATAAAATATTATTAATTATATTTGAAAAATATAGATTTAGAGTTCGAATCTCTGTTTTGCCCGAATTATACAAGCACTATACTTTACATTTGCTTTGTTCACAATCATACTACAAACCTCTGTCGCTAATTAGCACCTCAACGGTAATAAAAATACAGAGATAATAAAAGAATAAAGAAAAAAAAATAATAATATTAAAATAATAATATTTACCTCAACGTCAAAGAGAGTCTTTCTCCGGCTGATATGGGTTTTCTTATGAAAACTTGCTTATATAAATCAGGACCAATCAGACAAATTAATTGCTCCATTTTTGTAGCTGACATCCTAAAGTAATTATAAAATCCTAAATTTTCTAACTGTAAAGACGGAAGAAGTGCATGGTAAAAACCATGTTCTTCACGTAAAGAACAGATGGGAGAAACCCAATATTTCTTCTTTTTATACTGTTTATTATGATTATTAGTCAAAACGAATGATGCAGCTGCAAGTTTTCTTTTTCTGTCATTATCTATTACACAAATTGTTTGCGCGCACAAATTCCGATAATGAATATAATTATTATAATAAGCTTGTAATCCTACAAGCTGTAACATTTTTATACATAAAAATCCCTAAAATAATTTATTTAAATAATTTTTTTAAATCAAAAGTATATTGTACGTATTCCAAGTCTAATATAAAGGTTATTCAAAAAATTTAAATCTTGCGGTCACGTGTTTTGTTTTCGCGCCAAGTATAAACAACATTAGTATCGCCATCGCTTTAGCGATGAATCGCTACCATGAAAACGCACCTTTAGGAACACTATTAACACGGGGCCAGTGTCTCAGAGCAACGACGCCTAAGCAACGGTTCAGAGAAAGGAGAGAGAGGTGAAGCTTCGCGTTATGAGGTAATTTGGTTAGGTGTGTATGCTTCTGTAGGTGTCAAAGGAGGATAAAAATCAGTTAAAGCCGGAAAAGCATTTAACGTTTCACTTGGTGTTACATTAATAGTACTTGATTCCCTCTGAACAGATAGCAAAGTACAACCATTGCAGATAATACACGAGGAAGATATAAACCACTGAACTGGACATTACTGAATATGAAAAATATTGTTGCAAAATGAGCAAAGAAAAGTGGAGGATGATCTATTAATTAGTATATTACAGGCATCACACACTCGACCATCCATTCAATATGACCATAAAAAATGGCTCCAACAGTAAGACGATAAGAGAGAGGGAGAGAGATTGATTGATTCATTTATAACAGGTCATGGGGTTCAACCTCGTATGACCCTTAAAAAAATATATAAGTATATACAAAACAAAATATATATGTAGTAAAGACATAGTACATCTAACGTTTAAGACAGTGGTATAATAATATTTATAATTTTCTCCGCGTGGACAAAAATATATTATAGTAGCTAAAGTATGTATAACAGACATGAAGCATTTAAGAAAAACAATGTTCTAACAAAAATAAATGTCTCATCATTCACACCAATACAGAAAAAGCAACCTTCTGAGGTCCATATTATATATTTTATAGTAGAGTGACTTAATTTAAGATATTAAGTAGACTCAACGAATGCTGAATGTATTCTGCCATTCAGTGCGCTCGTCAAGAAGGAATTTATTAACTGAAAGTACCTCTAAAAGCTGTGTCATTCCCACTCTAAAACCAGTAAAAATATCAACATTATTGTTTATAAACGAGGATGCTGACGAAATGAAGGAATTGAGAATCGCCGCAGTGCGGACAATAGGATAGATGAGCAGTCAAATAGGTAGTCTACTAGATGATCTGACCATTGTATCAATATTTGTACGAAAAAATTTTGTTTCTAAATGGGTCGGATTTTGATAGAAAACAATAGTATGAGCAAGTACCGTTTTACAGTAAAGTCGCCTATTTTTGACTGATATCCACCCCAAATCAAGGCGAAAAGAAGTAACTCTATCCTGCCACCCAATATGGCCAAACATGGATCTAACAGATGCATTAAGAGCACGATGGAGCTTAAGATTCAATGTTTGAGGTAGATCATCATAAACTACACGGCTATAATCAAGAATTGGAAAGATTAATGCCTCAACCAGCTCCTTTCTAACTCTTCTGGACAACGCATGCCTATGAAACTTGAGTGACTGAAGAGTACTAAAAACTCGACCAACAACCGAGTTAACTTGTTTATTCCAATTCAATGTACTGTTAATCCGGGCTCCCGACTTCTTAACCACATCTGTATAAGAAACAGACACAATATTTACCAGAATAGGAGGACAAAATAGAAGATCAATTCTCGATATGAATTGCTCACTACCCAGGAAAATAGCTTGCATCTCATTGGGTTTAGAGTAAGCTCATTTTCATCAGCCCACTTGACCACTGTAGCCACCTCATGATTCATGAGGTTAATCTCATCCTCCAAATTTGCAGAAAGAAAAGAATGACACAATTGGAGATCATCAGCAAAAGAATATCTTAAGCTTTGATTAGAATTGAAGGAAGATCATTAATAAAAATTGAGAAGAGCAAGAGACCCAGGGCACTACCCTGAAGTACACCTGCCGTAAATGAGATCTAATTGCCCACTCGATTGTCGAGATCAGGAACAGCATAAAATCTGTTTTTTAAATAGGACCAGCGTATAACTGTGTCAGAACAGTTGAAAGATCGAAGCTCATGTAGTAGACGTGAATGAGGCACTGTATCAAAGGCCTTCATAAAATCAAATAAAAGCAACAGTGTTACCATGAACTTGTCTATTGCAGAATGATCATCCTCAAGAAGTTTTAATAGAGCTGTCTGTGTACTATTGGCTCTTTGAAAACCTGTTTGTAGACAATCTAGCAGAGCATTGCTTCAATATGAGCATTTAATTGTGTGTGCACAACCCTTTCTAGAACTTTTGAAACTTCACAGAGTTTAGCAATAGGTCGAGTTCGTGAAGGAGAATCCAATTTATTTGATTTAGCTAAAGGGAGAAGAAAAGCTTGCTTCCACGAGTTTGGTAATATTCCAGAAGATAACAAAACGTTGACTATAGAAGTCATATATGGGACTAAGGAATCCTGCGTGATTTCCAGCATGCCTGTTAAAAGATCATTGGGCCCTACGGCTTTTGAGGAATCCAGTCGTAAGAATGTCTCAGTGACAGAACAGTCAACCTGAGTAAATTCGAAAATAGGAAAATCACTGCGTAATGAAACAGCAAGCACCTTATTAATCTCACTATCAGATAGAACAGAAGATGTTGATGAGGTGGAAGTATAGTGAGTTAATAGAGCTTTAGATGTAAAATATTGCAGAGGTGAGGGTAGAATCTTGTTTGAAAGCCCAATCTTATGTGAGGTTATCCAACGATTTATTGAGTTCAACGACGCAGACAAACGATTTAAAATGAATTCGTTTTCGGCCATATCAAGAGCATTTGAGACCTCCCCACGAAGTCTTTATAGCGAGCAATAGATAAGACGCAGCTAAGCGATATGCTCTATCACGTTCCTTCATTTTAGTACGAATATCTGAAGTAACCCAGGGTTTTTTCGTAATCGTAAGATCATTACTTGAACTAGAAGTCGCTTAGCTCACTTGCGATTTCATTAAGAGACTACGTAAAATAGTTTTATTTAAACTATCACGATTTAGATTAAAAACGTTTTTATAAGAGATTTTTTTGTTGTGTTTGGTGGTTTGTGTGCTCTAAATGTGATTGTAATAAGATCATGACATGCAATAAAAGATGCTGTTGATTTATTATATGATAACATAGAGCTGTTATCATTAATGATGAATAAGTCGATCCATGAATGGATAAATATTTGGAAGTCAAAGTGTGATGTGTAGATTCAGATAAAACTACATGAAGAGCTAATGAATTCATAGCTGAGCGGAAAGTGTCAGCAGAGTAATTATAAGATGACAAATTTATATTAAAATCACCAGTAATTACAACGTTTTCATAAGAAGGTAAATAAGTAAAAAATAGGTTGAAAAATTCTTCAGGAAAAATAGCCTTAGAACGCTAGTACACTACTGAAAAAATAAGTTTTTTAGTTCCAAATAAAATATCATCTATTATACACGGTGACCCATTTTAATCGCTACACCCGGATTTTTCGAATCCTAAGACTGATAGGAATAAATGATTCAGACAAAATTTGTGGGGGACAAATGGAGCCAAATGATAGTCCTAACAGCTTTGACCTTGAACTTGACCTTCAAGGTTATTTCAAAGTCAAGCGGTTTTTTTTAATAGGAACACCTATTTTCGACCACGGATTCGGAAAGAGCGGGAAATATTACGTTCGAAATCATATTAAGACATTTTTTCCAAGGTCATTTCGAGGTCAAATGAAGATCGAACTCCGGAAAATCCATTTTAAGTCGTTTTTTCCATGAGTCACAAGCTTAAGTGATTCAAACTGATCGTAAGTTTAATAGGGAAATCCATACAGCCAAAACATTTACATCCTAGTAAACAAGTATCAAACTTGCACATCCGAACCCCATGCTCTTCATAGCCTCACATGCTAGACTATTACACCAGACATCAGAAAAAAGAACAAATTTAAAAAAGTTTGGATCATTTCCTATCATTTGTAAAGCCCATTGGCAAAACACAATACCCTCTTGAAAATGAGCAAACTGTAGCTCTTGGACTAGAGTGATATGATACGCACGATATCTAAGCACCTTCATAATTCTTAAAATTGTACTTTTTGGAATACCGATTTCCCTTTCGACTCGACGAGCGCTTATCTGTAGGTCAAGATGAATTATTGCCAGAATAGTCACAACCCGATTATCATTCTCATCATATTAATGGCGCCTACGTTGTGTCCACCACGAGCTTTTTAAGGTGAACGTCTGATAGCCATAGCGTCAGGGTGTCGTCTGTCTGGATAGCGTTCAGCATAAATTCTTGCCGCAGCACGATAATTACTTTGGCTTTCTCCTAAAGCCAACATCATGTCAACGATCTCGTTGGGCAGCTAGTCAGCCATTGGAGAGCCAGCTTTTAATTACTATTAAATTTGAATAGTGAAATAGTATAAAAAATATTAATAATTATAATATTTGCCCGTATGCGGTCGCGACCAATAAAGAAAAATGTTCCTTAATTGCGGTAACTTTATCTGACTAACTAGGAGAGTGTCACAACTCCGGATCACGGATTTTGCTCAAACTTCGGGATAAGTTTTCAGATGATAAAATAGAAAAAAAGCTAAAGTTATAGTCATAAACACTCAATATTTCCCTAGTTACAGGCAATTAAAGAAAATCACTAAAAAAGTTACTAGATTTTTAAACGCATATAGTTATTTAGCATTGATAGCTAGAAGCTTAAACCTTTTTCTAAATTAAAGCTGAGCTTAAATCCTTTTGAAATAGTAGTTATAGCATGTAAAAATATTATTTTTTCCTAAAGTTATAGCGTAATAAAGATTGGACCTAATTTTAGCTTTTATTATTAATTAATATTTTTAAATAAAAATTCAGGTCCAATCTTTATTACGCTATAACTTTGGGAAAAAATAATATTTTTACATGCTATAACTACTATTTCGAAAGGATTTAAGCTCAGCTTTAATTTAAAAAAAGGTTTAAGCTTCTAGCTATCAACGCTAAAGAACTATACGCGTTTAAAAATCTAGTAACTTTTTTAGTGATTTTTTTCAATTGCCTGTAACTAGGGAAATATTGAGTGTTTACGACTATAACTTTAGCTTTTTTCATATTTCATCATCTGAAAACTTATCCCGAAGTTTGAGCGAAATCCGTGATCCGGAGGTGTGACACTCTCCTAGTAAGTGTATTTGCTAAGTACTCCGATAGTCACACTTTTGTAATTGTTAGTTTTATAATAAAGTAATAATCATTAAATTATTTTTAATTTGAACTGCACATAATACTAAAACTTGCTTATATTTTAAATATTGTGAATTATTGCCGTTCAAACTTAAGAAATACTAATATTGATAATGTAATCATTAAAGGCACACTTACAAATAATTATTGTTTCGTCAAAGATTCTTTTAATAATATCTGAACTGCTGACCGATTTTAATATTTTCCGCACATTTTAAACATTAGGCTTTATTTTTAATAGTTTGATTTTATAAAAATAGCTTTGATGCTTTTTGTACAAAAAAGAAATGTTGCATCTCTATTCTTTCGAAAGTTGTGACTTTTCTTTTTAAACAATCACATTTTTTCACAGCTCATATCTTCACTTTACTCATAACTTTCGAAAGAATAAAGATACAACATTTCTGTTTTGTACAAAACGATCAAACTTTTTTTTTAGAATTAAACAATTACAAATAAAGCTTTCTATCGAAAATGGGCAGAAAATCTTAAAATTGGTCAACAGTTCCGATATTATTAAAAGAACCTTTGACGGAACATAATTTCTTTATGTGTGTCTTTAATGATTACATTGTCAATATTAGTATTTTTCAAGTTTGAACGGCAAAATTTATATGCAATTTGAAGTAGAATTCATGTTTTATTAAATCAAACACCTATAATGTTTTGATTATTACTTTATTATAAAATTTACAATTAATAAAGAGTGACAAACGTTTTTTTTTTTAATCACGACCACATACGGGCGAATATTATAATTAATAATATATTTAATATTATTTTACTATTTAAATTTAATAGTAATAAATGGCTGGCTCTTAAATGGTTGACTATCCGCCTAACAAAATTGTTGACATGACGTTACTTTTAGGAGAAAGCTGAAGTAATTATCGTGGTGCGACAATCGGAAATCGGTATTCCAAGGTAAGGGGCGAAGGGACTCACTTAAATCAAGCACCCCGAACAGTGAGAGGCAAGGGGACTCACCTAAATCAAGCACCCATTTACAACAGAAGCTTCAATGATCTTAAAATTTCCGTTAAACAAACATCATACATAGGGTAAAGATGTGTGGGACTGGGGGATGTCTGGTATAACAGTCTAGCATGTGAGGCTATGAAGAGCATGGGGTTCAGATGTGCAAGTTTGGTATTTGTTTACTAGGATGTAAATGTTTTGGGTGTATGGATATCCCTATTAAACGGAGTTCGATCTTCATTTGACCTTGAAATGACCTAGGAAAAAATGTCTTAATATGATTTTGAACGTAAAATTTCTCATTTTTTTCAAATCCGGGGTCGAAAATAGGTGTTCCTATTAAAAAAAACAACTTGACCTTGGAATAACCTTGAAGGTCAAGTTCAAGGTTAAAGCTGTTAGGACCATCTTATAAGGACGCATACAGACTGTTAAGTCGCGTACTATCGGGCGTTAATAGTTAACATCTCTGTACACAGGTCTAGCTTTCCTTAGTAGAGTATACGCCGGTTTGGGCCAAATCAGACGAGCAAATATTTTCCCATTGCAATTAATACCAAACAATTTTACAGCAGAGAAATTGCGTAATTTAGGTGACGCCTCTATTATGCTATCACGAACAGCATCTGATGTAAAACGACCAGCAAAAGATCTAAACTTATGAAGTTGTGAGCATTCAGGTTGGTCATTATCCATGTTGATAGTAGGCAGCCACTCACGAGTATCAATGAGGAAATTCGTTCTGTAATCTAGCTCTATAGTCTCAAAAACAATTCTAATTATTTCTTCATCGTTCAAAGAAACATTAGTCGGTATGCTCGAAAAAAGAATCTCATATTGGTCATGCAACAGAAAAATGCCAGATGGTGAACATGAAGCAATATGATTGTCTAAGTGTTCAGATAGTGCATCATAACGCTTCTTCAGTTCTAAAAAAGAAAGCTTAGCATATCCCAGCTTATTCCTAAGAGCTCTTACTTCTGCCACTATTTTATTGTTCAACTCTAACAATTGATTAGTTGCCTGAAGCAACTGACTTGATATTTCCATTTGTTTATCAAACTTTTGGTTACAATCAGCCGCAAAAGCCGCAAAATATTCGGGCTATGACATATCAATTGAGTGGTTAGGAGAATGCAAGTGTATAGATTTAGAAGAAATAGAAGCCAATTGGGATGGATTGGAGCTAGCAATCTACTGTAAGTCAACGCCCAAAACAATTCTGTTAACTGAGGAAGAGGAAGAACCTGACTCTGACCGATAGCGTCTTCGTGGTGACGGTTCAAGTAAGTGAAGTGGTGAAGACGTTCCCCTTTTTTGAAAGCGGTGATTAGATAGAAGAGAGTCTGTATGCCAAGAGAAGGTTGAAACAATGTCCTTAGTGACTAATGCACGCGAGAACTCGTTTGCTAATTTTCTTCTACAAAGTTTCTCTTTTACACAGCAAACTATCATGCTATCGCTGAGTAACCACGAGCTATCACAACACTTAGTATGGTTAATGGATGTACAGTTTTTGCAAAGATTGGCTGTATCTTTACGTAAAACTGGCAAGCTACAGCGAGAGCAAAATATCATAATATTTCATGAGCGCACTAAAAGACACAGCACATCAAACACTTACCTCTTTAAGTATACAGTTCCTGCACTAGACTGGACGATCCACTGCAGCCGATGATGTAGAGATCTACTTTATCAGTGAAAGATAACCTGTTATAGCTTGATAAGTGTTGTCCAAAGTAGTCATCAATTCATATATATTCATAGAATTTATATCTAAATATGTAATAATAATTAGAATTATGCATTTACATGAATTTAATATGCACCCGGTGTATAGAAATCCATCACACCTATTCGTACTTTTCTTTTCAGAGTATGTGCTTCTTTCAAATGGGACTAACTTGATCACTCTACATTGAATTATCTTCTATTAGTCTAGGTGCCCAAAGGTTTCGTATGAAGTTAGAGGTCCCACCAAGCAAGTAGGTGATTTATATGTATTATGAGCTGCTGAATCCGAATTCGCAACTTGCTTTTCGCGCAAGTAGTCGAGTAATTTGTTATAAACAAATTAATTGTTTAAATAGCTATAGTTTATGAACTAGAATAGATGCTGTAATTTTCTCTGTAAAAACTTGTTCTTTAATAAAAAAACAGAAAAAAATCGTTTTTGTTGCATGTCAATTCGATAATTGGAACTAGAAATATGGCAAATATATTGCTAAAAAACATAGAGACGTAGCGCAAGCGCGGAAAGCCCTGGTAAAAAACCTTATAACTCGACAACTAACTAATATTTTTTAAAGTTCAACATGTATTTGAAAAGTCTCAAGTAAGTAGAATCTGAGATATCGCAAATTTAAGCTGTAGCGCCAACTTCTTGCAATACGACAAGTGTGCAATATGGCGATCGCTTTCCTTATAAAAAATTCTTTTTTTATAAGGTAAGTAATTTCATTCTTTTGTAATAAAATTAATTTTAACTCTGTATTAGGAAATTAAATAAAAATTTAATAAAAAAGGATTCAGCTAAAAATAGATGACTCTAATAAATCAGAAAGTTAAACAAATTTTTTGAATAAAATAGATTGTTGTTCTTTTTGCAATTGCAAAAAAAAAAATAAATGTAAAAATACTCCATAAGTTGAGTAAACTGTTTACTATTGTAGCAGAAAAATCAATGATTATTTAAAACCCTAAATCTACTTTATCTTTATGTATTGTACATCATTAATTTTATGACAAAATCTCGAAAAGCTATGTTACTATAAACAAACCTCACACAGGCATTGAGGGCCCTATGAAGTTTTAAGTTTTGATAATTGAAAAGATCGTTATAAACTACACAGGCGTAGTCGAAGTGGGGAAAAATCAGCGATCCAACAAGGCTCTTTCTGAGCTTCTTCGAAAGCGAGCGCCTATAAAACCTTAACGAATGAAGCACTCCACGCACTCTACCAACAATAGCATTTACTTGCCTCTCCCAATTGAGAGTCTGGTCTAACCATAAGCCCAGGCTTTTAACTCCTTTAGAGAAAGGAATAAGCTGTTCCCTCACTACGATGGGTGAAACTTGAGATGCATTAAGCCTAGAGATGAACTGCTAACTACCGAGAATGATAACTTGAGTTTTAAGGGCATTAAGTTTAAGACCATTGACTGATGCCCACTCGACAATGGCCTCAACATCACAATTGATAACGGAAATTTCCTCCTCTATGTCACAAGCAAAAAACGAACGATAAATTCGTAGATCATCCGCGTACAACATGTACTTTGAATACTTCAAAACTTCAGGCAGATCATTAATAAATATAGAAAATAACAGTGGGCCTAAGACACTACCCTATGGAACACCAGAATTGATACTCATCCAGAATTGCGTAGCATCACGATCCAGCTCCTCTATAGACTGCAATCTACCTCAAAGATAGTTCGAATACATTTTGAAATTTAATTATTTTTTAAGATAATGGTTTCCAAAATGCAAAAGAAAAAATAGTAAAGCAAAAAACTATTATTATGATAAAAAAATTGATGAACAACAAATAAAAGTTGATAACTCAATGTTAGTACCATATCATTCAACATCACATAGGAAATACAATTGTCATATGAATGTAGAATATTATGCATCAATAATAAGTAAAAGATCTCAAGTACTAAGATCTCATTAATGTCAATAGCATTGATAAATAATTTATAGTTCACTTAAATCATTAAATCTATAAATTTTTTCATTATAAATATGTATATATATATTTCTATATATTTCTATATTTTTAAATACTGAGGTATATATGTAGGCGTACGACGCAATTAATAATTCTAAAAATTATTCTTTACACTATAATTTTTATGATTTTAATAGATTAGAATTCAAATTTATGCATCAATGATTATTTTATGAAAAGTAACAACTTCTATTTAATTAAACTTTAAATTAACTACCCTTACCAGTATATGGAATCATAAACTTATACCATCGGTACTTATATATCTCTTAAAATCAAATCTTTTTATCATGCCATTCGAAAATATATTTAGATAAGAGCCATTTTAATAGAAGAATTTTGTCTTTGTTACTGAAAGAATATGTGCTTAATAACAAATCGATTCATATTACTTCTGTTACTACTATTATATTAAGTGGAGAATTATGACTTTTTTTCTTACGTGAATATCTTTTGCATTATTGTCACATACATACATACACACGCGCGCCTTTAACATACACATACACACGTGCACCTTTAACTTATACATACACACATACACACACATACACATGCACACATACACAGGCTCACATACACATGCACACATACACATGCACACATACACATGCACACATACTTATACACAATATTCGTCACTCCGTCTCCGTCATCCTCTCTCCGTCTCCATGTCTCCGTCTCCGTTTCTCTGACTCCGTCTCTCCGTCTCTTCAAATGCATCTCTTCGTCTCCGTCTCTTTGAATCTGTCTCTTTGTCTCCATCTCTCCATCATCATCTCCTTAACTCCGTCCCTCCGTTCTCTGTCTCTGTCTCTCAATCTCTGTTTTTCTGTTTTCGTCTCTACGTCTCCGTTTCTCCGTCCCCGTTCCTCCGTCTCTCCGTAATTACATTACTACTACTATATATATATATATATATATATATATATATATATATATATATATATATATATTATTCTATTATACTAAAGTAAATAATTGATAATATCTTTTGCATTATTGTCACTACATACATACATATATACACGTGCACCTTTAACATATATACATACACATACATACACATACATACATGCACATACAGATACATACACATACATACACATACATACACATACATACACATACATACACATACATACACATACATATACACACATATATACATATACAATATCCGTCACTCCGTCTCCATCATCGTCTCTCCGTCTCCATCTCTCCGATTCCATGTCCCCATCTCCATCTCTCCGTCTCCGTTTTTCCGTCTTTCTGCCTCCGTATCTCCGTCTCTATATCACCGTCTCTCCATCTCCGTCTCTCCGTCACCGTCATTCCGTCTTTCCGTCTCCACTTCTCCATCTCTCCGTCTCCGTTTCTCTGCCTCCGTTTTTCTGTCTCCGCTTATATGTCTCCGTTTCTCCGTCTCCGTCTCTCCGTAATTACATAACTACTTATATATATTATTATTATTATTTCATTATATTAAAGTGAAGAATTAAGACTTTTTTTTACGTGAGTATCTTTTGCATTATTTTCACATACATACACATACACACGTGCACCTTTAACATATACATACACATATGCACAAATATATACATAAACTAATACACAATATCCTTCTCTCCGTCTCCGTTTTTCCAACTCTGTCCTTCAGTCTCCGTATCTCCATTTCTGTCTCTCCGTTTCCATCCCTCCGTCTCCGTTACTCTGTCTCCGCCTTTTCGCAATTACAATTATATGAAAGTAAAGAATTAAAACTTTTTCCTTCTAAGAATATCTTTTGCATAATCGTCATATATATATATATATATATATATATATATATATATATATATATATATATATATACTCACAAACACACATGCACCTACACATATACATACATGCACATACCTATACGCACATTCACACTCACACACTTACGCAGATATATATACACACATACACACACATACCCATACACACACACATACACACACACATACATATATATATATATATCTTTTTACATTATATAGTTACATTGAAAAATTCAGTTTTAGCAGTCCCACTCCCCCCGTGTCCCCCTTCTTCCCCACTTCCCCCCAGGTTCCTCCACAGCCCCCTACAATGTTTTTTAAGGACCCCTAGAAAATGACGTCAAATTGTTTGGAATTCTACGATATTTTATATCTACCCCTCCTCTATGTCTCCTCCACGCCCCCCCGTATCCCCCCACACGCCCATTTGTAGCTCCCGTATGCCCCCCACTGTTCCCCACTCATATAATGATATAACAGTTTATAACTTTTATGCATTATTATATTTCAATTAATATAATGTAGTATATCTAATGAAAAACTAAATTTAGGAGATTGAGGTTGGAGTATTGGATATAAAAAAAATTTAATGATACAAACAACGATCATCTTACAATATTACAATATTATTTATATAGAATAAATTACAGACAAAATTTTATAAATTTTAGTCCTATATTATATTGTGGACGATTAACTGAACAATATATAATACATTCTTATGTAATGGTCGAAAGTAATAAAATGAACTTTTTTCGTAATAATCAAAAACAATTACGAATAGAATGTTATCAAGGTTAATTAGATCATGTTACAAATAGTGCTTCAAATGTTTCAACAAATTTTGAAAATAAAGAATGAATTGGAAATATTTTTATTTTACCGTCGATATATATTGGAAGTCCAAAATATATGCAACAATATTATCAAGATGCAATGGCAATAATAAGAACTGTAGAAAAACCTGATTTATTCATAACAATGACGTGTAACCCAAAATGGAAAGAACTCAAAGAAATTATGAAAAATTTTCCTGAAAGAACAACTCCCAATAGTATACCAAATATTAAAGTGAGATTATCATATACAAAATTTAAAATGCTAATAAATGATATAGTAAAAAATGAAATTTTTGGTCCTGTTCTAGCTTATGTATTTTCCATAGAATTTCAAAAAAGAGGATTACCTCATGCTCATATCATTATCACATTACACCATGATCATAAAATATTTACTCCAGAATCTATTGATAAATATATTTCAGCTGAAATACCTTCATCGGAAAATACATATTTACTAAAATTAGTACTTAAACATATGATACACAGACCACATACTGATAGATCTCCCTGTTATAATGAAAATAAAAATAAATGTGAAAAAGATTTTCCTAAACCATTTATTGAATGTACCAAAATTGAAGAAAATAAATATCCACAGTATAAACGAAAAAATAATATTTGTGAAAATCTTATCTATAATTTTAAAAATACAAAGAAAATTATACAAATTGATAATTTAATGGTAATTCTTTACAACAGTTTTTTATTAGCAAAATATACTGCTCATATTAATACTGAACTTTGTGTATCAATACAAAGTATTAAATATATTTATGATTATATTTATAAAGGAGTAGATAAAGCATATTGTAAAAAAAAGCAAAGTAAAATTGAAGAAAATATTAAAGATGATGTCTATGATGAAATAACTCAATATATAGATGGTAGATATTTAAGCCCAATGGAAGCAGCATGGAGATTACAAGAATTATCATTATGCGGTAGAAGTCATCCCGTAATAAAATTAAGTATTCACACAAAAAATCAACAAAGAATAATTTTCGATGAAAATAATATACATTCAGCATTAAATAAATACCAAACAACATTAACTGCATGGTTGGATTTAAATAAAAAAGATGATTTTGCTAAAAGAATTAAATATGTTAATATACCACAATATTATATTTTCAATAATAATACAAAATCTTGGATGAAACGATCAAAGAATAGAAAAAACATAGCTATGGGTAGATTAAATGTAGTATCTCCAAAAGATAGTAAACGTTTTTTTTTAATTAATATTAAACAAAATAAAAGGTGCAACATCTTATATCGATTTACAAACTCATAAAAATACAACTTATAATACTTATAAAGAAACAGCTTTAGTAATGAATTTAATTGAACATGAAAATCAAATGTAATACATTTTTGGAGAAGCATGTCAAGTTATGTTACCAATTCAATTACGTAAATTTTTTGCATGTTTTTTATTATGTGAAAATATTCAAGGTAAAATTGTAACATGGCAAAATTGCTATGTTACTTAAACTCCGCTTTTATAATACGATAGTATATGCGGCAGAAGGAAGACCTTAAATTCGCGCGCGGATAAGAGAGAGACAACGCCGGTCAAGCTAAAGCCAACTCCAAGCCACTAACTATATCCGCGTGCACAGCACATCACGAAGCCGTTAATATACAGTAAAGCTTAACCAATGTGCCTAGTCTACGCATAGCCTGACTCTAGCAGTCAAGTAGACGGAAAAGGCAAAAATATAAGGTGGCGCGCATAGCGTGCCGCATGAAGAAGGAAAAGCATCCATCTTGAGATGCTCATTCCTTCTGCCGTTCGTCTACCAGTCGGTTGACGTGAAGTTTTTTTTTGTATTAGCGCAACTAAGTGTGTCGAACGAAACTCCTTTTAACAACTCTCGGATTGCGATCTTTGTGAGGATAAGAGAGTAGTTCAAGCGTGAGTGTGTGAAGGCATGAATGCTTTATTCTAGCCTTGATTCGTATTAAGCTTTACGAGTAATATACAACGTGATTTTTTATTATTCTGTGCGCGTGTGTGCTGGTGACCACGTGCGCGGTATTAGTTAGTGCGCCCGTTTTTCTTTCTAGCTTCCGCCAAGCTTAGGTGTTATGTAATTTCCCAGCTAAATACCTCATATTAATTTATGACGCGCATCGTTGGCTCTCTTTTGGCCGCGTTGCTGTAATATTAGCACAATTAAAATAACGTACGGAGTCGCGTCCGTTAACGCGACTGGCGCCCTTTTGAGTGTATAGCTAGTAGTTGTGAATTAATAAAATAAATTAAGTTCTGATATTTCAGCTGATCTCTTTTTTTTATGTTATGTGAATGTTTCTAGTATAAGAACCAGGTAAACCTCTAGCTATACATTTAGCTAATCTTGTACGATCACCTGATCCCCATGGCCGTTACAAAATTATTTGGGACAAATATAAAAAATTTTTTACAGAAGATTTTAAAGAAAACAAAGAAAATAAAGCTTTATTACATATTAATGAAATATTAAATTTAGAAGATATGTCATGTGAAAATTTTGGTTTACCAGAACCAAGTGAAACGTATATTGAAAAAAATGAAAAAATTAATAATGGAACTATAGATTTTAGTAGAGAGAAATTTAATAAAATTTATAAACAATTGAATGATGAGCAAAAAAATATTTCTGAACAAATAATAAATAATAAATAAAAAATATTTTTCATAGATAGACCGGGAGGTTCTGGAAAAACCTTTTTATACAAAACAATAATATATTATTATATAAGTGTAAAAAAAAAATTTTTATCTATGGCTTGAACAGGTATAGCTTCAATTTTATTACTTGAAGGTTTAACGAGTCATAGAACTTTCAGATTACCATTAGATTTAAATAACATTAAAAGTGCATTTTTAAAATTTGATTCAGATAAAAAAAAATTAAGACAAACAGATATAATTATATGGGATGAAGCATCAATGATTCTCAAAAAAGCTTTAGAAATTGTAGACAAAAGATTAAAGGATGTTTGTCGCAATAATAAAAGTTTTAGTGGAAAAATAATGATTTAAGGTAGAGATTTCAGACAAATTCTACCAGTATTATAATATGGAAGAAGAAATACTATTATTGAAGAGACTATAAAGTATTCAAATCTTTGGCCTTTATTTCATATTTTTAAATAAAAAAAAAACGTAAGATCTAATGACGACAATTTTTCTTCATTTTTATTAAATATCGGAGAAGGAAAAGTTGATCCATTCATTATTCCAAAAGAATGAAAAACTAATAACGTTTGTAATAAAATTTATAAAAACATTAATGAATATATTGCGACGAGTATACATACTCACGCATTCAAATTTCCCGCCTGACGGCCAAGCTACTATAGAACAATAGTTCTGAGCCCAGCCGCCAGGTGGCAACCCCAAACGCCGCCACACGCATTAGGAAAAATGAGGCCGGAGTATATAAGAGGCCGAGAAGCTAAGCTCAGCACGCTGTGTCGACTACCATCTCTTCTCCCTCTTTACCTGAGTGAGCGCGCTAGGCTAAGAGAGGGTGAGAGAAGTAGTAGCTGGCTCCCTTCTCTTGTAGAAGACCTAGCTTCTCTCTCTTGCACATGAGGGTAGACCGAGTGAGCACGCTGGTCTACACTCTAGTGCATATGCTGGCAGTGTTAGAGATACGTCGAGTGAGCACGCTGGCGTAAGGCTATGCTATCCAAGAGCATACACTAGCAACTTTTGTCCGCCGCATACCTCCCGTTGCGCCGTTAAGTTTAAGGGTGACGTCCACCCAAAATCTTGCTAGATTTTTGATAACCGCGCATTAAGTTAAATTAAGGGTATCGTCCACCCACCGCATTTAATTATTTGCACTCCGCCCGACCGTTGTTCTTTTTGTAATTATAATTAGATTAAGGGTGTCGTCCACCCAATCCCGCCGTAGTCTTAGTTATAATATATTAGTTTATTATTATTATTATTTAAGCCTCGCGTATTTTATTAAAAGCAATAAATTAAATTAGTAAATTAATCTTTTGGTTTCCTTCTTGTTTATATTGTTACAGGAAAAGGCCGTCGACGAGTCACCGATCAACCCGGCCGTAATGAATGATTAATTAATTAAATTCATTTTTCTTTATTCATTAAATTCATTTCTTCTTTATTTCTTAAATTGGATTTTTATTTCAAAGATATTAAATAGCCGTCAAGAGGCTGATCAAAAATAAACATTAATTAATTTTGTAAATTACACTTAAGGTTAGGTTAGTTTATTTGCATTGTATAAAGATATTAGGGTTAGCTTTGATTAACACGTTATTACCATTCCACATTTATAAGCGTCGTTTTATACGAGCATTGAGAGTACAATAAAGCTACGGTGCTCCCTAGTATAACCAAACGTGTTAACCCTGGTTACTTTCCTTTACTTTCCGCCGTCTGATCCCTCCAACTCCTGCTGATCTTACCCTGGTAACTCGCTGAAGCGTCTGACAACAGGAGTTACACGTATTTCCCTCACCCGAAAGGGAAAAACGTTACAATATATAGTTCAATATTTCAAAATTATTTTATTTTATATATATATATATATATATATATATATATATACAAAGTAAAATCATTAAAATAATATAATGATTTAATGATCTCATGAATATTAATAATGATTACGTCACTTATTTTTGATTATTAAAGTAAACAAATTTTTAAATTTTAGTATAAAATGTTGATATATCTTAAATGTAAAAATAAGTCAAAAAGATATCAAAAAGGAATTATATCAAAATAATCCTATAAATCTTAAGGCATAAATTAACATTATGATATATCAAATATAATACTAACAAAATTTTTATATAATATAATTATTTAAAAATTTTTGTATAGTTTTAAATTTATTGTAACTTTGATCATTGATATCATTTAATTAATAATGAGTTATTTTGTCACTTATATATTGTACAATATCACTATTTTTTTATTCATATTCAATACATGAAATAAATTATATTATAAATATATAACTAATCTATGTAATATGATCTATAAAATAAAGTGATTTTTAAGGCTCCTGGCGGGGGTTTCCACTAATCAAAAAATCTGACGCGTCGTATACCTCCATATTTCACACAGTTGAAATATATTAGTTGGATTAAAATCTATATTTGAATATTAAAAAATTTTTACAATCAAATAAAATATATAAATGCAATTCATCATAATAACTAGTTTGAAATATAAGGTGGTGTGGAAAGTCGTTACTCAAGACTATACGTCTTGACTTTTATAACGATAAACAATTAAATATGAAATAACATTTTTAAAAATTAAATTAAATATAAGGTCAATGATCCAACTACGGATAGCATCCCAACTATGATAATTTTGTATTCTTTGTATTACGAAAAAGACAATATTTATAATATATAGAAAAAAAATCGTTTTATTAATTAAAACATTTTCGCGCATTTCCGCATTATTGCTGAGCAGAAAAAAAACAAGTTAAAAAAAAAATATTGAAACAGCAGTCTTGTTTCGCAGAAGAAAAATTTTCAATGCGGTGTATAATTAATGAAAATTAATAATTAATTAATTAAAATAATATAAAATTATAATTATTTAATAATTTGAATGTTTAATTACAATATTAATCTATTTTTTATAACTGTATGTGATAAAGTGTAATTTTTTATTATTTTATTACTCACGTAACCTTAAATTATCTACAGTTGGAACATTGATATTGAAAAAATTTGTATTATGTAATATAGTATTTTTAATTAATATATAATATATAGCTTTACGTTTTTATTAAAAACATTTATAATAAATTAATTTAAAATTAAGCAAGAAATCATTAATTTTTTTTGTTATAAGGCTGATTCCATTTCAAATCGAACAGTCAGTATACACTTAAGTCACCAATTACTGCGCTAATGAAGTATGTTATTCTACCCTAAAAATAAGGGTATACGTATTTTTTTATTTTGCTGAAATATCAAAATTGCATCAGATTTGCACTTTTGAAAATTGCATACAAAAACTAAATGTTAAAACTGAAAATGTTGAGAATAACTTTAGAGGGCTATCGTTTTACCAATTTTCAATGAATTTTGGTAAACCTTATTTTGTTTTATTATGTTCTAAGCCTTCTTTAATTCAGTGCAAGAAATTTCAAAAAAGACTAAAAAATGACTAAGATATGTGCATTTTACCAAAAAATGCACTTTTTATGCACATGCATTTTTCTCGAAAAACCCATTTTTTTTTTTGCTGAAATTTTTTGTGCTCATAGAGGACCAAATTACCTATCTAATGGTACTTGGTTGATCCCGCACTTATTTGTTTGAAGCGAGAAAAAAAATTCACAAATTTTATTGGTGAAAAATTTTTGTATATACGTTCGGAAATTTTAAGCAATGTAGATTTAAACACTATCCTTCTTTTAGCATTACCCAGGAACAACGACGTGGACGTAGAAGGTTTCTGTTCCCTTCGGGGTGCTTTTTTAAAGTGAGTTCCCCTTGCCTCTCACTGTTGGGTTGCGTCAAAAATATAATTATAAATAATTACTTTTTTTTATTTTTCACTTATTATTTTTAGTTCTAAGTGTAGCCTTACGACGTTTGACTTTTTTTTTCTTGTCTTTCACTTCAGTCAGTGCATGTATAGCTGTTCTGCCAACAAATATATGCGATTTTAATTCCCCACGTTGTTTTAACCATATATGACTTTTTTGAATCCCATTATATTTAGGAATTGTACTCCATTCAATATTTTTTTCTTTCCTAAATTTTTCAATCTCATTTATTGGTAATAATATGATTTTGATTGCACTGGTGTACTTTTGAACCTAATTTATAAAATCGTCAGCATTTTGTATCGATTCTTCATGAACTCTTTTTAAGTTATGTGAAGTAGCATAATGCTTTAGAAGCCCACCTATTCCATCAACGGCTTCTTTTCCATGACCAGTCGCAGAAAATAACCATTTCATTTGATAAGAAAAATGTTTGAATTCATGTAGCTGAAAACGATTTTTAAATTGGCTTGCAGCTTTATCTGATATAATAGTGACTTTAGTAACTAAATCATTTTTCATAAGATCGATAATTTTATTTATTGCTAATAGCGCATATGCAGTATCATGCTTTTTGTCGTCACTAACGATCGCAAAGCTTTGCGTTATCTCTCCTTGGTAACAGACTGCAGTAAAAATAGAAATTTGGTTATTTACCCAATGATTTCCCTGAACCGCTTTATTATTTATTACAGACCAATTTTCTGCAAAATCAACGTGGATAATTAACTTAGTAGGATCAGCTTTACCTTTTTTTTTTTTTCTTTTTTTATAGCTTCACGTTGAATATTTTTTATGTATACGTGAGTACTTGCTTTTAGTGCGCAGATTGAAAATTTTTCTTTAAAAACTGATAAGCTTACTGTTTGTTTGATAAGATTACCATTATCCCACAAAGCAAACGTAATTTCATCTTCACAATTTTTTTTCAGTTTTAACAATTTTAATGTGATACCCTCACTACCGGGGCAATAATTGCATTTTTGCAAGTCTGTCATCTTATAGTATAGACAGGTTGTTGTTGTCCTGTGTCGACTCTAACAATTTCAAACAGCTCTAGAGTCTAGCCACCCTCGTATGCTTTCCTGAAGTCTTGGCACGACTGACACGAACCATATCACCAACGCTGTATTTAGCTATTCGAAATGGCTGTTTTTCGCTGTAACGCAACATCAAATGACTACAGCTCTGCTGGACTATTCTCTCATCAGATCTTCGAAAATCAAGAGTTTTGTTCGTGGATCATTTGCATAATCTTCGCTCTTTGGTAAATCCTCGTGAAATTCAATTTCCTCGCCTAACTCCTTGTAAATTGGCTATCACTCGATATAGTACAAGAGTGTATACGTTTGAATTTCGTTTTACTTATACGATCAATGTGATGCAAAAAATTCTTAACAAATACAGTCCTACCACACCAGCTGCGTCCAGAAATCATCGAAGTCCACCCACCTGCAGATGTCTATGTTACCGTTGCTACTAAACTTCTACTACATACCTCATCAAATCCTCCTACGACTCTACATATTAGTAGTGATCAGCAAAAGTGGTGGGGGGGGGGCAGCGGCGGCGCTTGCGTTTGCAAGCGAAATCGGACTGGCGCAAGCCAATTAATTAGCTGTTCAGCCATATAGCTTGCTGACAACAGCATTATTCCGTTTTGTAGTCATATGGCTGGAAGAGCCAAATAAGTAATAACCTCCTACTTATTATTAATACCACCACCACCACTATTATCTATAGTATAAAATTAAAAATTTTGGTAAACGGTCAGTGCTGTTTAGTCTTCAACAAGTGCTGTTATCGTGAGCAATAGCCAACAAATTGAAAAAGGTAATAAATTTTTATTAGAGAATTGATCATAGTTAAATTTTTGAATCTCAACAATTTTATAGAAAAGAGAGTCTACAAATAGTACAGTGAACGATGAATCTAATAAAACAAGTACATTTTAAAGAGAGTTAACCGAAAATTCGTGTTATACGCGTGTCGTGGAGAGTGGGAGCAAGCGGCTCGAGATAGAGAAAGATTCAAAGTGAGGGTATACGGATTATTCTGGAACCTTTGCTTTTGAAAATATTTATGCCTACTTAATTAATAAAAAATAAATTTATTGCTTCGTTCTACATTTTAATAAAATATAAAAATTCATTTCAAAATAGTTTGTGCTTTAATTTTCTCTATCTTACATCAAATTTCCGCTTTAGTTATAATATATTTACAGTAATTTATTTTTAATTAGATTTAGAACAATATGGGTAGCTATCCTTGTTGTTCACGAATCGTCCCTTTGAATACACGGGCTCGCATATTTTAAATTTAGGGCGTGTTACAACATCGTGACACCGTCTGCGTCTTATAGCGTCATAGTTTGCAAAAAGTGGCGGTATTTCGCCAGTAACCAGATATCGTATAAAATCAAAGTTTATTTTCTGACGTAACGACGAATTAAGCCTTATACCCTTGATTTTGCAAACACATCCTTCAACGCCATCTGGTGTCAAATATTTATATCCGTAAAATTTGAGTCCTTTAGAGAGTAATGATGTGCAGCTTGTACCAAGACCATAACAGACCAATCCGTCGGTCAACTTACCTAAAAATGGCCCTGTTTTCGCATCGTACTCACCCACCCGACTTACATACACAGTACAATTAGTATCATAATATAATACACGTTCACCCAGCGCTTTTAATTCTCCATAGAGTTTTAAAGGCACCAAGGCTATGGTATAAGCGGCAACGACAAGGTTACATAATAGTTATGGCTTAACAACTGATTTTTTGTTGTGCCAGTTTTCATAAATTCTCATCGCATTAATCGATAAAATAGAGACAATCTTGATCTCTACAGTGCAAAGTAATTCAAACAATCCCTGTAGATCATCTATTATTTCAGTCTTTGGCATATTCTCTCGTTGACCAAATTTACCCCACAATGAGTTTAAACAGAGTTTTGCCACAGATCTTAGACCAGCGTTATATTCTATTCGATTTTTGTCTAATTGTATGCCCTCTTGATGCGCAAACTCCCTAATATATCGAGCAATCGCGGTTTCATTACCACCAGCACATCCTGAAGAGTAACCTGACGCGTTTATTTTCTCAGCGAAGGCTCAACGGCACAGTGTCGTTGTGTGTGCATGCATACATATTTAAGCTTAGGTAAGAAAGGGAGATAGAGAGAGAGAGGATAAGAGAGAGACAGAAAGAGAGAGAGACAGAGAGAGAGAGAAAGAAAAAGAGAGAGAGAGAGAGAGACAGCGAGAGAGAGAGAGACAGAGAGAAAGAGAGTATAGCAGGCGAAGGATAAGAGAGGTGAATGAGAAAACGAAACACCCGGTTTTTCTTAATTTGATAATTAGCTCATAAAAACAGAATATTGGCCCAATAATTATAGGACACGTATGGGACTTTCCTTCAGACATCCTCTATCGGATGAAAAAAGTTTTTTCGAATCGGTTTAGAAATGACGGAGTTATGAGGTAACAGACATATAAAAAAAAACACATTTAATCGAATTGAGAACCTCCTCCTTTTTGAAGTCGAAAAAAATACATAAAGAATATTCTTTGCATTGGTTGCAAATCCTTTTTTGCTGATAAAGGATTGCATGTAACAAAAGTGTTCTATCGGCTTTTTACAATTACATATTTTGCAAAATATCGTATTACAACTATTTGGATCTTTATCGCTCTTTCGAACTGTTTTACTGCACGAACGACAAATTTTTATGCTCTTGCATACCATCTGAAAATTATCGAAAGATTTTGAGATTTTTTAGACAAACATTACCGTAAAAATCTCTAGTGCATTGAATACATTTTATTTTTTCCTGATCTAAATCGCAAGGGGGGTTTTGAAAACATTTACAACATTTTTGTAGATATTTATTATTTTTTAGATGACCAGAATTTTTATTACAAGGTATGCAGTAGCCATGGCTGTCAGCTGCTGCGAGTAAATTTAAAATTCGTTCGTGATGATTAGAATTTTCATAATACATTATATTTAAGATATGTCTAACTACATTATCAATATCGTGTACAAAACGCGTACCATCATAAAGTGGTTTATAGCCTTCAGCAAAGTTTTGAAAAAAATAAACACCGAGTGCAACTCTGAAAAGCGCATAATATTCTTAAAATAATTTTTGTCCTTCGATAACACAACCTGTTTCAAGTATCGTAACTCTCGCAGCTTTGACAAGTTTCAATGCTTATAGTTTTTGATATTGTGCTGTGTGGTGCGTTATTCTATTCTACCTGTCATGGTAAATAGCACTGTGCATCTATACACGTATACCATATACATGAGCAGCAACTTGCGAGCATGGAAGGAAAAGATTGTCAGTATTTTGAATATTTTGAATATGTTTCTTGAAAACTGATTCGCTACTGAGTAACACCTGACCGCGTTGCTCTGGTTCAGAAAAACTGTCATTACTCTGTGCTGCACAAGCTAATAACTCTAGTAGATCTATCTGTGAAAAATCAGGAACTAGTCCCAAAGAAATGTATGGAGAACCGTGAACAGATCGGCCAGAGTTTATAGTTATACCAATATAATCTCAAGGTCACGCATATACACACACATGACGATATAAATCATTCATTGCTGCCTCAAACCACGTGTACACATTTAGTCCAGTAGAATTAGCGAAAAAAGAGCCAAAATTTAATGTAATTAGAGACAGGTTCAGATCACCAAAAATGGCTTTGTTGGATGATTAGGAATGAAACTGTGGAATTACCCTCAAAATTTGAGCTGTCAGGAATTAGTAAACAATGATTTAAGGTGCAAAATTCGTAAAAATCACTGTTTTTTTGAGGTAGCTTAAAATCGTTTGCGATTTAGTATATAAAAATGATACTATTTGTAGGTATTTCAAAGACGATTAATTTGAGACGTCATAGATGAAAATCGGTTAATAAATTTTATAAATAATGATAAACAAAAATCGAAAATCGCGAAATTTTAAAATATTTGTCATTTGATAAAAAAAGGATGTACATGTTTGTAATTCCCCAAAAATGTGCCTCTTATTATCCTTAAGTTACCATAAAAATTTCATCAAAAAATATTAATTATTTTAGGAGATATTCTATTTGTTTATTAAAAGGAGGTCAAATGTACATTAAAAAATTTACCCAAAAATATCATCGTAGAGACTTTATGATAATCATATAGTATTTAGATATTAACGTAGATTTAACGAATTTCATGTGAAATCGTGTCCATTTTATTATTTTCAACTTAAATATGGCAAAAAAAAAGTAAATTTTTTTCTTAATGGTTTTTTTAATATTTTTGCAACTAATGAAAATATCAATATAGGGATTTGATATTCTTATTACTGGCAATTTTACGCAAATTTAAAAAAAAAAAGAATGCTCTAGCTCAATTAGAAGCCGAGATAATTTTTTTTTTTTAAATTCGCCAATTGTTTATTTATAAATATTAAGGACTGAAATTTTTATCACAACTAGTATAATACTTGAACTTTATGATTTTATTGTATCAGAGATGAAATAAACATTTTGGAATGTAAAAAATTAATATTCAAATAATCAAGATTGCTACTAGTTAAACAGAGTAATTTTTCGTGCCTTGCAAAAAAATTGATCTGGCGAGTTCTAACTCTGTTCCGATTGAAAATTCATAATATCTTCGTTAATTACCGACCAATTTCGACGTTTTTTTTTTAATTTGGGGTAGTGCGTGAAAATAATAGCAACTGTTGTATTTGTTT
This sequence comes from Anastatus disparis, assembly GCA_017163975.1. Lineage (NCBI taxonomy): Eukaryota > Metazoa > Arthropoda > Insecta > Hymenoptera > Eupelmidae > Anastatus > Anastatus disparis. The sequence continues at coordinate 822,880 of JAFFSR010000234.1, forward strand.
TTAAAAAATTATTTATTTAACAACAATTATTGCAAAAAAAAATTTGTTTAAACATATTTTTTTAAATATTGATTTTAGCAAAAAGCTTTAGGAATAAAGTTTGTTCGTCTTAAAAAAATAAACAATATTTCATTTTAGTGTTTTCATGATAAAATCAATATTAAATCTGTTAATCTGAAAAACAAAATTAAAAAAATTTTTCGTTGGAAATTTCAACGTAAATTTTCTTTGTCATGAAAAATTCTTTATATCTCCGTTAATCACGGACCAATTTAGACGTTTTTTTTTTAATTCGGGGTAGGGCGTGAAAACAATAATAACTGTTGTATTTGCAATACAAATTTTTTCATTTAAATTGTTAAAAAAAACAATACGATAGTTATTATATTTTTCACGCCCTACCCCGATTTATAAAAAAAAACGTTAAAATTGATCCGTAATTAACGGAGATATAAGAAATTTTTCATGAAAAAACAAATTTACGTTGAAAGTCCAAAAAACAAATTTTTTTCAATTTGTTTTCCGAATTAACAGACTTAATATTAATTTTATCATGAAAACACTATAATGAAAAATTGTTTATTTTTTTAAGACAAACAAACTTTATTCTTAAAGCTTTTTGCTAAAATTAATATTTTAAAAAATATGTAGAAACAAATTTTTTTTTTGCAATAATTGTTGTTAAATAAATAATTTTTCAAAACAAATACAACAGTTATTATTGTTTTCACGCCCTACCCCGAATTGAAAAAAAAAACGTCTAAATTGGTCCGTGATTAACGGAGATATAAGGAATTTTTCATGACAAAGAAAATTTACGTTGAAATTTCCAACGAAACATTTTTTCAATTTGTTTTCCGAATTAACAGACTTAATATTAATTTTATCATGAAAACACTAGAATGAAAAATTGTTTATTTTTTTAAGACAAACAAACTTTATTCTTAAAGCTTTTTGCTAAAATTAATATTTTAAAAAATATGTAGAAACAAATTTTTTTTTTGCAATAATTGTTGTTAAATAAATAATTTTTCAAAACAAATACAACAGTTATTATTGTTTTCACGCCCTACCCCGAATTAAAAAAAAAAACGTCAAAATTGGTCGGTAATTAACGAAGATATTATGAATTTTTAATCGGAACAGAGTTAGAACTCGCCAGATCAATTTTTTTGCAAGGCACGAAAAATTACTCTGTTTAACTAGTAGCAATCTTGATTATTTAAATATTAATTTTTTACATTCCAAAATGTTTATTTTATCTCTGATACAATAAAATCATAAAGTTCAAGTATTATACTAGTTGTGATAAAAATTTCAGTCCTTAATATTTATAAATAAACAATTGGCGAATTTAAAAAAAAAAAAAATTATCTCGGCTTCTAATTGAGCTAGAGCATTCTTTTTTTTTTAAATTTGCGTAAAATTGCCAGTAATAAGAATATCAAATCCCTATATTGATATTTTCATTAGTTGCAAAAATATTAAAAAACCATTAAGAAAAAAATTTACTTTTTTTTGCCATATTTAAGTTGAAAATAATAAAATGGACACGATTTCACATGAAATTCGTTAAATCTACGTTAATATCTAAATACTATATGATTATCATAAAGTCTCTACGATGATATTTTTGGGTAAATTTTTAATGTACATTTGACCTCTTTTTAATAAACAAATAGAATATCTCCTAAAATAATTAATATTTTTTGATGAAATTTTTATGGTAACTTAAGGATAATAAGAGGCACATTTTTGGGGAATTACAAACATGTACATCCTTTTTTTATCAAATGACAAATATTTTAAAATTTCGCGATTTTCGATTTTTGTTTATCATTATTTATAAAATTTATTAACCGATTTTCATCTATGACGTCTCAAATTAATCGTCTTTGAAATACCTACAAATAGTATCATTTTCATATACTAAATATTTGGTAATATCGTGATGATCCTTCATAAATCGTCATGTAGTTCTGAGTAATAGTAGCACTATCTCCCTGTAGAAGATATTTGTTTACAATGTGATATACCAACATTACCTAAAAATGTGTAATTTATAAATATACGCTTGACCTTTAGCCTGCGGGGGTGGTCGATTTATCGACCAGCAGTCAGGGTGGGGACTCTACCTGAAAAATCTAATGATCTCATGTATACATTTTGCACTTTATAAAAGGTCGTTTAGTACTAAAATTTTCCCGCAGTCAAAAGGTTAAATTAAGAATCCGCTGTATCTCTGTCCTTTTCTAATCAAAAAATTGACTTTTTTCCCAAAATTAGCAACAAAAGGCAAAAATAAAGAGATGGTTTCGATATGTTTAATAAAATGTAATATTTTCTTTGATTAGTACGAATTAATTTTATTGCTCCGTTTTTAAGAAAAGTTGGAATAACTTAAAAAATTAGAAATTAGTGTCAAATAATGGGATTTTCAAGTTATTCCAACTTTTCTTGAAAATAAAGCTGTGGAATTAAATTATTCTTATTAGAGAAAATATTGCTTTCTATTACACGAATCAAAACCATCTCTTTATTTCTGCCTGAAGCTATTAGTTTTTATAAAAAATAAATTTTAAATAGATTCGGTAAAACAGGTAACTGTGTTGGTATACAGCTGACTCTTAACTTGTATTCTATGTACCTGGTGATTCAGACGAAATCATCAAATCAAGTGTATTCTGCTCGTTATTATTGATCGCCATTGTCCCATTATCATCCCACCAAGAGCAACCAGGCATTATTTCGAAAGGTGGTGGCGCTGTATTATTATTTAACCCATTCACTGCAAAGTTTGGGGTGGTTTCAGAGACATTTATGACTTCTCTTACCTGTTCAGGAGGTGGTTATAGTACAGGATCTCTCGAATTAGACGTATCTTCTTCTTCTTTAAACAGAAGCCTTATCAACGATTTATCCCCACTACTGACCTCCATCATATTCTGCAGGTCCGTAAATATTTATGTAAAATCTGCTTAGTTGCACTATTTGGAACAAAAAAGTCTTATCCCGCAAAATTCTGTGGTCATAAACAAAAAGTTTATTGACTATTGATTATTGATCTGAAACTGATATTTTCTTGCAAATCATCTTTTCAGATTTATTATTTTATTAACAACAAAAAAGTATTTCATAGCGAAATTCTACGATCGTAAAGAAAAAAGATGCAAACTTTAAACGGTAACAGAAATATAAGTAACTTACCCTTAATAACACGGTAATATAACATAAGAAGCCTGACTTGTAACGCATCTTGCATTCCTCTGCTCTTAATACAACGACCAGCAATGTCGAGTACTTCAATATTATTAAAAGCACCTCGCTTTAACATATAAGCTAAAGTACGTAACCCGCAAAGTCCTAAGATAAATAATTTATCATTGGAGCAAATGTTAAGACTTTTGTGCCATGAATAATTGTAAAATAATTTTATTTGTGGCTCCCGAACTAATGCTACATTTACAATACTTATCAAGACTTCAAGTTAACTTTCTCTAAACATCTTACTTCGTGTTGATTTTCTCTAGAACGTTGAACTATAACTGTTAATCAGACCTGTCAATCCTCGCGTATTTATAATATGATTTCGACATTAATTTTAAAATAGGGATAAGGAATGATGAAGAGGTAGTATGTACACAACATTTAATATTTCAAGAGTCGTCTTAATTTGATACTTAAAACCACCAACACATGTGAAATAATGTCAGTTTAGCGTAAATCGTGGATCGGTGTGCATGTATGTAAATTAATTTAATCATAGTATAAATCAGAATGCATATAATTTACCATCATTTCGGTTTCAAGCAGGCAGGAATTTTCTCATGTAACGCCTTCACACTTAGGCGAGTTCTATATCGTCCACCTAGCTAGTGAGTGTTAAGTCCTGGCTTTCACCAGGACTAAATAAAAGTGTATGATAAATATGAATTTGAATTAATTTAGAATAATTGAATTATTTATTAGATTATAATTATGAAAGATAAATATATGTATAATCTAGTAGTGAAATGAACTCCACCAATATTTAATTGAGTAAACCGATCTCTCAATTGGAATATATTGAAGAATATTTATTTAGAGTACTTGAATAGAGAATATAAAAATTGAATATTATTACCTTGATTGATTCAAGTAGATGAAGGCTGGATACAGACAGACAAAGAATAGTTATAGGCACGATTTGAAATAAGACTCGAGTCGAATATAAGCAACTTTTAAGATATTTATTGACACTTGTGAAAATAATTAATATTGAATACAATAACTTTATTTGAATTTGAATTTGAATTTGAATTTAAATTACAGGATTTACGACTTGGTACCAACGATGATCCTGGGGTAGTGCCGACTGTCGTTAATTTCAGTCGGCTTTTATAAGATTTATCTTGACATGATTTCATTAAATAATAAGTGGATCTTGCTTGTTTTATGATTTAATGATTTCGAAGCAACGAATTTTGTTGCTTAATATCAACTTAAAGTTTCTTTACTGCTTAGGTTAACACATTCTTTTATTGTTCGATGACTGTTTAATTAGTTCATCAATATCATGTTAGTAAAAAGATATTTTAACAATTTTAAGTTAAAAAGTAACATATAAGGATACGCTGTGACGTAACACCTTGGGGCTCAAGAGATTGCATATCGGAAGGATAGGCAATCGAGAAAAAAAAACAGTTATCGATTAATTTACAGATAATTATTACAAGCTTAATTGATAAATGTACGTACTTTTATATCTGAATAAATACTAATGCACAAGGGTACGTTTTATTTCGTACACTTTGAGGCTCAAAGATTGTACAGAAACCATCATAATAAGTAGTTAAATGTATTTTACAATGATTTTGGTGTATTTAACAAAAGGTGAATAACATATTGCTTATGCAATTCAGCTAAAAAGAATGACAATGATAGAAATGTCTTATGAAAATATAAGTGAATGACTTGTAGGAATGCAAAGATATGCAATTTAGAGAAGTTTCAAAGGAGTTTAACTTCTTTTTTTTAATAATTTTGATGGGTATATAAGTGCGAAATTTATTAACTCGAATGTAGTCAAAATGAATTTCCCGAGGAGACAATACCATCACGTTTGTGTAAGTAAGAAAACAGAAAAATCTAATTAAACATATATACATATATATAAATTTTTTTTTTTTTTTATATATCTTATTCTATGAAATATTAGTATTTATATTTATTATTGAATTCTTGTTATTTATATCTTGTGATGTATAAAATACATTACAAGGAGTAAAATTTAAATAGATTAGTATAAAAAGCGAAATTATAACAAGCGAGCGCACTTATTTTTTTTTAATTCATAAATCTTATGTTTTATTTTTGTAACGTTTTTTTTTAAATGATTTTTCTTAAGCGTAAGAAATTGACAGATGTAAAGGAGAGTCGAGGAAACTGCAGGGGAAAATCAGAAATAAAAATAAAGTAATTAATAGTTATTTAAATAGAAAAAAAAAGATTCATCGTAACTAAGAGTAACAGCAGACGTTAAGACAGAAGCATAAGAGCGAGAAGGATAGATAGCACAAACGCATTCAGACTCAACAAACAAGAGGAACAGTCTGTACAGTAGATATATATATATATATATATATATATATATATATATATACAGAATAGAATAAAACGTACAAGACATGGAACCGCTGAGTTCGAGAAAGAAGAGGGGATATGTATAGATATATAGATATGATGTTTATATACCTATAGATATATACGCATACTTAGATATTTCAACGCCGCGCCATATAGTTGTACATACACATATAAAATCGACCAATGAGAAATAGCTACGAGTAGAAATCTTCGATAATCGATGTTTCTACTGTGTAAAGCAACATAGCAACTTCGAATACAGTCTAGAAATTTACTAGAGTGATAGAGATAGAAGACCCGCGACCAAGAGTCGATTAAGCTGTTGATAGCGACTCGTAACTGAAGAGATCAAAAGAGAGACTAAGACGCAGCAAGAAATAAGGATAGAAAATGGAGAGTAGCTAGGTGCGACAGAGATAGAGACAACAGAGCATAGAGGAATGTAATTTCCTTCTTGAAAGATGATTCTGGGATCAGCACTCGTTGAGTACACTCGAGTGAAGTTGGAACTCATCTTTTTTGTTGAATATTATCAGTGAAGCTAAGGAGTGAAAAGAGAAACGAGAGCAGAGAAGTCGTGGACTAGATAAAAGGAAAAGGAGAAATAAAGAGAAAGAAAGAAGGCTGCGGTGAGACATCTCCAGAGACGACGACTCGGCGACCGGGTGCGACCATCTCTTGGAACCAACATCGTTTCCGTTCTTTCGACCACGCCATTGTCTTCTCTTCGACCAGCGTCACGTTCTTTTTTTTGTTTTCGACTACTGAGAGGGAATCTGCAGCAAAGCAACTGTAAATGGAATTCTACCAGCGGGTTAGCAAGTAAGAAATAGTATTTTCTAATTCTGTTGGTTTTCCTCGATACCTTTCTCGGTTCTCCTTAAGAGATATAATTTTGTGTTGTTACTAATATGATAACGTTTTCTTGATTGCGACTGCGAGCAGATTAAAATTAACATCAGTGCGGGTTAGTGAAAATACGAGTAAAATTAACTAAGGTAAAATTAAGTGAAAATTAAAGGAGAAAAGAGAAAGCCATGTGCCAAGGCATTATTTTTGGCGACGCGACGCCATTTTGTGTTATAAATTAAATGAGAAATTCGTAATTATTAAAGTCAAAGAAATTTGTTTTTTTTGTTAAATTTTGATTGTGAATCCTTATATTACTGAAAAATAGTTAATGTGAAATAAATATACGACGCGGCGGCCATTGTGAAATTGTGTAAACGAGATAGCTATACGTTAGCTATTCATTAAATTCAGAGTTCTTTCTTTTTGTACAGAGCAGCGCGAGTGATACTAAGATTAATTCTTTTAATATTTTAAGTGCGAATTATAAGTGCCGGGTTGTGCGACCGTGCAGTAAGAAAATAGAGCGTCGCGTGATCTAAATCTTAAACAATTATTATTCAATCTAATAAGTGATTAACTTATTATACAAGTAAATAAAGAAAGTTCTCTTTTTGTCTTCTGCGCATGCGCACGGCCCAAGTGCGAGAAATTAATAAAGCGGCGTTCTTTTTTTTATATATCATTGCGTATTGTGAGAAAAATTCCCCTTTTTAAATTGATAATATAAGAAATTTGAAATTCAAGTTAAATAGAGAGTCAAATAGTTATTTTCCCCTTTCCTCTTTTCAGGACAAAAATTATAGTAAATAAAATTAATTAAATCATTCATTTTTCTTGAATAATTAGAGTCATTTAATTTCAATAGTTTTTTTTTATATATAAATTTAAAATTTACTTCGCTTCTTATTTGTTAAACATTGTTCTTTTTAACTTCTTAATTTTTTTTTAAATCATAAAATATATTGAGATTTTCTAGACCACTCTGATCGTTAGAACCAGCCTACAACCCGAGGTAGGCCAGTAAGTATTGACCCCCTCTGCAGTTGCTCTATCCAGCTAGCCGAGCAGAGTTCACTGGCCTTCAATTAAAATTAAATATAAATTTGTGAACCCAGGTAAGTTCGTGGCTTCGGGGATTCACTCGGAGGTCTGGGGAATTTGCCACATAACAATCTATCCTTAACTTTTATGTTTTATTTTAGTTTGTCGATTGGCAATTAAAACGTGTATTTCGCTCAATGGATCGACGTCATAATAATGCATGGTGGTTGGACGGAGGAAGTGAGTTTGATGGCTGGAATTTTTTGCTTCCTCTTCCGTTGAAAAGAACGGATTGCCATTGTACAAGGAATTCGTATGTTAATGAAAGTAATACAGAATAATTTCTTTATGTACATCGGTGAAAATTTGGTGTATACCGGTGAACTCACATCTGATTTGCCAGTGAGAAGAACACCTGAATGGGTCCCGATCGATTGCCAGCCTCAAAATCTCTCCGAAGAATCATGGGACTGAGTTCAAATATATAAATATATATTTTTTTATTTGTTATTAATTTGATTAATAATTACTTATTAATTAATCCACGCATGTACACATTTCTTTCTTTTTTCTTATTCGTTACATAAATTATTATATATATAAATATAAATTGTTTGTTGTCTCTTTTTTTTTCCTTTTTCCTTACATTCCTTAAGAAGGGGCCGAACTATCTGTCTTTGTCTAATAGCGTTTTTCATCATTTATATAAACACTATCCGGTATAACAAGAAAAAAATAGCAGCCCCCGCTAGATATTAGTATAATAAGTAAATTTTGTAATAAAAATCAAATTTTTTACCGCATAGTTTTTGACTAATTAGAGACCTACTAGCAATCTAGAATATAACCTATCTTTTTTTGGTAGGTCTCTAATTATTCAAAAACTACGCAGTAAAAAAATTTGTTTGTTATTACAAAATTTACTAATTATACTAATATCTAGCGGGGGCTGCTATTTTTTTCTTGTTATAAAGGATAGTGTTTATATAAATAATGAAAAACGCTATTAGACAGAGACAGATAGTTCGGCCCCTTCTTAACCTTTAACTGTTTAATAATGATATAAAGAGAAAAATTTATAAGTTTCATAGATTGTAATATTAATGTTAAATTCAGATTTTTTTATTATCATTCGTTTCGAATTTGATAAATCGTAAATTTTTTTATATTGCAGAATAAAATAATAAGTGTATTAGATATTTTTAAATAATTATTTTTTAATGATAAGTTATCTGATAAATTATAAACTTTTTACTTAGATTATTTGTACAATTTTAATTATAACGACCCCTTTGTTTTTTTTTGTTTAATTTTAAAAATATACTTCTGAAATATGCTATGTTTTATAAAACTTGAACATGTATGTATGACATAAGATCAGTGTCATTCACCCCTTCAAAAAAAAAACAAAAGGATTGTTTTACAATAAACGCAAAACTAAGTGCTTAATAAACTTAAAGTATCAAATTTCCAAATTCTAGTTTCATAAAAGAGCCATCTCTTATAAAATTATAACTTTACTCTACATCTTTTTGTTAGATTACTTCTTAAACAATAATATGCTAAATAATGCAACTTGAAGAATAATTAACAAAAAAAATTTTTTATTATCTTAGTTTCCATCTTATCTTTCTTATACGTATTCATAGAAGGTTAAGATTTCGATAGATAATATTTAAGAATCTAAATGAAATATGTGCTTACTAAAGTATATAAATCAATGACACGCAGAAAAATAAATAAAATAAAATTTATATTTGCTTTACTATAGATGTGTATCGTACATCAATCATGTGTTGTTTTTTTTTTTATTGTTAGATCTAAATATGCTTACGACGTCATTTGATATTCACACGTTTAGGTGAATAACACACGCGCATAATGTCATTCATTCTTTTATGTAACACAAAACAATGAAATATGTATAATTTTTATTATATTTGAATATTATATATATGTGATTTATTTCAAATCACAATTAAAAAGTTTTATAATTGTTTCTATAACTAACAAATGATTATTATCAGCTATATTTATATGTATTTGATTATATATATATATATGATAATGCTTATTTAATAGAACGACATTTATGGGCTGATTTTATATTTTTTAAGTTATGAAATTTATTACTATACATATATTTTTTTTTTTAAACTAATTACGACTAATACTGAATAATCGAATCTCTTTTTGTTCTTGAGATGTTGGTTTAGAAGGAGTAGATGTACTTGTGGAAGGTAGTGTTATATAGGGTGATTCATTTGGTAAAGGTGGAGGCGTTGGTCGAGGCAAAGGAGATTGTAAAACCATGGGTTCTGATATGACTGGCTTTACTATTTTCACTTCCTTCAATTCTATTTCTTCATATCTTGGTATTTTTTTCATTCGATTATTATTTAATATAATTATTAAATGCGTAATGGAGCTAAAAATGGCTCCTAATAAATGTATGGACCATCCATATATTGTATAAAGGGTATATCCCCTTATAATAGTATCTATAATTAATTTAATTATGTGAAGAATGATTAAAATCATTATTATAGCTGAACTTATTGACCCAAATGTTGTAAGTTTATTTATGAATTTTTTCCAGGTGTTTTCTGCTATATTTGATAAAGTATTTTCTGTTAGTAAATTACTTAATAAATCTCCTCTTGAATTTTCTTTACCCTGACTTTCTCTCGCTATAGCATTTAATAAAGCTGCTTTTTCGAAAGGGAACATTATATGTTGTTGTAACTCCTGTAAGTCTTCTTGAGAGTAAATTCCACTCGTTATCAGTTATGTTATTTTTTTAGGCATCCATGAAGTTTGAGTATTTGGTTTTAAAATTTTTACAATGCTGTCCTTGGTTTTGGTAAAAGATTTATCCAATCCTTGCCAATTTTATAATATTGTGGAATGATTGAATTACAATTTATTTCAGTACCCGATTTTAATAAAATATGTGTTTCCGGTGTTAAAAACCATGTCTCATTCTTTGTTGTTACAGGAAGTTGAATATAACACTTATTTGTGTGTTTTAATTGTACTTCCACTGGTGTACATTTTATTAAATGTACTACTTCCTCAGCAAGTTTAGCTATGTACCCAGGTTTTTGCATCATATTATAGGCAAATTCATCGGGAGCTATGGATGCAAGGGATAGAGATTCGCGTATTATTTTTTTCTCAATTTTGCATTTTTCTTTTAAGATATTAAAGTATGAATCTTTAAGATCAGCCCTAAAATGTTTTTCTATATATACAAATTTAGAATTCACGTAAATAAATATATCAAAGTTCGTTACTTCTTTCCTTATTTCATTATTGTCAAATAATAATTTATTATATGAAAGGTCTAAGATAAATAATTTAGGATGTTCGGTTTTTGTTAATATCCTATTACAAATGTTAATATTATTTAACGCTGATAATGAAAATGTTGTCTCAATAGAATTTACAGTATAAATACGATTTTGATTGTCTTAATTTATTATTTTTGCGGGGCCTCTATATAAGGTTTCATATTCTGTTTTAAAACCCTCCTCTGCAGGTAAATGTTCCCAAAAAGTATAGCCTGCTTGTGAATCGATGCAGTGTTCATCCGTAAATTTACATATGGTTCCTGAGTTTAATCGTAATTTATTGTTTATTAAACTTTCTTGAGCGTATTTTTCTAGTAGAGTTATTCTTATGAGGCCTTGGACGAATATGTTATCCCAGGTACCAAAATTATCCGTGTAAGATGCTCCTTAGCGTGTTTTATTCTTAACTGAACCAGCGCAATCTATTCCTACAGATCTTATTCAATTTATTTTTAAATCCGCTATTGTATGAATATTATCATATTTAAATATTCCTGTTTCAAGTATAAATTTGCATTTTTCATGGCTGATTTCGTAAAGATACTCTTGTAAAGCATAACGGATGATGAGCCCTTTCTAACGCGCCGTTAGATTGTGGGTGAAATGCGGTTGTCTCAATTTTTTTTAAATTGAAATTTTTTTGAAATCGCTTTTATTAATTTACCTGTAAAATTTGCACCCTTGTCGGTAAGAACTATTTTTGGTGAACCGAAAATGCAAATGAATTTTTTTATAAATGCTTCAGCTATAGACTCTGCTGTTTGATCTTTAAGTGCAACAGCTATTACAAATTTCGATAAATGATCTTGCATTGTTAATATATATTTATTATTATTTTTAGTTATATTTAAAGGTTTTACTATATCTAAAGAAATCTTATCGAATGTTTTTTCTGGGGTATCTGTTATGATGATTGGTTCTTTAGTTTTAATTCTTTATAATTTATTTTTTTGATATGTTTGGCAATTTTTTATTCGGTTTTGTATATCAGTTTTTAAATTTTCCTAAAAATATTTATTTTTAATTCTATTATAAGTTCTATTAACTTCTGAATGACCTTCTATACTTGAAGAATGATATAAATCAAAAATTTTTTCTCTGTTATCAATTTTTACATATTCTGTATTATTTAAACAAATAATAATTTTAATTTTTGTATCTTTAAAAATATCATATAAAATTTCTTCAATTTCGTTCCAAGTTATGTTTAAAATTTTAATATTCTTTGAAATGCTGGACATATTACATTTATTTTCAATTAACAGATTTTTTAATGTATTAAAATTATTTATTAATTTTTCTTTTACTAAAATAAATGATTCTTTAATATTTAAGCACATAATAAAAATTTTTCTTTTTTTAAAATTTATTATTTCAATTTCATTGTCTTTTAATTCATTATTTATTTTTATATTATTTTGTACGAGATATCTATCTGTTAATTCGTCTAATGGCTTTTTTCTGTTGTAATTAAATGAACAATATTCTTTTCTATGTTCTATAGAATTTTTCGAATATATTATTGTATTCGATTTGTTTGTACATGTATCTTGTTGTATAATATTTTCGTCAGTCTTGACGTCTTGATTTGTTATTGTTTTAATTATTATTTTGGGGCGACCTCGTTTCTTTTTTATACGTGTACGTTCTTCATTTAATTTCTGTATTTTCATTTCATTTGTTGGTAAAGGTGTTGCTTTATTATTACTTTCGTTTTCTTTAGCTTTTCGTGCTCTTGTTACGACGTTTATTTCTACTGTATCTATGGGATTTCTTGATAAAGCATCACTATTTACATTAATTTTTCCATTTTTATATATTATGTTAAAATCATATTCTGCTAATTTAAGTCGCCATCTTTGAACTCTATTATTTTTATCTGCTGATTAAAATAAAAGTAATGGTTTATGGTCCGTTACTATAGTAAATTTATTTCCATAAATATAATTTTTGAATGTTTCTATGCCAAATAATATACCTAGTGCTTCTTATTCATATGTGTGATATTTTAATTCTGGTCCTTTCAAGACCCTTGATGCATATACTATTGGCTTATCTTCTCTAATTACTCCCTGTGATAATATAGCCCCTAATGCATATCCTGATGCATCAGTTGCTATTATAAAAGGTTTATCTAGTTGAGAAAATTGTAATAATGGGGCAGAGCATAATGTTTCTTTAAGTTTATCGAAAGCTTCTTGCTTTCCAGGATCCCATATAAATTTTACTTCTTTTTGTAATAACTGTTTTAATAGTTTTGTGATTTTTGCAAAATCATAAATAAATCTCCTATAATATCCTGCTAATCCCAAAAATTCTCTTATATTCTTAACTGTTTTTGGAATTGCGAATAATTTTATCGCTTCAACTTTTTTAGGATCAGCTTTTATACCATTTCCACTGATTATATGTCCTAAAAATATAACTTTTTCTTTCATAAATTCACACTTTTTAGGTTCTAACTTTCGTCCTGCTTCTCTTAATTGTGAGGCTACAAAATTAAATTTGATATTATGTTTTTTTTTTATTTAGCAGTTATTATTATGTCATCAATGTACACATGACATATTCTTTTACTTATAAGTTTGCCAAGAGCATTATTGGCAACTCTCATAAATGTCCGTGGAGAATTAGTTAAACCAAAAGGTAAAACTTTAAATTCAAACCTTCTTAAGGGATGTACGCTAAAAGCTGTTTTATGAATATCAGATTCTCTCATTGGTACCCAATGAAAGGCCGAAACCATATCTACAGTTGTAAAATATTCATTTCCACCTAAATCATCGAAAATTTCTGTTATAGATGGTATTAAGTATGGATCGGATATAGTTTTTTCATTTAATTTTCTATAATCTATGACTAAACGCCATCTTGGTTTTCCATCATTACCAGGCTTCTTTTTTACTACAAATGCTAGTGCATTATAAGCACTTTTAGAAGGTCTTATTAAATCATTATCGATTAATTTCTGTGTTTCTTTTATAGCAATTTCTTTTGATTTGTATGGCAATGGAAATTGTTTAACGTATATTGGTCTATTATCCATTAAATTTATTTCATGATATTCTAAATTACATTTTCCCATTTTTTCTCCTTCAAGCCAAAATATATCTTCATTTTGTATAATTAGATCCTATATACTTTGTTTATTTTCTTCGTTTAAATGATTTAAAATTATTTTATTTAATAATTTTCCTTCACGATCAATATTTTCTTCACACATATGATTTATATTTTCATGTGTTATCGTCTCTTCTAGTTCCTCTTCCTGTATATTTGATATTGCAATATCTTCTTCAATAAAATAAGTAAGAAATTGTTTATCTTCATTTTCAATATTAAAATTTGTATTATCTTGTAGTTTTAAGAGGAATTTATAATAATTTATATCTTGTTCATCTTTAAATTAATTTTTTTCTAAAATACAATTAATATCTTTCAAAAGATTTTTTATGTTTTTATTTTTATTTTGTAAAAATTGCGAAATCGAAGATATGTGTTTAGTATCTTGCATAAGCGTTATATAATTCAATAATTGAAGTGCGTTAGTCACTGCTGCGTCATTTCTTTCGTTGTTTTGTATACATAAATTTAAACTTGAATTTTGCTCATCTTCATAGTCTGTTCGAATGTAATATTTTTTTTCTATTTATTTCTAAATATCCTTTATCCAGTCTTAATTTATTTCCTTTTAAAACATTTATACCTAAAATTCCGTCATAGGGTATCGAAACATTTTCCGACGCTACATGAAAATTTGTTTGTGATTTGTTTATAGGAAAATTAACTATACCACATGTTTTCATAGGTGTATTTAAAATTCCTGATAAATATATTTTAATATTTTCATTAATAGAATTAGGTGGTACTAATTTTTCTTTTATTATATTAAGTTGAGCACCTGTATCTATTAATAATTTACATACTTCGTCTGTAAATGGATTTTTTATTTCAATAAATTGTAGTGAATCTCTTAGTTTAAATACGTAAATTGGTATATCTTTATCTATATCATTTTTAGAATAACTTATTTCAGTTTCTTTATTTATATTGTTTATATTTTTGGATTTGTTTTCATGTATTATTACTAATTTTGAGTCATTTTTCACCTGTGATTTGAATTCTATCGTATGGTATAGCATTTCTTTCTCTATACTACAGTTTGATGTAACACTTATATTATTTATATCGATATTCTCAAATGTGTCACATGTTTCCAATTCATAATCAATTTCGTGTTCTCTTGCAAAATATTGAATGTCTTCACAATCATTGAGCGACTTTTGTTTTGTAACCCCTCTTGTTCGCTCTCTCCAAGATGAGTCTTAGCGTTTCCTTGTGCATTATTTAATTCAGTTATTTTTGATTGACATTGTTCATTTGTATGATTGGTATTTCAGCATAATGTGCAAAATTTTTCTTGCTTTCTTTCTAAATTTTTAATTGTGAAACATGTATCCAGTGAGTGTCCTAATTTTTTACAATATGGACATTGTATATTTTGATTATTGTTTTGAGGTTTTTTATTTTGATAATCTCGTTTCTTGCATTGCTGTATATTATGTCCTTTAGTTTTACAGTATCTACAAAATTTATGTTGACCTCTTTGTCCATATTCATTATTATATCGATTATTTCCATTATAATTATTCCTGCAGTCTCTAACTGAGTGACCTCATCTGTCACATAATTGGCATCTTATTTGATCATCTGATTTAATTTGATTTACAAATATCTTGAATTTTTCGCAATTAAGAGTGCTGTGATTCTGATTACAAATGTCACAAGTTTGTGTGGGTATATTAATCTTTTCTTCAATTTGATTACATAATTCAGCATTGTGTCCGTTCTTTTTGCGTTTCCAGCATAATTCATATTTTTTTATAATCGGACAACGACTTACTTAATGAGTATTTTCTTGGCAGAATTGACAATATTGTTCATTGTCGTCTAAAAGTGTACACATACCTCTTGAATGTCCTAGTTGATTACAAAATTTGCATATTAATTTTATTTTATCTTTTGTATTAGTGCACTGATATGACGAGTGAGTTGGTTCTTTATAATATACACAACTTGCAATATTGCAACATAACGCCTCATGACCTATATCTTTACATATTTGGCAGCATGTTATTTGTTTCGGTGATTTTTCAAAGATATCACTAACCATAATTTTTTTTGTATTTTGATCTGATTGTGTTCTAATATCTTTATATTTTTCCAAATTATTTTCTACTTCTATTGCTTTTTCAGTTGCTTGTGAAAAATCCTGGACTTCTCCTAATTCATATCTAATTTCACTATTTAAGCCTTCTTTAGAATATTTTAATGTATTTGCATCCAGTTCAACATTAAAACGTTGTAAAGCATCTCTTGTTATGCCGTTTTCATTTTTCTTTTTATCTGTAATTTTTTAACTTAATTTTGTTATTCTTTCTATGTAATCGACCACTGATTCATGCTTTGCTTGTTGAATTCGTTCTAATTTTGCATATAAAGAGTGTAAATTATCAATCTCTGGATATAATTTTTTTATGAATCTAATAAATTCTTCTATAGTTTCAATTCTACTACCCTTTATAGCAGTACGAATTGTTCCTGATACCTTAAATCTCAAATAGTTCATAAATTTCGATTGTTCTTCTTCACTTAACATATCTTTTGCAATTCCTAATTTTTCTATATAATATTCTAAAGGTATATTTTTTCCATCAAATTCAGGTACTGATCTTGAAATTTCTTTCAGTGAGTATCCTAATGTATTTGCCATGTTTGTATTATCTTGTAAGTTTCTAATTTCGAAAATCGAATTGTTATTATTTCCCACAAGAATATTCTCTTCGTCTATATATTGATAACTTTCTTGTTTGATAGATAAGTTTTCTGTATCGTTAAATATTCCGTCTGCTGTTGTATTATTTTCAGAATAAATCGTCACTTCTCTCGTTAAAGTATATTTGTCTAAAAAACTGTCGTGTAGATTATTTTCTTGTGTTGTTTTAGTACTTTTGGAAATTACTTTTGGAATTGTTCCTGTAGATTTACTTAATGGTGTATTCTGTTTATTTAAAATATCTGTACAGCTTGTATTTGGACTATTATTTTCACTTGTTTCTTGTGGAATATTTATGTCCTCTGTTAGATCTGCGGTGTTATTCTCGATTGTTTCTTGTGAAATATTCGTTAAATTTGAGGTATTATTTTCAATTGTTGTGTCTAACGTTTTATTTGGAGAACGTGCAACTTTTGTACTTTTGCGAAATGGATCGATATTTTCGTAGATACGTTTTTCCTTTTTTTCTTGCTCTCTTGAAACTGCTTGTTTACTATATTTTCTGATTCTATCGCGAATAGCATTAATATTTTCGTTCTCTTTAGTAGGTATTTTAAATTTTCGACAAATTTCAAATAATTCTAATTTAGAGTATGATAATAAACACTGTGTTTTCCCTTCTTTTAAATTATCCGATAGCTCTTTAAAATTTATTCTACTCATTTGTAATATTCATTATTTATTTTCCAATAGAGATCACATAACACGAAAATAAAAAAATAAGAAATATTATTTTATAAATATTAATGATTATATCTTTAAATATCGTTTCTTAACCAAAAATAATGCATTTAAAATTTTTTTGACACTAACCTACTTTAAAAATAGATAAAAATGCCGACTTTTGCTTAAAATTCTTTTCTTTCTTTGACCTACTGTTGTTGAAAATATCCGCGAGTATGTCACACGGTAATTTTGCTGAGTCAAAATTTTTATGAGTTCGATACTCTTTATAGTTATTTGATTACCAGTGTCTATTTTTTTTTAATGCCGTTTTGTTCTGACTTCCAATATTTAATGTTGAGTCAGGTTTTCTTTTATTCACCGAAATGTATTTTACTTTTGAAATTATGTGTTGAAAATTATGTTATTTTCACGATCAGATTACTGATATTATAAAATCAATGCAAGAAACTTTTTAAGATAATTGATAAAAAAATGACAAATGTTTTACAATTATTAAGGATAATTTATGTATGAACTTATTTATTCAATTATTATAATTGAATATAATTTTTAATCGCGCACTTCACGATTGTATATTTTAATTACGCACTATGCGTATGATATATGTATTTAAGTACAATATATATATTTTTTATTAATTGACGCAATTCGCTAATAATGCACATCGCGTATATATATTTATTTTTTTAAGATAACACTATTAATATTTTATGACACACTCTGTGTTTATTTTTAATGACGATATTCGCTTTAAATATTGCACTTCGCGTATAAATAATTTATTCAATGGACGCTATTTCGCGTATAATATTTATTGTGCCCTTGGAAATATAATATTTTATTTGACACACTTTTGCGTTTTCTTAATTCACTTTTAAACACTGTATTTATAATTGGTCCTTCATATATATTTTTATGCACTTCGTAAATATATATATATATATATATATATATATATATAGAATTTTCTCTAATGATCCCTCAATATATTCAATACGATTCCTCAATTGAAAAGTTTGTACTGGAACCAAAATGTTACGGTCAAACTAATTCGTACCGGAACCAAAATGTTAAGTCCTGGCTTTCACCAGGACTAAATAAAAGTGTATGATTTTATTATGTTGAATATTTTTGTATGATTTTAAATATGAATTTGAATTAATTTAGAATAATTGAATAAATTATTCGATTATAATTATGAAAGATAAATATATGTGTAATCTAGTAGTGAAATGAGCTCCACCAATATTTAATTGAGTAAACCGATCTCACAATTGGAATATATTGAAGAATATTTATTTAGAGTACTTGAATAGAGAATATATAAATTGAATATTCTTACCTTGATTGATTCAAGTAGATGAAGGTTGGATACAGACAGACAAAGAATAGTTATAGGCACGATTTGAAATGAGACTTGAGTTGAATATAAGAAACTTTTAAGATATTTATTGACACTTGTGAAAATAATTAATATTGAATACAATAACTTTATTTGAATTTGAATTTAAATTTAAATTTGAATTACAGGATTTACGACTTGGTACCAACGATGATCCTGGGGTACTGCCGACTGTCGTTAATTTCAGTCGGCTTTTATAAGATTTATCTTGACATGATTTCATTAAATAATAAGTGGATCTTGCTTGTTTTATGATTTAATGATTTCGAAGCAACGAATTTTGTTGCTTAATATCAACTTAAAGTTTCTTTACTACTTAGGTTAACACATTCTTTTATTGTTCGATGACTGTTTAATTAGTTCATCAATATCATGTTCGTAAAAAGATATTTTAACAATTGTAAGTTAAAAAGTAACATATGGGACGTTTCACGTCAACTCACCTAACAAAAAAATAGAATTCGTCGAAAATCTGTGAAAATGTTCTATTTGATACCCAAAATATACAAAAAAAATTTTAGACATCGAGATCAAAGGGGTCAGGATTTAAACGTGATGGAATTTTTCGAATTTTCCAAATTTTTTGCCAAATAAATATTTTAATGAATTTTTTCCTCAAAAACTATCAATTTTTCGTTAAAACTTAATAGAATACTTTTTCTTGGAAATTAGATGTAGAATTCAAGTGAATTTTTGCAAATTATAATATACTGATTTTTATGCTTACTTGATCGATTTAAACATACTATTTAGTATATCTAAAAATCGAGCAGTCTGCTCGATTTTTAGATATACTAAAGTAGTTAAATTGGCTTTTTCAAGTCTTATTTTTTTTGTTTTTTTATGAGGAAAAAATATACGAAGTCTCCAGTTGGGTGGCCTTCTTAAAGTTACTTAATTGTGCAAAAATGTCTGAAAAAATCGTTATTTTGGATCAATGATGAGATTTGTGATTTTTTTTCTGAAAAAGTATTGATTTTTGGGACAAATGTATGAAAATGTTTTTTATTGGATATCATGAATAGAATATAAACATATTTTCACAAAGTGTAATTTAAGACATTATGAACCATATATACTAAAAATTTAACAAAAAATAAATTTTATAATTTCAAAATTTCATTTATAATTTGTGATGTTTAGCAAATAATGGTTTACAAAAATTTACATACATTTTACATACAATTTCCAATAAAAAACATTTTTATACATTTGTCGCAAAAATCAATACTTTTTCAGAAAAATAATCACAAATCTCATCATTGATCCAAAATAACGATTTTTTCAGACATTTTTGCACAATTAAGTAACTTTAAGAGCAGGTCGTATATCTCTGTCCTTTTCTAATCAAAGAATTAATTTTTATGCAAAAATTAATAATTGTAGCAAAAAATGAGGAGATAGCCCCATCTCGTATAATAAAAAGCAAGATTTTCTTTGATGAGGAAAAATTATTTTTATCGATTTGTTTTGAAGAAAACCTTGAAAAACTTAAAAAATAGAGGTTAGGGTGAACAATTCAGTTTTTCAAGGTTTTCTTAAAAACGAAGCGATAAAAATAATTTTTCCTCATAAAAGAAAATCTTGCTTTTTATTATACGAGATGAGGCTTTCTTCTTATTTTTTGCTAAAATTATTAATTTTTGTGAAAAAATCAATTTTTTGATTAGAAAAGGACAGATATACTCGACCTCCTCTTAAGAAGGCTGCCCAACTGGAGGCTTCGTATATTTTTTCCTTATAAAAAGACAAAAAAAATAAGACTTGAAAAAGCCAATTTAACCTGCTCGATTTTTAGATATACTAAATAGTATGTTTAAATCGATCAAGTAAGCATAAAAATCAGTATATTATAATTTGAAAAAATTCAGGTGAATTCTACATCTAATTTCCAAGAAAAAGTATTCTATTAAGTTTTAACGAAAAATTGATAGTTTTTGAGAAAAAAATTTATTAAAATATTTATTTAGCAAAAAATTTGGAAAATTCGAAAAATTCCATCACGTTTAAATCCTGACCCTTTCGACCTCGATGTCTAAAATTTTTTCTGTATTTTTTGGGTATCAAATAGAACATTTTCACAGATTTTCGACGAATTCTATTTTTTTGTTAGGTGAGTTGACGTGAAACGTCCCATATAAGGATACGTTGTGACGTAACATGTATGTACTAAGTAAAAAGGCATTAATTGCTCAACCCACATAATCGTAGTGGTGGTTATTATGATGTTATTCTTTGAATAAATGCATGAAAGACTTTGTATATATTTACATATATTTTGCATATAATTAAGAGGCGGTCGAGACTATTTGCCGAATACGGGCGCTGCGTTCAGGTGAGAGAAAAATGCAAAATCAAGAGGCGCGGTAGCGCCTCGACGGCGAGTTATAATTTTTATACAGCGATTTACAATTCACTGAAACAATAATATACCTTTAAGGGGTACCCGCATACCGGCATAGAATTCTACCTTATCTACATTTGAATTTTGCATTTTAATACAAATTTAACTATTTACGACTGAAATTCATAGAAGAGGCACATTCTTAACATTCTAAAGAATTGATTGCAATGTTAAGAGACAGTATAAAAGTGAAAATGAAGACGAAAACTGCAAAATACGATTATTCATAACTACATTGGAAAGTTAATCGTATTAAGCAGTTTTCGTCTTCATTTTCACTTTTATACTGTCGTTTAACATTGCAATCAATTCTTTAGAATGTTAAGAATGTGCCTCTTCTATCAATTTCAGTCATTAATAGTTAAATATTTATTAAAATGCATAATTGAAATGTAGATAAGGTAGAACTCTATGTCGGTATGCTGATTCCCCTTAATGTTGTCAATAACTCTAGCCATATATATGTAGAATAATTATTGATGCTAATCTTGCCTCAAAAGTCTAAGATATTAATGAAAAGCGAAAAATGCAGTGCGAGATAGAGCCGACATGAGCATATGTATTCATCATTCTTTAGTATTACTTTCTCTGTCGTGCTACAGAAAAATACACATGTTTACATCGGCTCTATCACGCGCAGCATTTTTCGCTTTACAAAAATATTTTAGACTTTTCAAACAAGATTAGCATCGATAGCTATCCTATATATATATGGCAAGAGTTATTGACAACATAAGAAGTATATTATTGTCTCAATAAATTGTAAATCCGTGTATAGAGAATATTTTATATTCTCCTCTCACCTGCTGCACCACTAAGCGGCAAATATAATATTAATATGTATAGTTATTGTAAAAGATATAAATGTTATGCTCTTTCTGCTATCTTGATACTTTAAATTATTTTTTCGTAATATTATTTCGTTTTTTACATGAAAACTTTGAATCCCAATGCATTTATCATTTGCATATGGATGACCCATTGCATGTTATTTGCATGTAAACATTGAGTAAGTAATGCACTTACTCATTACCACGTATACTTGTATGTTATGACATTGTAGACCATATTCAGTTTAATATGCTGAGGTCTTATTAAATTTCTATTGTTATGGGTATATTATATATGTGTATATATATATATATATATATATATATATTATATAGTTGTAAGAAAAATTTTTCCGACCAAGCTCCTCCTTTTCTCTTCTTTTTCTCTTTCCTCTACCGCATTTTGATCCTAATTTTTTTCCGTTTTTTTTATGTCATTTTACGTTATTTTTGTCTCTTCCTTTTTTTTCTCTTCCTCTTCTCCTAATGTTCTCTTCATTTTCTCCTCCTCACCTCTTTATTCCCTCCTCCCTCACTCCTCCTTAAAAAATCCTCAACTTTTTTCCGTTATTTCTACGTTATTTTATGTAATTTTAACTCCTTCTCAGGTAATCCATCAGAAATCCTCAAATTTTATGTAGAGACGATTAATTAAGTAACATATTAACTTATATCAGGATATTTAATTAAATCGTGACTAACATTTTCATTAAATTAAAAAAACTATTACCTTTTCATTTACTGATTAACTTTCATAGATAAATGCTATTGTCTAAGCTACTGAAGCTAAAGGGTAATCATATAGAATTTAATTGAAATAAAAATGCAATTCATATTGAAACATTCAATCGTTTTTTTAATAAAAAAACAATTAATTAATGAACTATTTACGTTTTATCTATGTATATGAAGAAAAAAGGGAAAAGAAGATAAGACAAATTTCTCTGGTATGAAAAAAAGTATGCATTACATAAAACTATTAATTAGAACTTAGCTATTATTTTTTAAAACAAATGCTACCTTGTCAATTAAAATAAAAATTCAATTTAGATTCAAATATAGAATAATTTTATTACTAATAAACAATTAGTTAATAACGTATGAACCTAAATCATAACTCTTAATTAGGTCTAGACTAATATTTTCATTAAAATAAAAAGAAATAATATCAGTTCATGTATTTAAAAAAAATATCATCAGTTCATTTATTAACTTACTTTTGTAGATAAATGCTATTGCTTAAGCTACTGAAACTAAAGGGTGATCATATAGATTTTAATTAGGGTGAAAATTCAATTTATATTCAAACATTGCACAATTTTTTTTAATAAACAATTAAGGAATGCATAAATGACTTGCATATTTTAATTTATAATATTCATCCCTTGCAATGTAATATATTTTTCATCCTATCACTATTTTATCCTTAATAGAAAAATACATGAATTTCCAATAAAAAAATAAATACAATCATATATTTATTGATTTGTAATAATAGTGTATTCATATATTTATTTGAATATATCTTATAGTTACTTATCTATGTTATTAGGAATCATTTGTATGTCACACCGTGCACCAATATGCAATGATGTGACGGCGAGGAATTGTCTTTATTGTTATTAAAATCAATCTTTTAACAATATATTTTTGTATTTGTTTACACTTGAATGATTTAAATGTTAATAAAGTTATTTATTAATAGAAGTATTAAGATTTCTATTTCAATTAAAATTTAATTAAAGTAAAATTATTAATATTAAATATATTAGATTACTGGATTAACTGATGAAAAAAATTTGATTTTAATATTTTACGAGCTTAATTTACTTCGCCCCTAACGTCACTCGGTTAAATTTTCATATATTATATGAATATATATAGATTAGCCAATATAAAAGTCAAAAAAATTGCCTGAATTAATAAATTTTTATATTGCGGTTCTGTTTAAAATTCAGTTTTTATATACTTAAAAAAAACAATTAATTAAAGTTCCAATAAGCATGAAAATTGTTTAAATACAAATCATATCATCATGATAAAATAAAAATTTGTTTTACTTTTTTTCAAATTAAGAGGCGGTCGGAACCATTTGCCGCTTGGTGGCGCTGCGGTCAGGTGAGAGAAAAATATAAAATATTTTTTATATAGCAATTTAAAATTTACTGAAACAATAATATACTTTTAATCTTGTCATTTCCTCTAGCCATATATATGTAGAATAATTATTAATATTAATTTTGTTTGAAAAGTCTAAAATATTGTTATAAAGCGAAAAATGCGGCGCGAGGTAGAGCCGACGTAAACATTAGCATACATCATTCTTTAGTATTGCTCTCTCTGTCGCACTAAGGGAAGGTGCACGCATGTTTACATCGGTCCTACGTTGCATCGCATTTTTCGCTTTATAACAATATTTCAGACTTTTCAAACAAGATAAGTATTAATAATTATTCTACATATAGATGGCTAGAGGAAATGACAACATTAAAAGTATATTGTCGTCTCAGAAAATTGTAAATAGCTGTATAAAAAATATTTAATAGATTTCTCTCACCTGACTGCAGCGCCACCCTATATGTAGCGGCGAATAGACCCGACCGCCTCTTAATGAGAAAATATGATAGGAATTTATTCTTTTTAATCATGTGTTTAAGACAGAGGAACAGAGATAAAGAAACGGGAACGTAGGAACAGAGACGAAGAGACAAAGACACAGAGACGGAGAGAAGGAGACAGAGAGACGGCAACATAGAGACATAGACGAAAAGAAGAAAACGGAGAGACGGAGACGAAAAGACATAGACAGAAGGACGAAGAGACGGAGAGACATAGACAGAGGAACGAAGAGACGAAAACGAAGAATCAAAGACAAAGAGACAAAGACGAAGAAACAGAGTCGTAGAATCAGAGACGAAGAGACATAGATGGAGGGACGGAGACGGAGCACGTGTAGTTAGAGATATTTTCAAAAATTAAAATTTCAAGATAACGTTGTTGCATATAGAATCTTGTAAGTCGATCAAGTTGGAATTATCACTCTTTGAATAACCCCCAACACAGATTGCAATTGAAGGCTCTTACTAGGTACAGTACAAATCGATATCTTTACTCAACGAACAATCACGAATTGAATTTACCATCCCCAGCAACACTGAGTATCTAGACTTGGCTCACACAATGTTGAGTGTGAGTATAAGTGTAACATGCACTAGTGCTGAACTACCCAAAGATTCGAACGTTGGACCAATAAATAATCTTTTAAATTCGTTGTCCAATTAAGTGGACGTGCTATTCAATCAGAAATCTGTTTCACTGCCGAACAATGCTTATGCATATAGAGCTTACAGTGAAACATTACTAAATTATGGTCCAACAGCTAAAAAGTCTTATTTAACAAGTGGTTTGTGGTACGATGACACGATGATACAGCAGGGAAAATGGACGATACCACAGGTGATAATGCAGATCTTAGTCAGCGTGAAGCGATTGTGATTGATAGGAAGATTGATTTATTTGGCCATTTACATTGTGATGTTTCCAATCAAGACAAATTATTACTGAGTGGTGTTGAAATTAGAGTAAGGCTCGTGCGTTCTTGTTTCCAATCAAGACAAATTATTACTGAGTGGTGTTGAAATTAGAGTAAGGCTCGTGCGTTCTTGTAATGGCTTCTGTCTCATGGATCACGCTGGTGCTTTTATAGTAAATATTACCGAATCTACGCTTTTTGTGCGTCGAGTAAGATTAAATCCTTCACTTGTGCTAGCACACGAAAAACTATTGTCGCAGACTATTGCAAAATACCCACTCATACGTGTAAAAGTTAAGGCTGTTACGGTTTTGTTGAGAATAAAGCTTACAACGGTGATAAAAGTCTTAATCCGTTTAATTTCAAGAATTATATTATGAATTTTTCGTGTCTGTATGTTGATGGAACGCAGGTGCCATCGAAACCCCTACAGCGAGATTTCAAAAAAAGCAAAATGTACGTTTATGCCTATCATACACTTTTTTCCGGCACTGGTGTTCACTTTATGAATTCAGGCAACTTGATTACCCGTAAAGACTATCCGAACGATTACTGCCTGTTCGCTTTTGATTTGACACCTGATTTATCGGCGAGTGATGGTAGTTATTGGAATTTGATAGAAAATGATAATGTAAGAATTGATGTGAGATCCGATTACCCGCTAGAGGGCGCTGTAAATTGTACAATTCATGCTGAATACGACAATTTGCTCGAAATTGATTCGTCGAGACAGGCTGTTGTGGATTATAGCGGTTAAGTAGTGGTGGTGGTGATATATTCTTCGCTATTTAAGTCGAGCAAAGTCATCTTCATTTTCTCAGTTGGCGAGCAACTTTTATTGCAAACAGTATGGACGTGGTGATTGATGTGCAGTTTTTGAAGGACAACAAGAATCATTTGATTTTAAAGGAGGTGGCTGTACTTGCTATTCATAAAAACTTTATCGCTCATTGGATTTTGGTACTTTCTTGTAATTTAAGACGCTTACCTAAAAATGTTTTGAGACAGAACAATTAGGTGACACTGAATCATCATGATCTGGAGCGGTACGAAGATGATACACCGATAAAAAGATTATATAAAAATTCGGAGGATATTTGCAAGCATTGCCTTACAATTTTCGTGTGAGGTCAAGAAAAGGTTTAACTACTTGTCAAGCTCACCACCTGAAAGAATGGAAATTTAGAAAAAAAAAGATTGTCGATCTTTTAAAGATTCAAATTTCAATAGTGTACAGTGCGTGCATCATCACATATAATTATCTTATTCAAATTACGCATGTGCACTGAATAACTTGCTAATCTGAAACATTAGCTACTGAAACTTAACTTCATCGTAATAAATTTAAAAGAAACTGTACGATATCTGATAGAGATCAAGTTTCACGCAGTAGGCGTTTATTCAGCGGATAACCGCACTGTATTGCCATATACACAATAGTGCGCACTGGGTTGCCATATACGTTGATAAGTATAGCACAGGTGTATAATTTGATAGTCTTGGTAAGCTATCACAAATTCTACCATATCTACGCCGTATTTAGCAGAATTGTAGAAAATTAAAATGCAATAATAAACGCTTATAAAGCGAATATTCTAACGTTTGAGGTCATTATTTTATCATGCTTCTGTATTATATGTCTAGTGGATTGGGTTTCAAGAAATTCATGGAAAATTTCTCACAGAATCTACAAAAAAATGATACTACAGTAAAGAATTCCGTAGCAAAAACTTGCTATGCGTACTTTGATACTTGACTGTCTCCGATTGGTTGCACGCCACCTTTTTACGACATCCCCACTAATTTTTTACAGTGTAAAAGAAGTGACATCCACTCGGTCTAGCCACAGTTGTGTGTGATAGACGGTGACAGCAGTAACAAGCAACAAAACCTAACCAAAATAGCTGGTCAAAAGGGAAGCCTGGAGCAATCCTTTGGTAACGACTTGGAATATTTAATAAAATAGAATAGCAAGAAAAATTATTAGCAGCAGGTTCTATCGATGGTCTATGGGTTAAACAACTCTTTCAGAAAAATTATCCAGGTAGGCCTGAAGAATATAGAAGAAAAAAAATGGAATTTGTTCCTGTAGTGCGCTTCTGCGGATCCAACTTTCAAGGTCTACCTCTGTCAGTCGACTGTTCGCAGGCACTGAAGCAGGAATTTGATAAAAGTGAAGAATTTTCCACTTTTTATAATGAAATCTATGTTGGTTCAACGATTCTCTATACCTGGATACACTATCCACCTGATGATTAATTTTAACGAGAGAGCTTTTGAATTTGTACCCAAAGACGCTCAACCCAAAGCAAAAGAGAGTGGTGAATCCCGTAAAAAACATGGTCGATATAGTCGATCATTAGTATTTAAACGTGTAGCATTTGAAAGTCTAAAAGAATAATCGATGTGTATAGATTGAATTTAATATTTGAATATTGTTGCAAAATTTGTAGATCGTATATTACAAGAAATGGTAATTCATATGAAAAATGTGTTAGAACAAAAATAAGAATCTCAATATGTATGCTATCATCCTAGCGATATAAAAAGTGCAATTTCTAGTATAAATGATCATTTTGTAAATGACCTTGATGAATCATTAATAAATAAGAATCTAATTTTAGGAAAACAGGACTTATTTATGATCATATATGAATTCATTATTTATCATGTGTACACAGTAATAAGATGTATGGATACTACGTTGTAATTTATGTTTTATTTATTATTAATAAATGTTTTCAAACTCTAAACCTTTAAACTTTGACCTTGTGTGTTACCGACTCCCCATCTTTCATACACACAATAATTTTACAAGTAAATTTTATATTTTCTGATTCAATATGAAAATTTATACTTTTAATAAATAATATTAGATTAAAATCTTTTTGATTCATATTTTATGATTCAATATAAGTTCTATGTATATTAAGCTACGGAATCCACTTCGTAGGGCCAAACTCGGAATAATAACATATTTTGACGTTAATTTGTCGCTAATTTGTTGCTTTATCCCGGATTTTGTCGCTTCAGCCATTTCCGAGAAACAATGGCTACTCTAGTTTAATATTAAGCTACGGCATCCACCACAGTAATTCAGGAACGGTTTGAGCTAGCAACTCCATTCTAGTTGCATAATTTGTCGCTTTTTTGTCGCTCTAAGAAAGAAGAGTTCCTAAGTTCTAAAACTTGACCCAGACCCGGATATGGCCATTAAGCCTGAGTGAAAGCGGAAACTTTTCTTTCTTAATGTATCTAATGAGTCATGCGATGTTTAGTAATTTGTTGCTAATTTGTCGCTGACATTTGATCCTACACTGGATTTTTTCGCTCCAGCCGTTTCCGAGAAACAATGGCTACTCTGGCTTAATATTAAGCTACGGCATCGACTACAGTAACTTAGGAACGGCTTGAGCTAGAAACTCTATTCTGTTTGCATAATTTATCGCTTTTTGTCGCTCCAAGAAAGGATAGTTCGTAAGTCCTAAAACCTGATCCAGACCCGGATATGGCCATTGGGCCTAAGCGAAAATGAAAACTTTTTTCCTTAATGTATCTAATAAGTCATGCCATGTTTCTGATACTAAAGTAGCTATAGAAAATTTGTGACCTCAAATATCTTTACATCCAAGAACATGTAATAACAGAAATATCTTTTTATTGCGTTTAAAGTATTAATGGTTAACAACCTCAAGAGCGACAAATTCTTAGATGCATTACAATCACAAAAATTTGCATAGGAATCATTTTAGCGTGCTAGGAACTATAGATTTTCAGAGCAACCAAATCCTTGTAGCTTCTGTTAAATCAGAATCATATTTTTATTGCGTTAGAAGTTGAAATTTATTTAAATATTATGAGCGACAAATTTCCAGACGCATCTAAATTCAAAAACTTACAGAAAAAAATATTCAGAGTGTCCAGTTTGAGAAATCACTAGAGCGACAAAATCCTTTAAGCCTGAGTAAGACTACAAACATCTTCTAATTGCGCTTAAAGTCTTAATTGTTTTAATTATCAAGAGCGACTTATTCTTAAATGCATTTCAATTGGAATCAACTTCACATAAAAACGTTTTCTATGTGCTTGGATGTAAAGATATTTAAGGTGACAAATTTTCTATAGCTACTTTATTATCAGAAATATCGCATGACATATTAAATACATTAAGAAAAGTTTTCATTTCCACTCAGACTTAATAGCCTTATCTGAGTCTGGATCAGGTTTTTGGACTTACGAACTATGCTATCTTAGAGCGACAAAAAAGTGAAAAATTATACAAATACAATGAAGTTGCTAGCCCTAGTTGATCCTGAGTTACTGTAATGGATGCAGTAGCTTAATATTAAGCTAGAGTAGCCATTGTTTCTCGGAAACTGCTGGAGCGACAAAATCTAGAATAGGATCAAATAACAGCGACAAATTAGCAACAAATTATAAAGCATCGTTTGACTTATTAGATACATTAAGAAAAAAAGTTTCCATTTTCACTCAGGCCCAATGGCCATATCCGGGTCTGGGTCAGGTTTTGGGACTTACTAACTATTCTACCTTAGAGCGACAAATTATGCAACTAGAATGGAGTCGCTAGCCCCAACCGTTCCTGAGTTACTGTAGTGGATGCCGTAGCTTAATATTAAGCTAGAGTAGCTATTGTTTCTCGGTAACAGCTGGAGCGAAAAAATCCGAGATGGAGCAACAAATTAGCGACAAATTAACGACAAATTAGCGACAAAATGTGGTACTATTCCGAGTTTGGCCCTATGAAGTGGATTCCGTAGCTTTATATACATATCAATATGTATAATTTAATTTAAGTGTTAAGATATTTTATTCAAATGAACTTTTATTCTTTACAACTGTTATAATGTATTATCGTACCATTCTATGTAATCAAACATTTATTTGTATAATATTATAACTATATCGTCGCTAATAACCTAGTTGTTGATGCGACATTATATAAATAAATCAAAAAAAAATCTTTCTAAAAACTTTAAAATAAAAATGTTTCACAAAAATGACCATATAAACAATAATTACTTAAGGTTGTAAAAATCCAAATGTCAGATTACAAGTTCAAACATTAAAAGATTCCTATGAAAAATATCAATGGAACAATATAATACGTTCATTGAGACAACACAATCAGACACAAATTACTTAATTGTATTGTTGTAAATGAAATTCTTCAACATTTCTTGAATTTGAAGTAAAAAGACTTGAAAATCAGCAACTCATCATATATGAAAAATCCTGCTTCATTGCAATCACAACCAGTAGTAATTTGATGTTAAACTTGACTTTTTTCTACCGGACAAGTAACTAACATATGTGCTTGTAAATAATCATTATTTATAGAGTTCCTGAAGAGGCTTTTATACAAGAGCGAAACATCGAATACATAAATAAAATGTTATAATTTTAAACAGTGATGGCTATTGGATTCTTTCACCTTGTTGAATTTCATTCCTATTGGTAGAGGCGAATAGCAAGTTTTTGCACTGCTATTACACAAGGATATTCAAAATTTCGATTCTTACTGGTTAAGCTATAAATAAGCTCCAGGGAATTTAGTGTGTTAAAATTTTGAGATGTTGGATATTTAAGATTTCAATTATAGTGGGTTGAGTGATAAATCAGTTTTAACGGTTTTAGTATCAAGGTTAAAATTTTGAGTAGTGAGATCTAGTGAATATCTAAGATTTTGATTATAGTGGGTTTAGGCATAGATAAGTTTTGAGGGTTTTAGTATGCAAGTTAAAATCTTAAAAAGTAAGATATTTGAGATTTTTATTTAGGTGGGTCCAGCTATTGATTAGTTTTAACGATTGTAGTGTGTCGATTTAAATTTTGAGAAGTAGAATATTTGAGATCGTGATTTTATTAGGTTCAGCTATAGATTAGTTTTAAGAGTTAAAATATGTAGGTTAAAATTTTTAAGAGTAGGATGTTTAAAATTATGATATTAATAGGTTTAGTTATAGATGAGCTCTAGGAAATTTAGTGTATCACGGTGGTCCTCGAGTAAATCTAGCCATGGAGTTTTCGCACCTCAGATTTTCTTTCTGGACGTGATTCTATACACATTTAGGATCAAATTATAACAAAATCCAAAATCGAAGGATAAGCACTTTTATTTATTAAAATTTTATTTTTTTTAAAAAAGAAAATTATAGATAATTAATGAACTTAATTTTTAGAATGCCTTTTTCGAATAGAAATATGAATCATTTACATATTTTAAGCAAATTTTATTGTGAATATACCTAAAAAAACCTTTAAAAAGGTAAAAGTGCGGCAAGTTTGCTTTTTTCTCTTAAATAATAAGAATTTTAATTCCATCTTCATAAACAATTCTTTAAATTACAAATAATTTTAATTACATTCTCCAAATATACCATTAATTTTATTAAAGAACTTTATTAACATTAAATCAATGTTCATATATATAATATTAATAACAAAAATACGCCATAGAAAGTTCTGAAATCAATATGAGTAAGTCAAGTTTTTATTGTCACATATATATATATATATATATATATATATATAATACAACAATTTCATGAAGATTTATTCATTTATCAGAAACATTTGCCATTTAACAAAATATACTTTACAAAGTTTATCTTAACCCTTAAATGGTAGCTTTATTTTTGGAAACCTTAAATGATAACGATGGGTTACTCCTTTTTAAAGCTTTAAAAAGTATATTATATATTATTAGAAATTGATAATAGCTTTATTTTATGTTAAGATTTCATGTAGATTAATAAATTAATAAAGTTAATTAAAAAATTTTGTAAAAAATGCAGTCATAATAGAAATAAAGATGATGAAATTACTTGTTATTTAAACATCTAATGCAAAACTAAAAATTAAAGAGATTTATGTTATAGTTACAAACACACTTGCCAGGCCCATACTCCCATAGCTATAGATGAAACATTATCACTCCTAATCTTTTTGACTGTTTGAACAACTATATACTATTTTACTCAACTTACATCTTACATATCTTACACAATGTTTAGCGAGCGCACTGTCATATTAAAAGCTCTTTTAAACCTTAAATTTTTATGATATAATTCATAGAATGTCTATTAAATTATATATATTTTTATTTGAAGAATTACTTTGTATAAAAACTTTAACCTTTTATAAATAATGGTTATTAAACATTTTAGTGTCGAAACACTGAGAACATCTATAGATATGGGAGTATGGGCCTGGCAAGTGTGTTTGTAACTATAACATCAATCTCTTTAATTTTTAGTTTTGCATTAGATGTTTAAATAACAAGTAATTTCATCATCTTTATTTCTATTATGACTGCATTTTTTACAAAATTTTTTAATTAACTTTATTAATTTATTAATCTACATGAAATCTTAACATAAAATAAAGCTATTATCAATTTCTAATAATATATAATATACTTTTCAAAGCTTTAGAAAGGAGTAACCCATCGTTATCATTTAAGGTTTCCAAAAATAAAGCTACCATTTAAGGGTTAAGATAAACTTTGCAAAGTATATTTTGTTAAATGGCAAATGTTTCTGATAAATGAATAAATCTTCATGAAATTGTTGTATTATATATATATATATATATATATATATATATATATATGTGTGACAATAAAAACTTGACTTACTCATGTTGATTTCAGAA
The DNA here is from genome assembly GCA_017163975.1 of Anastatus disparis. Classification (NCBI taxonomy): domain Eukaryota; kingdom Metazoa; phylum Arthropoda; class Insecta; order Hymenoptera; family Eupelmidae; genus Anastatus; species Anastatus disparis. The sequence continues at coordinate 856,119 of JAFFSR010000234.1, forward strand.
CTTTCTATGGCGTATTTTTGTTATTAATATTGTATATATGAACATTGATTTAATGTTAATAAAGTTCTTTAATAAAATTAATGGTATATTTGGAGAATGTAATTAAAATTATTTGTAATTTAAAGAATTGTTTATGAAGATGGAATTAAAATTCTTATTATTTAAGAGAAAAAAGCAAACTTGCCGCACTTTTACCTTTTTAAAGGTTTTTGTAGGGGAGATTTCATAAATTTTTCAAAGTCTAAAATTCTTCTACTTTACATATTGAATAAATACAATATTCCAAAGTTCTGTAAGATCATCATGATCTTTATTAACACTTAAAGCTTGATTTTGTAATTGCCTTGTATGATCTATCATGAGTGCAATAATTAGATGTAACGTTTACAGTATTATCTCATTTCTGTATTTATTATGTATATTATATATTATATTTTTTGTTACGCACTTTTTGTAAACTTTTACAAATTAATACATATCTATCTATCTATCTATCTATCTATGCATGTGAATTACAGAACTTGGGCCACATGGACCTGTTGGGTTCTACTTACTTCACTTATTCGAATACTACTTCAAGATTTAATTTTTGTCAGTGTATTATGCAGTATTTCCCAGTACTTTATTATTGTCAATATTCTATGAAGTATTTTCTTACTTATTATTTAATATTTAAAGTTTATTACAATCCACTTAAGTAAAGTAGAATGTAGTTATGTAATATTATATTTTGTGCATATTCAGATTTAATAAGCATACACTAAAATGTCAAAGATATATACTTATTAATTAAGCTCTTAAGGGGTATTCGCTTACCGGCATAGAGTTCTACCTTATCTACATTTGAATTTTGCATTTTAATAAAAATTTAACTATTTATGACTGAAATCCATAGAAAAGGCACATTCTTAACATTCTAAAGAATTGATTGAAATGTTAAAAGACAGTATAAAAGTGAAAATGAAGATGAAAACTGCAAAATACGATTATTCATAACTACATTAGAAAGTTAATCGTATTAAGCAATTTTCGTCTTCATTTTAACTTTTATACTGTCGTTTAACATTGCAATCAATTCTTTAGAATGTTAAGAAGGTGCCTCTTCTATGAATTTCAGTCATTAATAGTTAAATTTTTATTTGAATGCATAATTCAAATGTAGATAAGGTAGTACTCTATGTGGGTATGATGATTCCCCTTAAGGTAGGTCTGGACAAAAAATTAAATTTAAATGTAACGATACATTTTTTTTATATCAATTAATAAAATTTTTTTTTCCTTAAATTTATCTCAAATACAAGACTTTGGTCCATGAATAATTTTAAAAAATCTCATCCACTGATCAAAATCTTTTCTTTTATTCAAACACTGTGATGTATAAAATACATCACAAGGAGTAAAATTTAAATATATTAGTTATTAAATATAATAAGCGAATTTATAACAAGCGAGCGTACTTATTTTTTTTAAATTTAGAAATCTTAGATTTTATTCTTTTAACGTTCTTTAAAATGATTTTTCTTTAAGTGTAATAAATGGAAAGATGTAAAAGGAGAGTCGAGAAAACTATAGAGGAAAACCAAAAATAAAAATAAAGTGATTAATAGTTATTTAAATAGAAAAAATATTCATCATAACTAAGAGTGAGAGCAGACGTAAAGACAGAAGCATAGGAGCGAGAAGGATAGATAGCACAAACGCATTCAGGATCAACACACAAGAGAAACAGTCTGTACAGTATGTATGTATGTATATACATATACAGAATAGAATAAAACGTACAAGACATGGAACCGCTGAGTTCGAGAAAGAAGAGGGGATATGTACAGATATATAGAGATAATGTGTATATATATCTATAGATATATACGCATACTTAGATATTTCAACGCTGCGATATATAGCTGTACATACACATGTGGAATCGACTAATGAGGAAGAGCTACGAGTAGAAATCTTCGATAGTCGATGTTTCTACTACGTGAAGCAACATAGCAACTTCGAATACAATACAAATTTAACTAGAGTGATAGAGATAGAAGATCCGCGACCAAGAGTCGATTAAGCTGTCGATAGCGACTCATAACTGAAGAGATCAAAGTAGAAACTAAGACGCGACGAGAAAGAAGGATGGAAAATGAAGAGTGACTAGGTGCGACAAAGATGAACAACAGAGCGAAGGGGAATGTAATTTCCTTCTTCTTGAAAGAAGATGATTCTTGCATAAGCCGTCAACGAGAGCGCACGTAAAAAGAATTCTTGACTGAGCCGGCATTGGGAACACACGTGCAGAGTTTTTTTTTGTTAAGACTCTTGATTTAGCAGCCATCGAGTGCACTCGAGAATAGAAGAGAAAAGTCTATCTTTAAAAATCGAATTGAAGAGAGGATTGGAGAGAAAGGAATAAAAAAAGGAGAGATTTGAGCAGCGAAGCCGTGAGACCGTACCATCAAGGAAAGGAAAAGAGAAGTCAAACTACGGTGTATACCTCCAGAGGCGACGACCCGGCGACCGATCTTCCACTGGGGCCACCATTGTTTTCGACCATACGATTTCCTTCTTGTCGACCAGCTCTACGTTCTTCTTCGTTGTATTATTGAGAGGAATCTTCAGCAAGCGACCGTAAGTGGATCTCTGCCAACGGGTTAGCAAGTAGGAATTAGTAAAATTATATTTTCTGTTGGTTTTTCCCGTCATTTCTTTCAATTCTCCTTAAGAGATATAATTTTGCGTTATTAGTAATATAGTAGTGTTTTATTGATGGCGACCGCGAACAAATTAAAATTAAAATCAGTGCGGGTTAGTGGAAATATAAAGAAAGATATAAAAACCGAAAATTAAGTGAAAATCATAAGAAAAGAGAAAGCCACGTGTAAAGGCGCTTTATTCGGCGACGCGACGCCATTTTGTGTTGTAAATTAAATGAGAAAGTCTTAATATTTCAAGTTAATTAAATCTGTTTTTATTAAATTTTGATTGTGAATCTGAATATTATTGAAAAATAGTGACGCGGCGGCCATTGCGAAATTGTGCGAGCGAGATAGCTATACGTTAGCTATTAAATAAAATCTAAAGTTCTCAATTATTTGATACGGAGTAGTGCCAGCGATATTAATATTAATTCCTTAAAATTTTATTGAATTGTGAATTGTAATTTGTTAGGTTGTGCGACTGCGCGGTAAGGAAATCGAACGACGCGTAATTTAATTTACAGATAATTATTCTTTGTACGGTGTTAACCTAAAAGGTGATTAAATTGATTGCACGTGTAGTAGAATTATAAATTCTTGATTTTCCGCACACGCACACAGCCTAATTATAGTAGAGCAATTAGAGCAGCGATTCTTTTTTTTGTAATCTATAATGAAGTTTTCTTAATTAATAATATAAGAAGTTTAAAATCAAAGTTTAAGAAGGGGCCGAACTATCTGTCTTTGTCTAATAGCGTTTTTCATCATTTATGTAAACACTATTCGGTATAGCAAGAAAAAAATAGCAGCCCCCGCTAGATATTAGTATAATAAGTAAATTTTGTAATAACAAACAAATTTTTTTACTGCGTAGTTTATGAATAATTAGAGACCTACTAAAAAAAGATAGGTTATATTCTAGATTGCTAGTAGGTCTCTAATTAGTCAAAAACTATGCGGTAAAAAATTTGATTGTTATTACAAAATTTACTAATTATACTTATATCTAGCGGGGGTTGCTATTTTTTTCTTGTTATAAAGGATAGTGTTTATATAAATAATGAAAAACGCTATTAGAAAGAGACAGATAGTTCGGCCCCTTCTTAAATAGAGAGTCAACCGCTTATTTTTCCCTTTTCCTCTTTTCAGGGTAAAAATTATAAGCTGAAGAAAATTAATTATATTATTCATTTTTTTTTTCATTAGAGTTATTTAATATCAATAGTTTAGTTTTTTTTGTAAATTTAAAATTTACTTTACTTTTTATTTGTTAAACATTGTCAATTCTAACTTCCTAATTTTTCTTTTAAATCATAAATTATATTGAAGTTTTCTGAACCACTCTGATCGTTATAGAACCAGCCTACAACCCGAGGTAGGCCAGTAAGTATTGATCCCCTCTGCAGTTGCTCTACACAGCTAGCTGAGCAGGGTTCACTGGCGCTCAATTGAAAATAATTGTAAATTTTGTGAACCCAGGTAAGTTCGTGGCTTCGGGGATTCACTCGGAGGTCCGGGGAATTTGCCACGTAAAAACAGTTGATTGTGGTGGTTATCGTAAGCTTTCTCAGTCAATTTTCAACAGAATAACCTAAATGTTTCCATAGATTTTCAATTTTTATACCTTCACAAAATAATAGTTCTGATTATAAAAAAGAATTTAAAAGTTTAGTTCAGAAAAACCTTAAAATATGGGAAAAAATAAATATTTTTGTGAATTTCATGTATGTCATTCAGTTCAACATTCACTTAAACATATATTATTATAATTCTAGCATTATTATTTTGTAAAGATATATATATTGAAGATCTCTGAAAATTGTGAAGTCAATTAGTTTAAAATTAACTGAGAAAGTGTCATCAATAATTTCTTTGACTTTTTCGAATAATCTATTTGATCAATAAAATAAATTTTAAGCATCTGATCAGATTTTTTAAAGCTATTCATGGACCAAAGAGTTGTATTTAATATACATTTAAGATAAAAAAGTTTCATTATTTATTATTATAAGAAGAAAAGATTACTATCACATTCAAATTTTTAGACATTCCTTCGAGCTTAACGGCAGGCCGGAGTAGAACCTGATACCGACCGAGTAACAATTGAGTTGTTTGTTATTTACTCAAGTGTTAATCGGTGTATCTTCAAAATAAAGGTTGATCGCAATAGATATTATTATTATGAATATCTATGCACAAGAAAAAAAAAATCTACCGATTTGTTTTTGAGAAAAGTAAGGAACGCCGAAGTAAAAGATTATGTTTATAATATTTTCGCGTTCCTTACTTTTCTCAAAAACAAAGCGATAGATTTTTTTTTTCTTGTGCATAAATATTTGTAATAATAATATCTATTGCGCTTAACCTTCAATTTGCAGATACACCGATTAATACTTGAGTAAATAACAAAAATGCCAATTAGACAAGGACAGCGAATCCGGCCTGCTCTTAAGAGGAGGTCACGTATCTCTGTCCTGTTCTAATCAAAGCATTGAGTTTTTTACAAAAACTAATAACTTTAGCAAAAAATGAAGAGAAAGCCGCATCTTGTATCAAAAAAAGCAATATTTCCTTTGATGAGAAAGAATTAATTTTATTGCCTTGTTTTCAAGAAAACCTTGAAAAACTTAAATCATAGAGGTTAGGTTGAACAATTTGGTTTTTCAAGGTTTTCTTGAGAATGAAGTAATAAAATTAATTTTTTCTTATCAAAGGAAATATTGCTTTTTTTGATACAAGATGCGGCTTTCTCTTCATTTTTTGCTAAAGTTATTAGTTTTTGTAAAAAAATAATTTCTTTGATTAGAAAAGGACAGAGATACGTGACCTCCTGTTAAACTCACTTATTAGTCCGGATACCTTCACATTTTTAAAATCATAGTGTATATTTTTATTTGAACACTCAAATAACAATTTAAATTAACGAAATGCTTGCCAAATTTTCAATTTTTAATTGAAAAAATAAAATGTTACTTATTATCCTTTTGCGTTACTGGGATGTTCTACTTACTTCAAGATTTCAGTTTTGCCAAGTGTATTATGTAATATTTTTTTAGTAATTGTTTTTAATAAAGTACTCAATGTAGTATTTTTTTACTTATTATTTAATACATTAAAAGTTAAAACAAAAAGCTAATTTCTCAAAACTATAATTTAATAGATTTAATGTATTAAATTTAAAACTAAAAATAAAGTTAATGATTTGTATTAATAATTATGTTAGTAGATTTTATAAAAAATTATTAATAATGTTACAAAATGTGTAATACCAAACATGTATATACATGTTTTTCACATATTATTATATACAATCAAAATATTATTTTAAATCTCAATTAATATACAATATTTATGTACACCATTTTAGTGTACAATTGCTTAAGAGGCGGCCGTATAGCTCTGTCCTTGTCTAATTTAAATTTTCGTTATTATTAATAAATTAGATAATTTTATACAAAAGTAAGGACATAGCCCAATAGATTTAAGGACGAGCAAACGATCCTATTCTATAAAAAAATATAAAATTTTCATTATTTTTCGAGTGAGGTCTGAAACGGAAAAACAGTTATCAAATTCAATTATTTTTTCGTTTCAGACCTCACTCGAAAAATAATGAAAATTTTATATTTTTTCATAGAATAGGATCGTTTGCTCGTCCTTAAATCTATTGGGCTATGTCCTTACTTTTGTATAAAAATATCTAATTTATTAATAATAACGAAAATTTAGATTAGACAAAGACAGAGCTATACGGCCTCCTCTTAACCTTGAGACAGAGTTAATGAAAAATTGTCATATATTTATCAAATAACATTTTCACAAATCTATCCTAAAAAATTGTCTGCTTATTAATAATAAATTTATAAAATACATTTTTCACATATATAACCTACACGGAAAAAGGTAAATACCATTAAAATCAGTACTACACGTAGTATGTATTATTTCTGTGATAAAGTATTGAAAAAAAATGTAATAGTATAATTTTAATCAATACTATACTTCAAATTTTAACTACTAATGCTGGCATAACTATATTACGAACTGAGTGCATGAATTTCCGCTACGTAGTACCTATTTTTTCGGTACTAGGACTGATATTTCACCTATCCGATCCAGGGGTAAAATTTTGGAGAGAATATAATTGCTGTATATAGAACTGATTTTCCCATACTAGAATTAAAAATTGATGATTCTAAAATCATTTTTATAATATATAACCCATTTAAATTACTAATAATCAATTTTCAACTTAACAGGATGTCAGAGCTGTTAGAATCGATTTTTGCTTTTTTTATTTTGTTGACATCTTTTTAAATTCATTAATCAAACAAATATTCTAACTTATCCGCACTATAGCTATGTTAGTACAATCATTTTTGTTAAAATAAAAAGTCATTTGAATTTATTTCTTTTATAAACTTGGATTGAAAGTTAGATCAAGCTTGACAAACCTAACCTCGAAATACTATACATCGTAAGTTTGTATATAACTTTTTATGTATAGCATCCCGGTGGATTTCATGAGTTGTCCGCACTCAAGCTTAATCTTACAAATTTCTTTATTGTAGCAAAAAAATTCATCTGCTTTTTCCCGTTTATAATAATCAACTCAAGTTTAAAATTAGTAATTTGAAATTTTTACATATTATATGATCAATATTATATTTATTGATTGCTAAAAATTTTTATACAATTTAATGGTTTTTACATTATGATAAATTAGCTGTATTGAAGTTTCATATTCGACAGTGCCGCAGTAAATATTGTATAGGTACTATGTTAGTAAAAGATAATTTAGTCCCGTAGTACGGAAAAATTCGGTACTATACCACACAATTCTTGGGACGAGTCGCGTTAAAAAATGTACTTATATAGGTCGTTTTAAAATATATACTGAGTATCAATTAAAAAACAGCTGGTAATATTCTTTCTAGTAATGACTCAAATTAGTACATTCTTTTCAGGTATTTTCCTTTTTCCGTGTATAAAACTGTCTCTTTACAAATCACAATCAATTTAGTTTGTTTAAATATAAATTCACTTATTAATTATTATTTTTGTAAAGACTAAGTCAATAAATAATAATAATCACACAAAGAATTGTACTGTATTTTCAAAAATTGAAGCAAATGTGGAGCAACGAAACAGCTGATTAATCATCAAATATACGATAGCATCAAAGCAATCAGATTTAATATATGTGTATGTACATCATATATACTGCTGTTATTCTTGCTGTCTCTTTCGTACTCATTCTAATGTATATGAATGGACTCTCTTTTTTCTATGTTCGTCACTTTCAAGACACTGCTGTTTGCTGTTACTCGTTCTCTCTCATTCACTCTATGCAAATGCCACATGTTATCTTCTCTCTCTCTCTCTCTCTTTTTTCTATATACGTACGACTGCTCAGGCGACTGTGCGCGCAACTTCCGTCTCACTGAATGAGAAAATTATTAAAAACAAGAAATCGCGGGTCTAGCCTATATATCATACAAAAAATAATAAATACGTCATTTTTTAGCTGTTTTTGGTATGAAATGTTTATTAGCATTATATTTATATATATATATATATATATATATATATATATATATATATATATATATATATATATATTTACAAGTAATTAACAAGTAAATACATATATTTAATATATATTTTGCGAGTTTCAATTTTTAAAATTTGAAACTCAAAGTAAATAGGTCTCGTCGCGCACGATGCGGCTTCGCAAACTTGCCTTTCGGGGCGCTACCGCGCCCCATGATTCAGGGAAATCTAAAGTTATGTAACAATGTAAGCATAACGTTAAAATTAAGATTTTTTGTAAAACATTATAGTAATAAAGACTAATATGACAAATGATACGTTTTTAAATTATTTTAAAACGGCATTTAAAGTAATTGTAATTAGAAAATACTGTGTATTAATATTCTGTACGATCACTGCACTTATTTTTGGTATTTCAGTGAAACCAAAAGTACAATTTCCATGTAAAAGATTGTATTAAGGAAAACCAAGGCCTAGGTTTTTACAGAGAACAGGAAGCGGTCCGTTATGATTTGTTTTGCAACTCGGGCTAGTACAAAGTATCATAAAATAATTTTGATTATGCACATATATATACACACACACACATATATGTACACAGATAACATATAGATAGTTTTTCTCAAATGACGTATAATGAATTATATTCACAGACTGCTCTTAATGATTTTTCTGCATAATTAGAATCATTTTACGATACTTTGTATTGGCCCAAGTTGCAGAAAAATCAAAATATACCGTTTCCATAGCCTGTTCACTGTAAAAACCTAGGTCTCGATTTTCGTCAATACAATCTTTTACATAGAAAATGAAGACATCGTTAGAGGGTTTTTTCGGGTTTCTACCATATAAGTTGTGGCTTAGGATATCAACATTTTGTAAACATTACAACGGTTGGTACCCTAAATCATAACTTACATGATCAAAATCCGAAAAAACCCTCTAACAATGTCTAACATTCACCGCGAAAGCTTTGAACCCAAACATGGAAAACATACTTCTATTGTTCTTATAGAATATCAATGAATAGTATTTTCTAATTACACTTACTTGACATGACGTATTTGAATAATTCAAAAACATATCATTTCTCATAGTCTTTATAACTATAATGTTTTACAAAAAAAATTTTAATTTTAACGTTACGATTACATTGTTACATAACTTTACATTTTTCTGATATATGTACAATAATATTTGCTCAAACTATGTGAATAATTTATAATTCTATTTGAAAACTGCATTCTTGAGATTAAGCTCATAAATTATAAATAAAATTTTTTTAATGAAAAATATATAAAAAATAAAATTTGAATAGATAAAAAAGTGCTCATTCTTCAATTTTGATTTTTGTTGAAATTTGATGCTAAATTTGCCTAGAATCATATTCAAAAGAAAAATTTAAGATGCAAAAACTTCATGGTCAAAATTATTTAAAAACCACCGTGGTATAGGCTGAAGTAGTTAAATATCTGAGATTTTTATTATAGTGGGTTTTTATTATAGTAGTTTAGCTATAAATCAGTTTTAAGGGTTTTAGTATTAAGCTAAAAATTTTGAGCAATGGGATATTCAAAATTTGGATATTAGTGGACTTTTAGTTATAGATTGGTTTTAAGGGTTTTATTATGTCGGTTAAAATTCTGAGAAATGGGATATTTGAGATTTTGGTTTTAGTGGCTTCAGCTATAGATTAGTTGTAACGGTTGTAGTTTGGCGGTCGAAATTCCGAGAAGTAGAATATTTGAGGTTTTGGTTTTAGGGGGTTGGGTTATGATTAGTTTAAGAGCAGGTGGTGTGCAGGTTAAAATTTTTATATTCTTATGTTAGTAGGCTTAGCTATAGATTAGGCTTAAGGATTTCAGCGTGTAGATTAAATTTTTGAGTAATAGGATATCTTAAATGTTGATATTACTGGATTTGGCTATGGATCAGTTTTAAGAATATAAGTGTGAAGGGTAAAATTTTGAGAAAAAGGATATTCAAGATTTCGATTCTAATGAGTTTAGTTATAGATAAGCTCTAGGAAATTTAGTGTACAGGTTCAAATTTTAAGTAGTTGGATCTTTGAGATTCTGATTTTAGTGAGATTAGCTGTCGACCATTCTTAAGGGTTTTAGTGTGTTGGTTAAAATTTTGAGAAGCAAGATAATTCAAATTTCGATTTCAATGAGTGCAGTTATAGATGAACTTTGGGAAATTAAGGTATATGTGGAAATAAGCTTTGGGGAATTTAGTCTACAGGTGGAAATGAGTTTTAGGGAATTTATTGTATAGATTGAGTAGTTAGATATCTGAGATTTTCTCTTTGGTGGGTTTAGCTATAGATCAGTCTTAAGCGTTTAGTGTAAAGGTAAAAATTTTGAGTAGTGGGATGTTTAAGATTTTTATTCCAATGGGTTCAGCTATAAATTAGCTCTAGGGATTTTAGTGTGCAGATTATAAATTTGAGCTGTAGGATATTTGATATTTTGATTCAAGTGGGTTTAGCTATAGATTAGTTTTACGAAATTCAGTGTGTAGGTCAAGAATATGAATTGTAGGATATTTTGAATTTTGATTTCAGTGAGTTCAGCTATAGATTAGTTTTAAGGGTTTTAGTATGTTGGTTAAAATTGTAAGTAGGAGGATATTCGTGATTTTGATTGTGATTGGTTTAGCTGTAGATCAATTTTAAGAGTTTTGATGATTGGATTAAAATTTTAAGTAGTAGGATATTTGAGATTTTAATTTTAGTGGGTTTAACTATAGATTAGCTCCAAGGTTTCTAGTGTGTAAGTTAAAATTTTGCACCTATCTCTCCGAAATGCTTAAAAATTTTTTATATTATTCTACTTTGAAAATAAGCGTATACGTATTTTTTTATTTTTCAATATCATCAAAAATGCAGTTTTTATGCACTTTTTAAAAATGACTTATAAATTTTCAATTCGCAAAAATCGAAATTTTTTTTTTTTTTTTTTAATCGTTTTTATCCCTGTAGTGATCTTTATAAATAAATTTAGGCTCGTTCAATGCTACAGAGGATGCTCTTTTAATTCCACCGTCTTTTATTTTTTTTAACAAAAAAACGGAAGTGCAATTGCACTTTTTGTAAAAAATGAAAAATGCATTTTTCTCAAAAAAGCCATTTTTTTTTGTCTCAAATTTTTTTTATGGATAGGTAGACCTATATTTTTATCGGTGTGGAATTTTGAATATTTTGGTTTAGTAAGAAATATGAAAAAAATTGAGAAAAAAATTTTCATATTTACATAAATGTAAATACGTCATAGATACAACAAATATTTCAGGAGTAAGCGCATTTCAGATATGTATATATTTGTACGTACATAGCTTTTATGCAACTCATAGGTGTTGTGCTGTACATATATATATATATATATATATATATATATATATATATATATTATATATATATAGTGCATAAATTTTGCGTTAAGTATAAGAAATTATGTAAAAAAAAAGTTCTATTTTTTTCCTTTCTTATGAGTTTTGGACTTTTTCTTATTGCGCACATTCTTCTTTGACGTAATTTTCTTTTCTTTTTTCTCTTTATTTAATAATTTTGTGAAAGGATGAGCAGCAGTTCGAGCCATATACAATTTTTTCTTTGTCCCTACTTTTACTTTCCATACGTGGGTTTTTGAATGCCGGCCAATTTAGGGGTCTTAAGCCACTCTTTTATTTTGATTTGCCTAAAAACTTCAATATCTCCTTTTGGCAGTAAGATTAATTTAATAGCGTCAGTGTTAGGTTGAACTTTTTTACAAAAGCATTTGCATCTTGTATTGATTCAACATGACAATTTTGAAGATTATGTCTGGTTGCATAGTGTTTTACTAATCCACCGACGCCATCAACCGCACCTTTCCCATGCCTCGTAACTGAAAACAACCATTTTTGATTGTTAGAAGCTTTTTTCATTTCATGTAAACATGAAATGAAAAACGGGGCATGGGAAAGGTGCGGTTGATGGCGTCGGTGGATTAGTAAAACACTATGCAACCAGACATAATCTTCAAAATTGTCATGTTAAATCAATACAAGATGCAAATGCTTTTGTAAAAAAGTTCAACCTAACACTGACGCTATTAAATTAATCTTACTGCCAAAAGAAGATATTGAAGTTTTTAGGCAAAGCAAAATAAAAGAGTGGCTTAAGACCCCTAAATTGGCCGGCATTCAAAAAACCCACGTATGGAAAGTAAAAGTAGGGACAAAGAAAAAATTGTATATGGCTCGAACTGCTGCTCATCCTTTCACAAAATTATTAAATAAAGAGAAAAAAGGAAAAGAAAATTACGTCAAAGAAGAATGTGCGCAATAAGAAAAAGTCCAAAACTCATAAAAAAGGAAAAAATAAGAACTTTTTTTTTTACATGATTTCTTATACTTAACGCAAAATTTATGCACTATATATATATATATATATATATATATATATATATATACTAGCATCCCCCGTCTCGGCTTCGCCCGCGCAATAGTTGGGCAGAAGTCGGTAGGTATTGAAATAGAATCTCAAAAACTATTATTTATTAAATCGTACTCTTACAAAACTTCGGAATACACAACATTTTTTGTTTGTGAACCATATGATAATAGAATGAATTTTCATTTAAAATAATTTTTTTTTGTAGAAAAAATAAGCATTGAATTTTTTTTTTTATTTTTCGATATATGTTCAATTTAGTACCAATAAGTCAAAAAATATATTTAAATTGACGATAGAAAATTTTTTTAGCAAATCCAAATCGTCAAAGAGATATTCATTAATAAATATGAATGTTCAACAATGATAGGGAATAAGTGCAATAAAAATTTATTGCCGATAAGCTGTTCGCATTATCCTCGCGATATAAGTACTCACACCGTGAAATTTTCTAAAGTTAAAGTCTAATTTTTGATTCTGCCCAATGGAATAGGAAAATATTTCATTTAAGAGGAGGTCGAGTATATCTGTCCTTTTCTAATCAAAGAATTGATTTTTTCACAAAAATTAATAATTGTAGCAAAAAATAAGAAGAAAGCCCCATCTCGTATAATAAAAAGCAAGATTTTCTTTTATAAGGGAAAATTATTTTTATCGCTTTGATTTTAAGAAAACCTTGAAAAACTGAATTGTCTGCCCTAACCTCTATTTTTTAAGTTTTTCAAGGTTTTCTTCAAAACGAATCAATAAAAAAAATTTTCCTTATCAAAGAAAATCTTGCTTTTTATCATACGAGATGAGGCTATCTCCTTATTTTTTGCTACAATTATTAGTTTGTGACGTGGTACGTCCCAATAAAATTTTTTTTAATTAAAAATTTTTTTTAACGTTGTTTAATTCACATACACGTTTCCATGACACGTCACAACAAATATTAATTTGTAATATCACCAGGGCACTACAACACACCACCAGCTTACTCACCGACCCGGGCGTAATTTATTGAATAAAAATAAATAATTAATCGAACGAATTTTTTTTTTTTTGTTTACCGGTACACGAGGAGCACGACTAGCAGAAGCGCGCGGCGGCCATCACATACACAGTCATAGCCCATGTGTGTGAGCGCTAGTGCTGCTTACGCAGACCGTAGGTAGGGAATCTCTATTACCACTACATACCAACGACCGCGCGTGCGCTAGGAGTGGCGCACGACGAAGAAGATGTAGAAAGAGAGGGGAAAGCAAGAGAGAAGAAAGAAAGAGATGGAAAGATTCACATTCGATGGGAGCGAATTAAGTGTGATGGCGCGCCTCTTTCTCGCGCAGTGAAGAAAGAGAGAGAAGCTAGATGATAAAGAGAGATCGAGAGAGCATGGAGGAGGGAGAGTACCACTCTTGCTCCTCCTTAAGTACAGCTGCACTGAGTAGCCTGTATGTACGCATACGTATATATATATATATATACATGTATATAGGTATATATATATAGAGATAGCCATGCCTGTAATGATTCTCTCCCTCTAATGAATAAAGACGGATAAAAAGAGAACGTAGATAAAAAGAAGATTAAAAAGAAGAATAAAAAGAAGAAATAAGATTAAATTTGCTATAGAAAAGGTGGCGCGCAGGTTGCAGACTTGCGTTCGAGAACCGGAAGGCAAATTTCACGAATAGAAATCAATTATTTGGACAACTGATTAGTTATTGGAGGAATTAAAAATTAAAAAGAGATAGACAATAAGGAAGAGGGAGAAATATACCGAAGAAGAAGGAAGTGAGCATCAAAGGAGACATTCGATTACTGTCCTCGTGCCGTATCGGAACGTTAGCTCGAAAAACCTCATACTTTTCTTTTGCAAGTAGCTGCTTAAACTTCGTGCGTTTTTTTCGTTGATAGCTGTGTAGAGATTGCAGCTTTGGGTAGACCAGGAAGTAGTTGAGCAGCCAGAATTCCAGAAGGAGGTTTTTGCTGCCCTGCTCCGTCAACCAACTCATTTTCCGCAGCCGGCGCCGACCAGTTGCTTGTGCAGAGAGAGAAAGAGAGAGAGAGATATACAAACCTGAGGCCATCACCGCCATCGTCGACCAGATTGTCGCCATCGCCGACCAATTCCTGCTGTCAACGAGATTCTTTTCTACAACGGTGAGTGGACTGTAGTCTGAATCGACAAATACTTTTTTTGTAAACTAGCGGCTCTCGCCGACTTGGTGTAGATGCAGTGCGGGCGTAAAGTTTAAATTCAAAGTGATTGTGATAACGTAATTAGTGCAAATTAAAATTTTTTTTTGTAGCGAAACGAAATTAAAGGTGCGAAAAATTTGATTGTAAAAATAAGTTTGTAGTTGATAACGTGAAATTAAAGTTCGACTACGTGTTCAACGATTTCGTTGACCGGGTAAATTCGTTGTAACTTAATTATAATAAATAAGAATTGACAATAAATTACACTGGATTGACCGAAATAATAATAATAATAAAATTCGAGATCGGTGGACATCGTGGTGAGTGTGTATGACGTAATACAGTTCATGACGCGGGCCTTAGCAGCCATTTTGTAAAGAAAAATTTTTGGATATTCTACGTTGACTATTAAATTAAATTAACTGAAAAATAAATTTGTAAACCAGAAGAGATAGTAATTAAACATAAAAATTTCTTTCTTTAAGTATATTAAATTTCGAGAGTGCAGGAGTGAGAATCCGACCACGTGTCTAACGATTCCGTTGACCGGATAATTAAATTAAATTAAAATTTAAATTAGTATTTTGCACGAAAGTTCAACGAATTATTAGTTTTTTTTCTTAAATTTGACAGGTGATTGAACAAATTGATAGACACGTGGGATTAGTGTGTGTGAGAGAGAGAGAGAGATAAGTGCGCGGGCTCTTGGTAGCCATATTGTTGAACGAAGGAAGAGCGAGGTCGCTTAAGTCGACCAGACCGTAAATTTGATTCTTTTTATTGCTACGATTAGAACATTAATATTATTATTTCAATAAAAGCGAATTAAGAAATTTATAATTTTGCATTGACCGGGATGTATGGGTGATGAGTGTGCGCGAGTAGTAGATTTAATAAATTTAATAGAAAAATAAATTAAAGTTTATAGACCGAGCGATAATAAGTTTAAAATTATTTTTTTCTGATATATATTTTTTTCCCGTTGAATAAAGTAATTCAAGTGTTATAAATTGAACAAGTGATATTAAAAATTTTTTTTTGTGTGTAATACCTCTCCCAACTTCAACTAATAAAATTTGACACCAGAGGTCGCCCACCTCCCAGCCAAGACAGCCCGAGATTCATGCTGCCGACGAGTAAGCCGGTGGCCTGTCTGGCGCTCTTAATAAATTAAAGATTCTTTCTTTTCGACAGGCCGAACTTTGCATGCGGGGACGGGCAAGGTTATATTAATTTATTTAATAATTTTGTTTATTGAAATTTAAATATAACTAAATTCTCACATCGCAAGTTTTTATAAAAAAATTAATTCTTTAATTAGAAAAGGACAGAGATATACGACCTGCTCTTAATAATCCGAGGTAATGTTACTCTGTGATTAGAGAATATGCAATAAAAATTTATTGTGTTGAAATCACGGAATATCATAGGTGTATAAGTATTTCTACCGTACCAGTTTAATAAAGTGAAAGACAAAATCGGTCGCCACCTATTGGGCGACCAAGGAAAGTAGCAAGTATAGAGCATGTTGACCGCAGAACGCCGAAAAAAAGTAGTCCCTATTCCCTACGCGTTAAGATCTAGGTCTATAATTATTTTAATGCAATTATTGATTAAAAAAGTAATTATTTATATAGCCTATGACACTCGTCACATTATAAAGAATTTAAATTTAAAATTTGAAAACGATCGGTTCAGTAGTTTTTGAGATAATTGAGAACATTCAAACAAACGCTGTCCTTTTATATAATAGTAAGATATATATATATATATGTACAGCACAACAACTATGAGTTGCATAAAAGCTATGTTCGTACAAATATATATATATATCTGAAATGCGCTTACTCCTGAAATATTTGTTGTATCTATGACGTATTTACATTTATGTAAATATGAAAATTTTTTTCTCAATTTTTTTTATATCTCTTACTAAACCAAAATATTCCAAATTCCACACCGATGAAAATATAGGTCTTAAGGCCACCTATCCATAAAAAAAATTTGAGACAAAAAAAAATGGCTTTTTTGAGAAAAATGCATTTTTTATTTTTTACAAAAAGTGCAATTGCACTTCCGTTTTTTTGTTAAAAAAAATAAAAGACGGTGGAATTAAAAGAGCATCCTCTGTAGCATTGAACGAGCCTAAATTTATTTATAAAGATCAGTACAGGGATAAAAACGATAAAAAAAAAAAAAAAATTTTCGATTTTTGAGAATTGAAAATTTATAAGTCATTTTTAAAAAGTGCATAAAAACTGCATTTTTGATGATATTGAAAAATAAAAAAATACGTATACGCTTATTTTCAAAGTAGAATAATATAAAAAATTTTTAAGCAGTTCGGAGAGATAGGTGCAGTCGGTCTGCATGATTTGAGATGGAATCGGTCATAGTATCTTCTTCTATCTTTGGGGTTGATACACCTACAGCCTATTTGGCCTAGTAAGTGACACCTCGACCACCTTTGTGTTCCGGTGTTTTTGCGTTCGAAACCATACCTCAATTTTCCTAACTTTCGTAGGTGTGTGCTCGATTGTGCAGGCCTATTTAGGCGGGGACCATCGCTCATACCTATCTTTTTTAGCGCATTGGGACCTCAAACACCTAGCCGGCAGAATGGTCCAGCTCAACTATAATAGTGGAACTGTCGCGTTCTGCCTTACCGGTCCTCAAATGACTTTCGTCGGTTTTTGTTAAAAACGGAAAAAGTCTCTCGGGGGGTGGTCCACCGCGGTGTCAGTGAACTCGGGATATCCTCCACTTTCAATATTTAAATTTAAAAATAGAGTAAAAATCCCGACTTCACCAGAATTCGAACCCCTGCCCTCTGCGTGAGTGTCGGATGCTTTAGCCCCTCAGCCACCGCGGCTAATTTTGTATAGTAGGCCATTGATGATTTTTGTTTAAGTGGGTTAAGCTATAGATTAGTTTTGAAGCTTCTTGTATAGATTAAAATTCAGAGTGGATTTTTTAGTTAGCTTAGCTATGTTTTAGTTTTATGCAATTTAGTGTGGCAGTTAAGAGGAGGTCACGTACCTCTGTCCTTTTTTAATCAAAGAAATGATTTTTTCACAAAAACTAATAACTTTATCAAAAAATGAAAAGAAAGCCGCATCTTGTATAAAAAAAACAATATTTTCTTTGATAAGAAAAAATTAATTTCATTGCTTCGTTCTCAAGAAAACCTTGAAAAACCAAATGGTCCACCCTAACCTCTATTATTTAAGTTTTTCAAGGTTTTCTTGAAAACGAAGCAATAAAATTAATTCTTTCTTATCAGAGAAAATATTGCTTTTTTTGATACAAGATGCGGCTTTCTTTTCATTTTTTGATAAAGTTATTAGTTTTTGTGAAAAAAATCATTTCTTTGATTAGAAAAGGACAGAGATACGTGACCTCCTGTTAACGGGATGCCGGAGTTGTTGAAATCGATTTTTCTTTTTATATTTTATTAATATCTTTTTAAATTCATTATTTAAGTAAATGTAATGACTTGTTCGCTATGCTGATACAATAATTTTTGTTAAAATAAAAATTTGATTGAGCTTATTTTTTTATGAACTTTGAATGAAAATTAGATATCAAGCCCGATAAACCTGACCTCAAAATAGTATACATCCAAAGTTTGCTTATAACTTTTAATGTATAATATTTCGGTCAATTTCTTGACTTGTCCGCATTTGAGATTAATATTATAAATTTTCTTATTGTAGCAAAAATTTGATTTTACGCACCATTTATTCATAAGCTTTAAATGAAAATATTATTAAGAGTGGAGGGAACTCCGACATGCCATTACTGTTTTGAGTAGAAAAAGGTAGTCAATTATTCTAGATTATTAGATTCATAATTTCAAGAAAACTTTTAGGTTTTTTTATTAAAAGAAATGTGTAAGTATGGGGTAAAATTTTTAATAAATATAAGATACATTTTCTTCTCACAATATGTAATAAAAATTATAAAGATTTAATTTTAGTTTGTTAATTAATTTTTCAATTCTCATATTCATAAATTTTATGTGAATCTTAATTTACTCAAATAATATTTTGATTTAAAAATATAAAATAACCCTGGTAGAAGTTTGAACATTAAAAATGGTGTAAACAACAATTTATGACCATTTTCAATAGTAATATTTTGTCATGTCAATATTGGCGAATAAATGGCAATTTTTTGCTGAATCTGCAGAGCTCAAATTTTTTGGTATATTGGTTAGCATCTTATAGGCAAAAAATGCTAATATAAAAATGTTGTTCAAAATTTTTGTATTTAGCCAAAAAATACGCATTTTAAGTAAACGGAAAGAAAAAATCAGTAACAGCTATCTAAAAATTAGGTAAACTGTGGACAACTTTTTTTGACTAGTTATATAACTTTTTAGTAATGAGTCCTTAATTTTTCAGATCATAGGTAAAATCATAACCTCACTTTTGCCACGTGGCGAGAAAATATAGATTAGTATTTATTCACATTCCTTCGTCAATGTTTATTTTTATTGGAATTTATAAAAATAAAAATAATATTAAATTTTCTTAAAATAAAAATATGAAACGCAGTACGAAACGAGTATAAAAATATCGTTTTTTAAAATAATAAATGGAAAATTTAATTAATCGTTTAAAAATAACCTCTAACAATCCGATCACAACTCAAAATATACGCGCGAATATATTAACAAAAGTGATTCTATTAATGATTAATGATAACTTTCAAGAAAAAACCTTAAATGATTCTTAATAGTAATCAATTAGAGCACAATTTGATAGACTCTACTGTTAACTATCTATATTCAAATAATAGTGGATCAGACTCAACATTTTATTAGCATTTTTTAACACTATGAAGGTTGAAAAAAACGTTTCATATTAGTTCAAATAATGGCCATAAAACATTCCCATTTTCTGCTCTTCACTTTAAAGAAATGGCCATAAAATGGTAGAAAAAGCGTTTCATTTTCTACCAGGGAAGATTTTGGTATTTAGATTTAAAAATTTAATATTCATAAATTTAATATTAATAAACTAGGATCAGAAACCTTATTATTATAGGTTAATTTTGTGCCAGCATTAACAGTTAAACGAATAAATAAAAGTTAACTTTCATTATAATACTATCAAATAAATTTTCTAAAAGTAATTATTATTTTAGAAAAAGGTGAAATTTTTTAAAATTGATTTGAATAATAAATCATATGATTTTATTATTAAAACTAATAAATTAGGATCAGAAACCCTAATATCTTAAATTTCAAATTTCATAATAAAGGTCATTTAATCTTTTTAGAGGATTATGCTATGTAATTAATAATTCTCAATAGGAAAAACCTAAATATAAGAATTTATGTGTTTTTATTGAAAAAATAACTTAAAAGAAATATATTACTGGATGATTCCATCAGTCTACTCACTAGGAGAGTATCACATCTCCGGATCACGGATTTTGCTCTAACTTTGAGATAGGTTTTCAGATGTCAAAATATGGAAAAAGCCAGAGCTATAGACCCCAACGCTCAATATTTCTCTAGTTGCAGGCAATTAAAGAAAATCACTAAAAAAGTTACTAGATTTTCAAACGCTTATAATTCTTTAGCATTAATAGCTAGACGCTTGCAACTGTTTTTAAATGAAAGCTACGTTCAAATCCTTTCGAAAAAGCACCTATAGCATATCAAAATATTATTTGTTCCCAAAGTCACAGCGTTATGAAAAATATACTACATTTTAACATTTATCATTAATTAATATTTTTAAAAGGAAATTCAGCTCAAATTCTCATAACACTATAACTTTGGGAAAAAATAATATTTTGATATGCTATAGGTGCTTTTTCGAAAGGATTTAAACGTAGCTTTCATTTAAAAACAGTTACAAGCGTCTAGCTGTTAATGCTAAAGAATTATAAGCGTTTGAAAATCTAGTAACTTTTTTAGTGATTTTCTTTAATTGCCTGCAACTAGAGAAATATTGAGCGTTGGGGTCTATAACTCTGGCTTTTTCCATATTTTGAAATCTGAAAACCTATTTCAATGTTAGAGCAAAATCCGTGATCCGGAGATGTGATACTCTCCTAGTCAGTTTTATTGGTAAATTTTTAAATGTTGGAAAAAGAATTATCATAGAATATGCTACCGTCGAGTGTACATCATAATATATTATAAATATAAAAAGTTTAATTTCATCAATATAAAAAACAGTAACGGAAATTACAATAGTTAAACATTTAATAAATAATTTGAGAAGACGGACCATACTATCAACAATTTTATTTATAATTCGGCAACGTTTCGATTACATATGTTAGTAATCCTTATCAAGCCACTGAAATAAAAGTACAAAACCGAATCAGATATAAAATAATAAAACAATAAAACATATATAATAAATAATAAACCACAGCACACACGCAACATAACATCTTACATCAATAGTACAAATCTAAATTATCCATTCTTACATTTCACGTCAAGGTCTTGTCAAAAGTTTTTATACGGTAACATAAACATCGTCAAAATAATGTGAGCGATCACATTGACGTAACAATCTAAACTGTTGAAATACAACTTCGACATGAGCCGAACATAAAGTATATAATACATTAGATAGTATAGAGAACAATAGTTAAACATTTAACTAAATATTTAAAATATTCATAGTATATATAAAAACTTATAGTACTATATGCTAATTATTATATTCAATATGGGAATTGCATATTATAATAATCATTTTTATGCAAATTTAAAACTTAAGGGGTGTCCTCATACCGGCACAGAGATCTACCTTATCTAAATTTGAATTATGCATTTTAATAAAAATTTAAATATTTTTGACTTAAATTCATAGAAGAGGCACATTCTTAACATTCTAAAGAATTTATTGCAACGTTAAAAGACAGAATAAAAGTGAAAATAAAGACAAAAACTGCATAATACGATCATTCATAACTACATTGAAAAGTTAATCGTATTAAGCAGTTTTTGCCTTTATTTTTACCCTTATAGTGTCTTTTAACGTTGCAATAAAATCTTTTACAAGTTAAGAATGTGCCTCTTCTACGAATTTCAGTCATGAATAGTTAAATTTTTATTAAAATTCATAATTTAAATATAGATAAGGTAGAACTCTATGTCGGTATGAGGATTCCCCTTAACTCAATAATAGCCAAAAATATAGTTAATATTTTTTTTCATAGTTTTTTAAAAATATTTAAAAAATTTACAGTGCGTACGTGAATTGTAATTGCAGTTCTAAACTATAGTTTAGTCGATGTTTTTCTTGAAACTTTGAATCAAGCACTAAATATAAATCATTTAGAAATTAATAATTTTATTGTAAGCATGTTAAAATATTAGAATTTAGCTTTTCAGTATATCTACCAGCAATATCAATTAATCAATGACGGAAAATATTCGTAAGACTACACTTAGGTCTAAGCAGTGTGACGACATGGTTTTTATTTGTAAAGTTATTTGCGATTTGCCTGAGTTCCCCTACTGACAACTAACCTCAGTCTAACGTCGGAAATTTACAAGAAAAAATTTAGATGAGAAGCGCTCATTCAAATAGTATTATCTCTGGTTCTACTTGTCAAACAAAAAAATCAAAAAAAGTTAATTTAAATAAAATTTTATTCAATTTTTATCTTTTTTTAAAATTTGTAAAAATTTCAAATAAAAAAAAATTTTTTTAATTGTATGTTTTTCAATAATTACTAAAAAATTCAAACAAAAATGAAGAAATTTTAAAAAAATTAAAAATTCAACTTCGATGATTTTTTTGTTTTGATGCTTTTTAATGAAGTTATAAACAATTGAAACATCAGAAGTGAAAATTTTATAAACAATTACGTTTCACATATTATTATATGTATTATTATTATTTTGCTAGAAATAAATTTTAGTTTTTTGAAGAAAGTTGAAATAAAAATATTTGAATTATTTGAATAATTTTGATTCGAGTTTGATTGTTTACATGCTTAACAATAGATACGGTCACTTGTAACTTTATTGAAAAGTCTCGTAACAGAAAAAACATCTGTAATGAATATTAGATTTTTGAAAATTTAAATTTTTTTCTAATCATTAATTTAAAAAAAAAAATAAGAAGTTAGTAGTTTGTATCTAATTTAATTTGTTTTTATGATATTTGTTGTGCGATTATTAAAGACAATACTGTTTGAAGGAGCTCTATATTAGTTATATACCCAACTTGGGCGTACGAAGGATTTATATAAACGAGACTAATGTTTTTGGCTTGAGCAGTAGTCGGTCGAGGGCTTTAGCCTGAAACTGACTGATGTTCAAGCTATAAAACATTAGTCGAGATCATATGTATCCTTCGTTAACCCTAGTTGGGTAGATGATTTTATGTTATCGTAGGTCGTATGAGGGGCTATAAAAAGATTGAATTTAAATAAAAAACATTATAATCAAATATAAATTTTTAGACTATTTATTTGAAGAATTCTCATGCGAGTAAATAACTGAGCGTTATGTCGGGTATGCTTCTGCCTATGCGACAGAGAGAGTCGACGACGAATTACAGAAACGATCGAACGACGCCGACGGAGAACTATAGCTCTTTAGAGTTTAACTTGTTTGTTTACTTTTAACTGCACTATTCTTTGTCTGTGTTTATCTTACTATAGCAGAACATAGAAGGTTTGCCCACTTGTAGCAGCACGCTGACTCTACTACCCTTTTAAAAACATATTTTAGGGTTTTGCTCCGAACGTTGTTCAACAATACTATAGAATATTTGCCAATACACTTTAATATAGTGTGGCGTATGCAATAATATTCCATACTATAGAGTATTTTAAAATTGTATACTCCATTGTATAGTGTATTGTTAACTGAATGTACTTTAGTTACGAGCAGGGCGGTATGACACCCCGATACCCATTTAGCTAGCTTCATGGGTATTCTACCGAATACGACATACTATAACATAAATATATATATATATATATATGGGGCATTCTCTGTCAAATCAGCCACCCCCGCTGCACATTTTAATTTTTGAGATACCCTAACGTTATTCAGCTTAAAATTTTCGTTATCGCGTCTACTTTTTGATGCCGTCTGGTGAATTTTGATTTTTCAAAATGGCGGACCTAATATGATCGCCACCACAAAGTAATTGCAAAGTTTCATCTCCTAATTTTAATCTAATTAATAGAAAAACATCATTTTAACCCTTGATATAGAGTTATAATATGTTTTTAGAGTCGCTGATTACGAATTTCGCATTAATTTTTCAAAATTTCAAGATGGCGAATCCAAGATGGCCGCCGGGAAGCGTCAAAACCACTTTTTACGGTAATAGCGCGAGTTGGGTATGTAAATAAGGGTTTTTGGGGTCGCTGATTACGAATTTCGCATTAATTTTTCAAAATTTCAAGATGGCGAATCCAAGATGGCCGCCGGGAAGCGTCAAAACCACTTTTACGGTAATAGCACGAGTTGGGTATGTAAATAAGGGTTTTTAGGGTCGCTGATTACGAATTTCGCATTAATTTTTCAAAATTTCAAGATGGCGAATCCAAGATGGCCGCCGGGAAGCGTCAAAACCACTTTTTACGGTAATAGCACGAGTTGGGTATGTAAATAAGGGTTTTTGGGGTCGCTGATTACGAATTTCGCATTAATTTTTCAAAATTTCAAGATGGCGAATCCAAGATGGCCGCCGGGAAGCGTCAAAACCACTTTTTACGGTAATAGCACGAGTTGGGTATGTAAATAAGGGTTTTAGGGTCGCTGATTACGAATTTCGCATTAATTTTTCAAAATTTCAAGATGGCGAATCCAAGATGGCCGCCGGGAAGCGTCAAAACCACTTTTTACGGTAATAGCACGAGTTGGGTATGTAAATAAGGGTTTTTGGGGTCGCTGATTACGAATTTCGCATTAATTTTTCAAAATTTCAAGATGGCGAATCGAAATTGATTATCTAAAATCATAAAAACTGAACTGAAATGGTATTTCTTAATATCATAATTTAAATATTAAATAGAGTCATTACCTTCGGAGTTTTTAATTTTGAAAATCCAAAATTTGAGTTTTAGGTGGCTGTAAATTTACGATTTAAAATTGGAATTCACAATTTAAATCATTAAGCATACACTCACTACGTACTACTATTAAAAAAATGAAGAAGAATGATTTATGATTTTTTGTTTACGTGCCGTCGGCATTAGCATTATCCAATGTGCACCACGGGGAGGTTGCGCGATCGGTCTTGCACATCATATGGCCCTGAAAAGGGCTGGTTTATACATATTTTTGAAGTTTTTTATTAAATTACCTCACTTGCTCTTCGTACTTTGACCATTTGATTGCATTCTTTTCGTTTGAATACTTTTTCATGTAAACATTTTTGCATGAATCAACAATAAAACAATGTTGCTTGGAAATTTCAGGTACAGCATGAGCTTCTTCAAATCTTTTGTTTAGTTTGCGTTTTGTTTTTTCGTAGTAGTTTTTGTCATAGTAAAATACATTGATCTTTTTGTTTTTAAAATGGGTTTTACCCCAATTAAAAAGTGCTTCAGACGTAAGTATAGAATCATTTGGCTTTGCGGTAAGACTTGCTCTGTAAGCTTCTCTTTTAAAAGTTGCACCGAGACCGTCATAAGCACTTTTACCATGAGCAGTTGCAAAATAATGCCATTCAGCTTCAATATTAAAATCTTCTTTATGATGAACAACATTCGCAACCTGGAATCTATTTTTGAAGTGTTGCTTTGCTCCATCAGTAATGTAAATAATTTTTTTACGTTCTTCACATTTTTTTGTATTTCAGGTATTAATAGTTTTTGTACACTGTATACAGTAGCAGTATCATGTTTTAAATTATTTGTGTAAAAGACATTACTTTTATGTTTCAACTCACCGTCTTCTTTATAATAATATATGACAGGAAAAACTGTACACTGATCATTATTAAAATGAAATGCTTGGGCAGCGTCTTGACAAGCGTAACAGTAATTTTCTGCAAAGTCAAACATAACAAGAACTTCACCTTCATTAAGACTCAGTTTCTTTTCTCGGACAAAAAGTGATTGCTGTTTTGATAAAAATGAATGGGGTTTCAGTATTTTCAATTTACTATCAAGCACTGTTAAAAATTCATCTAATCTTACTGTATTTGTTAAAAGCGTTGAACGATCAGTTCCAGACCACGTAGAGAATTGTACATGTGCAATACAAGCATCATCTAATAAATTACGTATATGTTCTAAAATGTTTGTTGTACCTGGACATTTGTCACATTCATCAAAATAGCATTCAGGATTTGGGTTTGGACAAGTCATGTTTTTTAAACAATCTTTATAATCAGCTAGCGGTAAAGTTGTTTTTTCTGTCATTTTTTTTATATTAATGGCATCTAACATAAGCTTAACATTTTGGTGTATTGTGCATACACATACTGAGTGCGTCCCAGAAGCTCCAGGAAGTATGCAATATTTTGGTCTAAGCTTGGCAAAAGTACTAAAACCTATTTTACAGTTGGGATATGATTGTTTAAATAAACTGTATAAGTCTGACAAATTTAGAAATAATAAACGCTTTTGCTTATGGACGCGCTCACCATCAATATTCACGGAAACAAAGTCTTTTGAACCAGATGTAAGTCTTGAATTCATATCACTAGTATAGAAATTTAATACTTTGTCCACAGTTTCTTGAGGTAAAGATTTTCCATTTTTAATGGTTGTATCAGCTAAAATACCATGTTCTGACTTAAGTTTTTTAGCTTTGGCAGCCATGTAACGTGATGCACCAAACTCACTAGCTAATTTTCTAGTGGACCATGCTGATGGAGCTATTGTTAAAATTCGAAGCCTTAAAGGGTCTGATTTATCTAAATTTAAAAATTTTTCTTTTAATTCATTAAGCATCTCTTCCAATTCAATTTCTCTCTGTGATCGCTCTGAAGCATTTACACCAGATGAATTAGCTATAGCATCACGTTGAGACATTAAAGACTCGTCTATTTCAGTAGATTCATTTGATTCGTCCATTTTAGTTACAGATTCATTTGATTCGTTTGAAGACATATCGTTACTTTTAAATTCTTTATTAAATATTTTCACACATTGAGTACAAACCTTATTATTTTCGGATAATTTAGGAAATTTTTCTAACATAGATTTCGATATTGACCTTAGAGACTTACCAACGTGCCCTTGCTCGTTGGGTCTTTTAAATGGATTAACACATCTGTCTGTCTTTGACATTGTAATAAAAAGGCGATTTCGTATCGTATTTAAAAAAATGCAAATCTTGGAAAGCTTTCAACTTATTTTAGCAAAATTGGGAAACGTCATAACTACTTTACTATGAACTAAAACTTTACAGGATTAATTAAACACTGCAAATAAAATGATGTTTAGACAAAGTATTTATAACCACGCTACACTATTATAAAATTATTTTCAACTTGAACCCAATATCAGAAACAATTAAAATTTTATTTTATACATGTGCAATGTTACACAGCTTTTAAACATTTAGTTTATAGTATTTATGTAAAATGTTTAAGTTAATAAAAAAATGCACGAGGTATACTAAGAAAAATCGTAAAATTAAAATGTTTAAGTAAGTAAAAAATGTCACGAGGTATACTAAGAAAAAACGTAAAATTAAAATGTTTAAGTTAATAAAAAATTGCACGAGGTATACTAAGAAAAATCGTAAAATTAAAATGTTTAAGTTAATAAAAAATTGCACGAGGTATACTAAGAAAAATCGTAAAATTAAAATGTTTAAGTTATTAAAAAATGGCATTAGGTATACTAAGAAAACTCGTAAAATAAAAATGTTTAAGTTAGTAAAAAATGACGTAAAATATACGTAAAATTGCCTTTATTTACGATATTAATATGTTTTCTGAGGTTACGGTAAAATGTAGACCTGTTGGGCAAATGTAGGTGACAAATTGAATAAAAAATTGAAAAATTAATTTCCATCATAGCGGATTAAAAATGGCAAATCGTATTTTTTATCAAAATTATCATTTATTTAAACAGTCATACGAGTCAAAGATATTATTTGCTGTGTTTTACTTTTTGCATTATTTCACTACTCTCTAATTTGAGAGTCAGATGAAATAGCGAACACATTGAAAAATGTGTTCGCCGTTTGATCTGAGACATTTCCTATTTTTGCTCCCTAGGTATGTAATATGTTATTTAACGTTTCCCGGCGGCCATCTTGGATTCGCCATCTTGAAATTTTGAAAAATTAATGCGAAATTCGTAATCAGCGACCCTAAAAACCCTTATTTACATACCCAACTCGTGCTATTACCGTAAAAAGTGGTTTTGACGCTTCCCGGCGGCCATCTTGGATTCGCCATCTTGAAATTTTGAAAAATTAATGCGAAATTCGTAATCAGCGACCCTAAAAACCCTTATTTACATACCCAACTCGCGCTATTACCGTAAAAAGTGGTTTTGACGCTTCCCGGCGGCCATCTTGGATTCGCCATCTTGAAATTTTGAAAAATTAATGCGAAATTCGTAATCAGCGACTCTAAAAACATATTATAACTCTATATCAAGGGTTAAAATGATGTTTTTCTATTAATTAGATTAAAATTAGGAGATGAAACTTTGCAATTACTTTGTGGTGGCGATCATATTAGGTCCGCCATTTTGAAAAATCAAAATTCACCAGACGGCATCAAAAAGTAGACACGATAACGAAAATTTTAAGCTGAATAACGTTAGGGTATCTCAAAAATTAAAATGTGCAGCGGGGGTGGCTGATTTGACAGAGAATGCCCCATATATATATATATATATATATAGTAGCGCTCAAAAGTTCGTAAAAAAAAATTTTTTTTTAACTCAACTTCAAACTGCGATATTTCCAAAACGGTTTGATGAATTTAAAAAATGTGAACGGCGTTCGAAAGATCAGACAAAATACTATTTTTTTGTGTCCTACCAAATGTTTTTATCATTTTTTTCACTCTATATATAATGATAGAAAAAATTTGTATTCTGACGAATTTTTAAATTTTAATCAATCAAATGTAACTTTTTAAGAAATTGATGAAATTAAAAAATTTGAACGCGATTGAAAAGTAGAGTGAATTTTCTAAATCTTTATGTTTAATAATTTTCTTGTATCTATTTCCTGCGTGTAGCTAAAAAGGCGCAAAAATGGAATGCACAATAAAATCAGTTTTAGATATGATAATATTTTCAAATGTCACGAGTCTATTTTTGTTTACATTTCAGCATGTGTTCAAATCTTTAGTTCGTATATACATACGAATAATCAAATTTGTAAATAACTTTAATTTATTCAAAAAAAGGACAGTATCATTTATAATGATTCTGATAAAATTTGTTATAATTTTGTTAAAAGTATACAGTAACGTTCACAAGTTCGTAAAAAAAATTTTTTTTTGAAACTCAACTACAAACTGCGATATTTCGGAAATGGCTCGATAAATTTCAAAAATCCGGACGGTGTTTAAAAGATCAGACAGAATACCATCTTTTTGCATCCTGCTAATGTAAACAAAAATTGATTTGCGACATTGGAAAATATTATCATATCTAAAACTAATTTTCTTGTACTTTCCATTTCTAGGCATTTTTTGCTACACGCAGGAAATAGATACAAAAAAATCATTAGATATAAAGATTTAGGAAATTTCCTTTACTTTTTAATCAAGTTTGAATTTTTTAATTTTATTAATTTCTCAAAAAGTTACATTTGATTGATTGAAATTTAAAAATTCGTAAAAATAAAATTTTTTTCTATCATTATATATGGAGTTAAAGAAAATGATAAAAATATTTGGCAGGACACAAAAAAATAATATTTTGTCTGATCTTTCAAACGCCGTCCGGATTTTTTAAATCCAACAAGCTATTTTCCTAATATAGCAGTTTGAAGTTGAGTTAAGGCGACTTCGGATTTTAGGTTAGGTTTTATTTTTGAGTTTACAAATTACTCTTTCAACATGTAAAATTTTTTAGATTTTTTAATTTTCCACCATTCTACGGATTATAATAAATGGTGGAAAATTAAAAAATTCAAAAAATTTTAGAAACTGAAAGAGTAATTTGTAAACTACAAAATGAAATCGAACCGAACTTCCGTAGTGCCTTAAAAAAAAAAATTTTACGAACTTTTGATCGGTACCTCAGATAAAAATAAAAGTCTCCCTTATCATTCAAAGTCTATTAGGATGTTTAACCGCGAGAGGGCAGCAGTACGAGCAATATCTGTCATGGCGGCGTATATATATATATATTATTATTATCATTTTGAATATATCTATATACATGTTTAGTTGTCAATGTTTTGATTACAGAATATTGCTTTCATAATAACCTTACGACTTGGTGACTCCAAAAATTTTTTTAATTAAAAAATGAAGTGTAGTGTACCAAATTGTTAAAATAGTGTGAAATTTAAATCTCCAAAAAATGTTACTGTTTGGAAAAAATTGTTCAAGGCAATAGGAAGGTTACCGTTTACTGCGAAAACTAACGACCCTTACAGAAAAAAACTATAATCAATAACCGAAGTAAACTATAGCAAAAGAGTGTAGTAGTATTATAGTAATGAAGTATAGTTTCTTATAGAATTCATAATAATTTGATTATAATAGCTATAAGTATAGTTTCTTATAGCTATTATAATCAAAGATTACAATCATTATGTAGTCGAATTATATTGAGGATTACAGTATATTATAAGTAATGATTATAGTTAATTACAATAATTTCATCCTACTATAATCGATAACGTGATTAATCATAATGAATAATTCCTATGGGTCTATATAGTGTACCGCCTTATAATGTACTTATGATTATATGGTTTATGGGTTTATGATTTATGAGTTGATGGTTTATGGGTTTATAGTATATGAGTAGATGGTTTATAGGTTTATAGCTAATGGGTTTATGAATCTATGGCTAAAATATTTATGGTTTATGGATTTATTGTTTATGGATTTATAATTAATAAGCTTATGGTCTATGGGTTTAAGGTATACGGCTTTATGGTTTATGGGTTTATGGTTTATGGTTTATGCGTTCATAGCTTATAGGCTTATGACGTATGGGTTTATCGTTTATGGTTTATGGGTTTCTGAGATAATGGTTTATGGATTTATGGATTTATAGTAAATGGGTTTCATAGTTCATGGATTTATAGTTTATGGGTTAATAGTTTCTGGGTTTATGGTTTATGGGTTTATGTTTTATGGGTTTATGGTTTACGGGTTTATGTTTTATGGGTTTATGGTTTATGGGCTATAAACCATCTACTCATATACTATAAACCCATAAACCATCAACTCATAAATCATAAACCCATAAACCATATAATCATAAGTACATTATAAGGCGGTACACTATTTTTTTTTTTTTTTTTTTTTTTTTTTTTTTTTTTTTTAAATTAAAAAAGATTAATATATAAAGGATATTGTCCTCTATATGATTAACCTTTTTATATATGCTGAAGTCGAGGAAGTCCCCCGCCCGGCATCTGTTTAACACATTACATCAGGCTAGGACTGTCAGACCCACCATACCGAAAACTTTGACTACCGATGGATGGTCAGCCACTTTTGTAACCAACAATCAACCGATACCCAATGAGGTCGGATTTTTTAAAGAGTCGCGATATAAATGGCACATACACTTATGTTCTTTCGAAAAAAAAGTTAGAGGTACCTGGCCAGGATTCGAACCCATGCCCTCCGCGTTGAAGGCAAGAGCTCTATCCATTACGCCACCGCGCTCTCACTAAGGCGGTACACTATATATATATATAGACCCATAGGAATTATTCATTATGATTAATCACGTTATCGATTATAGTAGGATGAAATTATTGTAATTAACTATAATCATTACTTATGGTTTATGGGTTTATGGTTTATGGGTTTATGGTTAATGGGTTTATGGTTTATGGGTTTATGATTTATGGTTTATGAATTTATGGTTTATGGGTTTATGGTTTATTAGTTTATGGTTTATGGTTTATGGGTTTAAGGTTTATAGGTTTATGGTCTATGGGTTTATGGTTTATGGGTTTATGGTTTATGGGTTTATGATTTATGGTTTATGGATTTATGGTTTATGGGTTTATGGTTTATTAGTTTATGGTTTATTGGTTTATGGGGTTATGGTTTATGGGTTTATGGTTTATGGGTTTATGGTTTATGGGTTTATGGTTTATTGGTTTATGGTTTATGGGTTTATGGTTTATGGGTTTATGGTTTATGGGTTTATGATTTATGGTTTATGGAATTATGGTTTATGGGTTTATGGTTTATTAGTTTATGGTTTATTGGTTTATGGGGTTATGGTTTATGGGTTTATGGTTTATGGGTTTATGGTTTATGGGTTTATGGTTTATGGGTTTATGGTTTATGGGTTTGGTTGTTTTGGGTTTTATGGTTTTGGGTTTATGGTTTATGGTTTATGGTTTATGGGTTTAGTTATTTTTGGTTTATGGTTTATGGTTTATGGGTTTATGGTTTATGGTTTATGGGTTTATAGTTTATGGGTTTATGGTTTATGGGTTTATGGTTTGCGGGTTTATGGTTTATGGTTTATGGTTTATGGTTTATGTTTATGTTTATTTCGGGTTTATAGTTTATGGGTTTATGGGATTATGGGTTTTGGTTTATGGGTTTATGGTTTTATGGGTTTATGGTTTATGGGTTTATGATTTATGGTTTATGGAATTATGGTTTATGGTTTATGGTTTTATGGTTTATTAGTTTATGGTTTATGGGTTTTATGGGTTTATGGTTTATGGGTTTATGGTTTATGGGTTTATGGTTTATGGGTTTATGGGTTTTATGGTTTATGGGTTTATGGTTTTGGGTTTATGGTTTATGGGTTTATGGGTTTATAGGTTTATGGTTTATGGGTTCATGGTTTTATGGTTTATGGTTTATGGTTTATTAGGTTTATGGTTTTGGGTTTATGGTTTATGGGTTTATGGTTTATGGGTTTATGGTTTATGGGTTTATGGTTTATGGGTTTATGGTTTATGGGTTTATGGTTTTATGGTTTATGGTTTATGGTTTATGGGTTTTATGGGTTTATGGTTTATGGGGTTTATGGGTTTATGGGTTTATGGTTTTATGGGTTTATGGTTTATGGGTTTATGGTTTATGGGTTTATGGTTTATGGGTTTATGGTTTATGGGTTTATGGTTTATGGGTTTATGGTTTATGGGTTTATGATTTATGGGTTTATGGTTTATGGGTTTAAGTTTTATGGGTTTATGGTTTATGGGTTTATGGTTTATGGGTTTTATGGTTTTGGTTTATGGTTTATGGATTTATGGTTTATGGTTTTATGGTTTATGGTTTATGGTTTATTGGTTTTGGTTTATGGGTTTATGGTTTGGGGTTTATGGTTTATGGGTTTATGGTTTATGGGTTTATGGGTTTATGGGTTTATGGTTTATGGGTTTATGGTTTATGGGTTTATGGTTTATAGGTTTATGGTTTATGGGTTCATGATTTATGGTTTATGGGTTTATGGTTTATGAGTTTATGGGTTCATGATTTATGGTTTACGGGTTTATGGTTTATGAGTTTATGGTTTATGGGTTCATGATTTATGGGTTTATGGTTCATGGGTTTATAGTTTATGGGTTTATGGTTTATGGGTTTATGGTTTATGGGTTTATGGTTTATGGGTTTATGGGTTTATGGGTTTATGGTTTATGGGTTTATGGTTTATGGGTTTATGGTTTATAGGTTTATGGTTTATGGGTTTATGCTTTATGGGTTTATGGTTTATGGGTTTAAGGTTTATAGGTTTATGGTCTATGGGTTTATGGTTTATGGGTTTATGGTTTA